>CM017478.2:7892882-8444179 GCA_007827005.2 Populus simonii
CATATAATAACAATTGTTAACACTCTGCCTTCTAATTTCTGTGGAGCATATTCTGATCCTCTCTCCTTTACTAAACAAAGCTTTGTGTTTTAGGTCTACATGTTTGATGGGTCTTAGTTGTATCTGTAAAGAATGTTGATGGCATTGGAATTAAAACCCTTGATACTTGATGAACTAATGCCAATTGTATTCTTTGAAGTGTTAACCTTATTAGTGAAAGGTGGTGATGAAGGCATATGGATTTTGATTCTGCATGTTTTAAGGGTTCTATCTTGTTTTGAGGATCTTCTAAAGGGGTTTTGGGTCCTAAAGTTATTTATTTTGTCTTTTTTCATAACTTCCTGCTTTAGAGGCTTTTTAAGAAGTTAAATCAGCCAATATTCAAAGGAATTCCAGGAAGATTGCTTGTTCTCCTTGCTATTGCTTGACACTATTAATAATATATTAAAAAAAAAACGAAAGAAGGGGACATGGGGGTGTTCCTGTCTGGTACATGATAGGTAAATTCCACTTTCAAGAAACCTTAATGAAAGTAGTTGATTATGTTGAATATGGTAACTGCAGGTTGTTTTAGGGCATCCTGGACTCTGCCCTTGGTTTTGTATCCCATCTGTCCTGGATTCTACCCTTGGCTTGTATCCCACTCTATTTACACATCATTAGGGGGTTGCATTAAACATAACCCATATCAAATTTAAAGAATTGAACCGATACATATTTTGCTGGTTATCACTTGTGAACGATTGTTTCTTATTTTTCAACTAGATATTCTAGTGTTGAACCTGTGATTTGAGGGAAACTATTTATGCTTCAAGTGTTTTTGTGTTCCAAGAGAATTAGAGTTATGGTTTGAAGAGCAAGACGAAACTGAATGATTGCAAATTCTAAACAATGTTTAGCTTTTTAGCTTGTCAACTGCTAAAATGCAAAATGAAGTTGAGAAAACCACTAAAATGAAGAAGATAAAATTTTTTAGTATATGCTTTATATCCTCCAAATCATGTATGATTATTATTCTTCCTTGTGAGTATTTATCATTTTTTACTCCTACTATTAGCGGTTTTGCCCTGTACTCCATAGAAGATAGTTATATTTGGTCCTTTTTCTTGTGAATCCTACTTTCTGTCACTCTATTGTCTCATCGATACTGCATTATGTGATTTAGTGTTGTGTTTTGAAAACCCTCTCTCAAGCATGGATCACATGTTGACTGTAGATTGCCGGAGAAAGCTTTGTGGATATTTTGATGAACTCTTTTCCATATACCACAGTGCTGTAATTGAGGGAGGTAGTTTTAAAGTTTCTGCTGAGGACTCTTTGCACATGGTTGAAGCCTTCAGGTATATTTGTTATTTGAGAGTCCTGGAGATTAGTGCAATAGCTCAGAGCACTTGATTTTGATGTTTATGCATTGTTTTGCAGCATGGTCATTACAGAACTTCCAGCTGACCAGGCTAAGCAGGCGTTGGAGAAATTATGCCTGCCAGTTGTTACTCCTCTACAGGTTAGGTTGTTTTATTCCTGATGGATTTTTTTCAGAACCGTTCTTGTTTGATAATACTTAGCAAGTTCATAATGTGAACAACCAGGAAATTATTAGTCACGGTCCAGAAGTATTGGAGAAGAAACCTGCTCGAGAGTTAACAGTTCATATTGATCGACTAGCATACATCTTTAGGTTTGATTGACTTCCTCTGTTTATTTTGTTTAATTTACCTCATCAATATTCACAAGTTTCAAATAAAAACAATTTCAGGTATGTAAATCACCCAGAAGCTGTGGCAGATGCAATTCAAAGGCTTTGGCCAATTTTGAAAGCAATCTTTGACATGTAAGTACATGCGGGGTACTATAAGAAAAGCGGTATTCATGTTTAAATATTCCTTGGTTTTCTGTCTTACCTGATCTTGGTTTTCTGTCTTATCTGATCTGTGCTTTTCTGAAGTCGTGCTTGGGATATGCAGACAATGGAGTCTCTTTGCCGAGCTTGTAAATATGCTGTGAGTTTGCTTAGTTGTATCTTCACTTCTTTTACTCATGAACTTCAGAAAACTAGATATGAGAGGTAATTCAATTTTTATAATTTAACTGTCAAAATAATCCTTGTCAAGAGCGTCTAACTATTTTTTTCAAGCCATCTCAAAAATAGCTTTGTTGTTCATTAATGTTAAAGTCACTTTCTGATGATGTCGGGTAATATTTTTGTATAATGTACAACTAACTCCTCTCTATAGATGTGTGCTCATAATGATAAAGTATACATGTGAACTTCTATTTTTCACTTAATTGGTAGAGTAACAAAGATGCAGTATTTTGTTAGTGATTTTGTTTAGTAAGAAATCATCTATACCCTGAGATATTAATGAACTTGAGTTTTCTTTAGGTGAGAACATCTGGAAGATTCATGGGAATCACAATTGGAGATATGCTAGAAGAGATTCAAGGCCTGTTCCAGCAGCACCACCAGCCATGCTTCCTTTATCTCTCCAGTGAAGTTATAAAGGCATGTCTTTTCTTCCTTAAATGTATTGCATTTTTTTAAATTTCTGTTTAATTGTAAAATCAACTTTCATATTATCTTGGGATGCAGATATTTGGTTCTGACCCATCATGTGCGTACTATCTGAAAATTTTGATTGAAACCCTCTTCAAGTGCACAACATGTCTTCTCACCAATATCAAGGTTCCACAACAATGCATTTCCTTATGTTGATCGAATTTTCTACAAGGGCATGCACTTGTGGCATTGAATCATTTTTGCATTTATTGTGCAGGACTTTACTGCCAGACCAGACATAGCAGATGATTGTTTTCTGTTGGCATCGAGGTGCATTCGCTATTGCCCTCAAGTATTTATTCCATCCACTGTATTCCCATCATTAGTGGATTGCTCAATGATTGGCATCACAGTACAACACAGGTATAACTCTCTATATCTGTGCGAGAACACCTGGCCATTGCAATTAATATTTCATCTAGGCACATGTCTAAATGCATATGTCATGGCATATTAGGCAGAGTGAGAAGGATATGACAGAACTGATATGTTGATGCATCAATTTTTGAAAATTTGGACACAATAGGGCATAAATATGTTAATAAATGAACATATTTTTACTATAAATTCGTGTAATTTCTATTACCTTGTGATATAACAAGTGCCAAGGAGGTTCATAAGATGCGATTAAAATACTTGACATCACAATTGCATGTTGAATACAAACTGATCTGTGTTTCACCTTTTGCATTAATAAGTGATAAATGGAGCTATTTATTGTAATGTGTGCCAAATCATGTCTGTGATGTATTCATGGCTTTCCTCCTTGCATCTGAGTCCATTCCTTGGGTATCAGATTAGCATTTTATTATTCCTTATTCTGCATTTTCTTGTACCGTGCAGGGTTGTTTTTTTTTTTTTGGTAATTGGGTAGGGCTTACGAAACTTTAGAAATAAACGTGCTTCCTCTCAAATTTATAGTTTTGATTCTTTTGAAACTCCATGCTTCCAAAGTGAATTGTGCCTTTTCACATCACCTATTTTATTTTTCGATCTTTGCAGAGAGGCCTCCAATTCCATATTAACTTTCTTGTCAGATGTCTTTGATCTTGCAAAGTCTACCATGGGAGAACAATATTTAACTATCAGAGACAGTGTCATCATTCCCCGAGGTGTCACTATCACCAGAATTTTGGTTGCCTCATTAACTGGAGCACTCCCTAGTTCTCGATTAGAAACGGTAGCTCATATTCTTGACCATAATTTTTATTGGCGACAGTTGTTGGAGTAAATTACTGCTTGGTATTAATTCAGAAATTGAAGGAAGCTGCTGCTTCTTTTTCTTTTTTTTGCAGGTAACATATGCTTTAGTAGCACTAACTCGTGCATATGGAGCAAGTGCACTGGAGTGGGCCAGGGGGAGTGTTTCTTTAATTCCATCAACAGCAGTCACAGAAGTGGAACGAATAAATTTTTGTCAAGCATTGGCCGATGCAGCATCTGGGATCGATGTCAACTCCCTAATGGCTCCAATTGAGGAGCTTTCTGATGTTTGTAGACGTAACAGAACAGTTCAGGAGATTGTTCAAGGAGCTTTAAGGCCGCTTGAGTTGAATTTGGTCACTGTATCATAGGGGAGAGGGCACCATTTTGATTAGGCATTATTTGATAGTCACTTGAATGCGAATTAGCCTTTTTATACTCATTCATCATTGTGTATTATTGACCTTTCTCCAATTTTTTCAGGAGAATCGTTACACCACCTCATGGTGATTGGGAGAGAATGGGTGGCTCTTTGTATCTTTGTTCAAATGATTTGAGATCTTTGAGTGGTTTGAACCGCATTGGTTTCAATTTTTGGGGTCAAAAGTTTTGGTATAAATATGTAATTTTAGTGTGTAATGGTGGGTGGAAAAGAAATGTCTTCCATGTTATGATGATTGGTATTTTTATATAAAGAGGTAATTTTTGCAGCTGTGATTTTATTTTTGTCCTGCCCATGGTTCTTTTTTTATATCTATCTGGTAATAAAAGGCAATGCTGTGGCAGAATACTCTCTTGTAGAACCGAGTCGCTGGAGATGACAAAAATTCCCTGCACAACATGGCCGAAGGTCTATATTTTCTGGGAAGTTGGAGTGTGGAGACTGGAGAATTATACACTTCTAAGGTTTGTTGAGGACTGGATTAGTTTTTTGGTTATTATTATTGAAAAACTGTCTACTAGAGACTTCTTTTTTACTTCCATCAAAACCAAAAATAAAAATCTGTTTTTCAGGTAATTTCTTAAATACTAAAAAAAAATTGAAGTTCTTTTTATAGTGTTTTACTCTTTATTTAAATAGTAAAGCATCTTAATATATATTTAACCGTTTCATCTATTCGTGGTGGCTGAGTTGGTTCGCACTGCTGAGGTTGTGAGTTTGCCACCTACATTTTTTTAATTGTGACACAACATATATTACCTGACACCATTTAAAAAATATATATAATAAGGGGTGAACATGTTATTTTTTTAATAAAAAAATTCAATAAATCAGGGTCAAGTGCGCATATCTGACTTGCTCCCGTGGGTAAGATGCAAGGCCTGGTTTTTTTCTATTTTTTTTCCATTGGTTTTCTTTTGGTTTTTTTCACTCCAAAAAAAACTTTATTAGATTTGTTTAATCTTCAGTTTTAACATGAGTCTTTAATATTGTTTATTTTAAAAGTAAAGCATCTTAATATATTATTTTTAACCGTTTCATATTAATTCATGTTGTGGATAAGTTGGTTTGCACACGTGGAGCTGCTGAGATTTTGAGTTTGCCACCTATAATTTTTTAAATTGTGACACGTGATATGTTACCTAACATTTTTGTTTAAAAAGAATATAATAAGGGGTGAACATGTTATTGTTTTAATATAAAAAAATTCAATAGATCAAGGTCAGGTGCCCAGATCTACTTGCTCCTGTGAGTATGATGCTAGGCCTGACTTTTTTCTAATTTTTTTATTGGTTTTCAATTTTTTTTTTTTTTCACTCCAACAAAACCTTATTAGATTGGTTTACTTTTCAATTTAAACATGTTTTTTTTAATATTATTATAAATTTTTGTTGGAATTTTAATAATTTTTTTAATATTATGTATATGATATGAAAATAGTAATACTAATAATAAATTATTCATGAAAATTCTATTCAATTTTTTTTATTTTTAAAATTTTAAATAGATTCTGAACATGATTTTACTATATTTATAATTTTTTTAGCTTTCAATTACACATAGAATAAGAACATATTATTTTGATTATGTATATGATATGAAAATAGTAATACTAATAATAAATTATTCATGAAAATTCTATGCAATTTTTTTTATTTTAAAATTTTAAATAGATTCTGAACATAATTTTACTATATTTATAATTATTTTAGCTTTGAATTACACATAAAATAAGAACATATTATTTTGATTTTTTTTTTGTTATCTTGATGTAACAATCATAACTTTTTTTTAATAAAAACAATAATTCCAATTAAAATATTTGTGTTCACTATGATAAAAAAATTTATCTTGAAAAAAAAAAAACTCACAACAATTATTTTTTCAAATTTAATAATAATATAAAAAAAATCCCTGGGATTAGGATACTTTTCTTATGTTTAAATTTTTTTTGGTCATATGCGGTGTAACATGGGCATACAAGGCAGTCAGTTCTATTTGTTCATTTTCCTATATTTTTAATTATTTTTCATTTATCTTTTAATATGTGAAATTTTTTAATTTAACTATTTGTGATTTTCTCAATCAAATTTATGAAATGGGCCTCACATGAAAGATTCAAACCTTATTTGATTTAACATCAAGTGATAATTGTTTTTAATAAATCAGGCTAGGTTGGAGTTTTTCTCATAGAATGAGACTAGCTATGGACCGCTATAGGTGTTTTTTTCATAACAAATGATATTCAAGTGTTATAAACATATTTTTTTTAAAAAAAAAACTTGGGTTATTGATTCATCTAGGTTAAATAAGTTAGTTTTATTTTAATTAGACGATAAAAAAATAGACAAAGACAACATATAGACCAAATTTAAAAAACTAATCACGATAACCGTAGAATTTTTTTTTTTTAATAGAAGACAAACAATGTAACTTAATAATTACTTGCCCATTATGGAATGATGAAATTGGGTAGAAAAGGATCTAAAAACATTGGTTTGAGTCAATTTAAGTTAGCACAACAAACTTGTAACCCTGGTAATCAGGGTTGAGCCAACATAGATTATCTAGTCAAACTTGCAGCTCAGGTCATGAGATCGGGATAACTCGATAGAAAAGAAAATGATGAAAACCACAAAGCCCCTCTTTTTTTAAAAAAAAAACAATGTCAATGTGCGTTGGCTTTTCAAGGTCGTAACTCGGGTCATTAGACTGGAAGACCCCTATCTAGAAAAACTATGAAACTCCATTCTCAATCAATCAAATATTAAAAGATGAAATTGAAAAGAAAAAATTCAATTATACAAAAGGGTTCAAAACAAAAAAAAAATAGAAATTAAAAGAACGAAGATCAAAATTGAAGTACAAAATAAATTTTATCTTTGATGGAATTGAAAACAAAAATTAATTTAATAAAATTAAGGATAAAATAAAAGAATGATGATCAAAATTGAAATAAGAAATACAAATAAATTTTTGATTGAATGGTGAGATCGAAAAGAAAAATTAATTCAACAGAAGGCCTAAAAGACTCAAAAGAATAAGGACCAAATTGAAAAAAATAATACATGGAAAATTGAGATCACATGATAATGAAAACAAATAAAACTTCTACTAAAGAAACAAAAACAAAAAAAAAAAATTAAGGACTGAAGTTGAAATACCAATAACAAAGAAGGCCAAACTGTAATTTTAGGAGATGAGAGAGAAAAGAAGAAAGAAGAAAGGTTCACTAGCGATAAACTGCCCCACTAACAATGACACACACCGAACCCCCAGTAAGAGAATGTAATGGCACTTCCAACAACACGATAAAAGAGTATTTTTAGATGTCAAAAGACATCGGACACACCCTTGAAGTGTTTGAGCTCCTCTTACATGTTAGCGAGTGCACCAAATGCACTTATACCTATATATATAATCAGTTAAATGTTAAATTTCTCTTAAGATAATATGATAAAGATGAAAAAATCTTAACGACACCCGTTTTAAGATTTTTACTTTTAAGAGTATTTTGATTATTTTATTGTGTTTTTTTTTTAATTTTTTATCAATATTCAAATATCAAAATGCCCCCAGGATAAATTGACAACGAAGAAAAAACAATACAAAAATGCCTCTTAAAACCGGTTTTAAATTTTTTGATCCCAAAGATATTTTGTTCTCCCATCTTCACAAGTGCAGGATTGCACATCAGGATCTTAAACCTGAAAATATTATCTTGGATGCTGATGGGCATGTAATGGCCCTCTTCCCATGCACTCTTATTCTTTGGAAGGATTTATGGAACTCATTAAAGTTCACAGTTTTCTTTTTCAAAAGATATTAAAATTGTACAAGTTGAGCTCCTGAAACTTATAGTTGTCATGCAGGTTATCCCGACCACTTTTAGACTGGCAAAGGACATTGATGAATCAAGTTGAGTGGGACCACTGAAAAGTGGCTTCGAAAATTTTATAGTTTAAAGGACACAATAAAGATGCAGATTGGTGGAGTGTTGGAATGCTTTTGTCTGAAATGCTAACTGAGCAGGTAATATGTCGGATTAATAAGGACTATGGCTAAAAAAACAGAAGCTAAAAGTTACTATGGGAGTCTAGTTAAAAAGGGTTTGTGTTTCGCATAGTCCTCAACCCACCCTTCCCTCCCCACGGAGAGTCATCAAGAGAAATTTCACCGGAGGCACTGTGTTTTTTTTTCTGGAAATGATCTCTAAATTTCTTGTCTCAGCCCCCATTTACACATTCGAATAGAAAGAAGCTTCAGGAGAGAATTATCAAAGAGAATCAAACTTCCACCGTATCTTAGCAGTGAAGCTCCCTCTTTTCTGAAAGGAGTAAGTATAAACTTTTGTGATTTTGTCCCCTCTTCTACGGTTTATTTGAATTCCTTTTTCCAAAATAAGAGCTCAAAAAAAACAACAGAGTTTTCGTCTTTTTTGTGGCTGCTGCAGAAAGAACCATCAGGAGGTCAGGCAGTGGTCTTGGTGAAGGGGATGAGGTCAAAGGCCTTAAATGGTTTCAGTCAATAAACTGGAAAAAAAATAGAGGCCAAAGAACTGTAGCCAAAGTATAAACCAGATTTGGGTGGCAGACTGTCCGGCGAACAATGCCCTTGATGACTCACCAGCTCCCACATCAACAGCTGGTGAACATTTTCAAGGGTATACTACTTGTGTTTCTCTTAAACCTTGGCTTTCCATCCGGATGAATTAAATGATTTTGAAACAAGCCAGCCAGCCCAATTGGATCTTTGTAAGTATACCTTTCTTTTGCTGAACTTGTTTTTTTAACACGAAAAATGAAAAAAATAACTAAATATGCATTCATCTCTCACGTATAATATGCGCGTTGTTTCTTGAATAAATATGTTAACTACTCCATCAAAAAAGATGTGAGATATAATTACTATAACACAGGACAGGATTCGTTTTAGAAATATTCCACAAACTAGAATACGTGTACTCTGTCCCAATTAGCTAAGGTAGCTGCTAGAATAAAGTGTATGTTATAACGAACCTATGAGAAAAGAAGCAACAATCTGAAGAGTCCCCCCCCCCCCCTCCCCCCCCGCGTTCTTATGCTAGTTGCAAGCTGAATGTGAGATTAATTAAGTTTTTAATCCAAACTCAAAATCATGGTAGAATATCCAATCCAAAGCACTGTGGTGTGGTACTATTTGGATTGCTTGGAAAGAGAGAAGATTCTGTTTACAACTTCCTCATGGAGGTGATGTAAAGCACTGGTGAATAGAAGAGAGAATCTTTCTTAAAGCACAAAGAGTAAAGTAGCATAGAAGAATCTTGTTTTTCACTGGAAGACAAGCAACATACCAAGTGTTACTTGGAAACTTCACGAGACTCTCTTCCAGATTTAATAGTTTTATCGATATAAATTTTTGTCAGTATTTATACTCATTGTTTGTCAGTACATATATTATTGATGGGCTTATGAACAGAAACAATCCGTTGAAAAAAACTCTCATCAGTAGTTTATGGTATATCGGTGAGTTTGTCGGTAAAAAAAATACCGATAGATTTACAGACGGGCAAAACACACAAAAAAAAATTTGTCTGCTTCATTCTGTCAGTATCTCCATTAGTAAACTTAACATATCATCGACAAGAAAACCGTATGTAATGCCATCGGTGTTTCTATTTGTCCATCGGTAAATATAACATATCGTCAATAGAATACCATCTGTAATTTCATCGATGAGTTAACAGTAGTAATGACATTTGCAGTGATTTTTTTCCAACTTTCTTTGGATTACACTGACGTAGTTGTTCCATTGGTAATCCCGTCAGTGATATTTTATATATATATTAAAAAAATATATTGAACAGAAGTAGAAAATAATTAAAATAATATAAAAATTAAATATTTATTATAAATTTAAATATTTGTATGTTTAAATACAAAAAAATCTAAAATAAAAGCGGTGTTGGAGGAGGCTGGTCGTCGCCGGGGCAGTGGGGCCAATTAGAGGTTGCACATATACCACCCATCTATGACCTCATCTCCATTACCAATTAGCAAAGTTCTTTATAATCAGTAGTGAATCGTTCATATTTTTCATTAAGATGGGTTGTCAGAGCCTGTACTAGTTAGTCTAACATCGCCGCGAACTCTGAATTTTTGAGTGCTTAGAATTGATTGCGAGCATCCAACAGTCAAAACATTACGGGTCATCCGCAAGTTCTTGATTGTAGTGTTATAGAGTCTGCACACCTGATTTCTATCGGGTTCACCAGACGATCCTATCTCCAATCACAAATCCGGATGGATCGAAGGATCATTCTTGTTTCTCTCCTTCAACCGACTGTTATATATATCCTAAAAAGAATATATATATATATATATATATATATATATATATATATATATATATATATATATATATATATCAAATTCAAGGAAATAATAACATAAGAAAAAAAAATGTTTGAAAACCAACATACATTTCAACAAAAAGCTCCATTGGGCTTGGCTCACGTCCAAGAACCATAGCCTATAGCATATATGTTGTCAGTTAAATATATTTATAAAAAAAAACTAATAAAAAATGGATGTAATAAAAAAAATCCTACCATCCACTTCGTATGCAAAATGAAAGGAACAGAGCCATCGGTGTACATGGTAACAAAACCGTGAACATGTCGGTTCTGATTTTTCGCATCTGATTGTGATTGTCACATTAAACGCAGTCTGAAATCCTTCCAAACTGCCATGTCATTACAACATGTAACCTCTCATTCTTTCACATATTTTTTGGGTTTCTTTTGTGCCTCGTACCAAAATCACGCAACCTATATAGTACAACTTAATTATCTGTTAGTAAATGAAAAATAAAATTTTAATATCTGGAATTAAAAAAATTATCTTGAATTCAATCTTACCTAATTGCATCGTGATTCTCTCAAACCCTCCTCGTAATATTATTATCGACTTTCTCCCATTTAGATTTTCCCCTGAAGTAAAAATTTATAAAAGAAAAATTTCAGTAATTTCAATAAACTAACCAAATTAACATAAATAAATATTTAAGTTAATACTAACATTGAACCTTGAAAACCATGCATAGACCTGTGGTTTTCATTTAGGATGTTTGGAAACTTGGCTCAATTGAAACAATGAAATTTTCATCAACGATTTAAAGTTCAATGTTATTGTTCTCGCAACCTCAATGTTTATAAACCTAAAATTGTATTTGTTAGATAAAATTATTTTTTAAAAAATTATTAAACATGTTGTTGTGAAAGCAAAACAAACTTACATTGAAAGGTCGTCCTTCCATTGGGCCTCGTACTTGCAGTTAAATGGATCCCGCTGTGAAGGGACCCCCCTCGATATTATAGTATCGCACTCGACGAGCTTGCATCGTGAGTTGATGCCCATGCTTCAAGCGTTTGTTCTTGGTCGGCAAAGATACGGGGATGATTCTTCGACCCATCCGGATATCGATCTGGATTTGTGGTTAGAGGCAGAATTGTCTGGTGGATCAGATAAAAATCAGGTGTACGAACTCTTTAACACTACGACTGAGAATTTATAGATGACTTGTAGTGTTTCGGCCATTGGATGCTCACAATCGA
Organism: Populus simonii; assembly: GCA_007827005.2. Classification (NCBI taxonomy): domain Eukaryota; kingdom Viridiplantae; phylum Streptophyta; class Magnoliopsida; order Malpighiales; family Salicaceae; genus Populus; species Populus simonii. The sequence goes on from CM017478.2 coordinate 7,904,679, forward strand.
TTCCGAGCACTCAAAATCTGGAGTTTGTGGCGATGTTAGACCAATGAGTATAAGCTCGGACGACCCATCTTAATAAAAATATGAACGATTCACTGCTGATTATGAAGAACTCTGTCGATTGGTAATGGAGATGAGATGACAGATGGGTGGTACATGTGCACCCCCTAATTGGCCTCACGATCTTGGCAACGACCACCCTCTTCCAGCGTCGTCTCTATTTTAGATTTATTATATTTGAACATACAAATATTTAAATTTGTAATAAATATTTAATTTTTATATTATTTTAATTATTTTCTACTTCTGTTCAATATATATTTTTTAAAAAATATTTTTAGAATATACTGACGTGGTTACCGACGAAACAACTTCTTCGGTATATTCCAGAGAAACTTGGAAAAGAATTACTGCAAATCTCACTGCTATTGTTAACTCGCCGGCATAATTACATATATATTATGTGGTTGATATGTTATCTTTACCGATGGATATATCGATCAAATAAAAATACTGATTGCATTACATACGGTTTTTTTGTTGGTGATATATTAAATTTACCGATAGAGATACCGATGAAATGAAACAAATCATTTTTGTTAGCATGTTTTATCTGTTTGTAAATTTATTAGTATTTTTATTACTGATAGACTCATCGCTAAATTATAAATTAATAAAGAGAGTTTTTTGATGGATTGTTTCTATTTATGAATCCGTCTTTAATATGTGTATCAATCAACTATAAGTGTAAATATTGAAAAAAAAATTCATAAATAGTAGTGATGTCACATGCCATACGTAGATAAGTAGGGAGGACATGTTCTTCATAGTTTCCCTCCCCCCATTAAATCAACCTTTACAAAAAGACTTCCATCTGTCATCCGATGGAATGAGAAAGGAATCTCTCTTCTCCAAAGGAAGCTATTATTTATATGGCAATAATTAAGAGTCCTAGCCACAAACTGAGAGGAACCCAAATAATAATTAGATTATTTATCCCTCATTGTTTCCAAAGCAAGCTTCACAAGCTTATTTATTGATTCACTTAGTTAATCCAGATATTGTCTTATTTGTCCAACGAGAGGGGCTACAGTAGTAAGTTCAGAGAGTAGTCATGGGTAGCAAACATGGGAACAACAACTCCCTCTGTGAGAAGTCAATGAAGATGGTGGTAAACATCATAAAACTGTCTTCCTTTTCTATTGCTAAGATGAGTCTGGGAACACCTAGTCCTCCAGTTGCCACCAAAAGCCTTGCCCATGTGACAGGCTCGGTTGTGGTTGCTAAAGAACCATTACTGTCTCAAATTCCAGGAAGCCGAAGGTCCCAAGAGCCACAGGGAAGCTCAAAGCCAAAATCATTTGTGATGCAGCCGGATGAGGGGAATGGTTCTTCGCATGTGATCCACAAAGACAATAGTGTTATTGATGGGAGGGCTTCTGATTATATCAGAAAGGTACATGAGAAAAACCGCAATGATGCACTTGAGACGTCTAAACTCACTCCATACATACCACCTCCTCCGCCACGAGCAGTGAAGTCGCTATCTTAACCTGTGTTTTTCAGTGTTTTCTTGTTATCATTTAATGTTTGGCTAGAATAAACTGCCAAATAAGATAATAGAACAAAGTACTGGATCTTTCATATTATCCTTTGCTTGCTTGTGTTAGTGATACTGATCAGTGTATTCTGAAGTACAGATTCCCTCTTCTGTTTGTTGTATGCTTACCTTCTTCCTCACGGGAAAGGGGTCAGGGTTGAACCGGAGCTTATATCCTAGTATGGCAAAAAACTTTTTGTGCCTGTGTACTGTGTAGGATGCATATCCATTTAATGGCTCATCAATATTTGTGTGGCATCCTCTAAAGAAACACGGATGCCTGTAAAATATGCTTTCATATAATTATTGCTGGGTCTGTCATGATGGGATCTTTTAACAACATGCTATATACCTGGTTAGTTATAATCATGCAATGTCTTATTTTTACTTTTATTTTTTTTTTTAAAAAAAAAAGAGACTCATGCGGTTTGTCGTGAAAGAAAATCAAGCAGCTTCTTCTGTGGGGAGAAGCATACCAGTTATTTCAATAAAAGTTGAAGATGACTTTGATTGTGCTGTGAGACCATATGTATTAGCGTGCCTGCTTAAATGTCACAGCACGGGTTTATCAGGAGTCTGAAGATGAGCTCTGAGAGTTGGAAAATAACCTGGCCAGCCTATTCACTTGATCAGGAGAAGTGATGGATTTGAGTGAGGGATGATGTACTAATCCTAGTACAATTGGTGGTGTTGCTGCTGATCTGAGCACCACTTTGGCAGTTATTCTGCTGTGAAACTGGAAACAAGTAAGAAGAATAACAATCATGCATGCGATGTCATAATTGCTGACAAACGTGGCGATCGAGATGCCTAACTATATCTTTGGTTGAATTAAAAAACCGCACAATCAATTATTAATGCAGAGAAGCTGATAAGATTTAATTCATTCAAGGGAAAGGGTATTTCTTTAGGAGTACTCACCTTGTTGATCACGCGAATAGCAGCAGACCAAGGGAGAGAGATCTGGAATCCAATACTTATTCACTTTTTGAGCTATGTATTCAAAAGGAGCTTTATGTCGTGGCGGTGAGTCGTGTAGTGTAATGGGGAGGGCATATATTTTCCGTGTGAACAAAGCCAATCATCTTGACAATCTGTCTCAGATAGTTGAAATATGATCTTTTTATTCATAGCTTTTCTCTTCCAACATTGCACCTTTTAGTGGAGTCCATAAAAGGTTGCGACAATCTCCTTGAGGATAGGCAGGCAGCCAGCGAGTGCAGATTCTTTTCCATAAGATCATTAACAAACTCTCCTTTTCTTTGTAGCAGATGCACTGTGGACTTCTTGTTGGCACTTAATGTGTTTTTTTTTTCTTTTTTAATTTCACCCTCTTAAGATAACATTTAGGACCGATTTTAAGTTATATTGTTAAGGGAGGCCAAAATTAAAAGACAGAGGAATGAAATTAAAAAAAAAAAAAAAGTGAGTAAAATGGGTGGTGGTTTCGCGGTTTATGCAAAGAGTTTCATTCACATCCTTTTAGTTTTTTAATGATATCTTTTCAGTTCCTCAAAATTTCAAAAATTTAATTTTTATACAAAATTTTATTTCCTTTATTTATCAATCCCTAGAAGAGAAGAGATAAAGAATGGTTAGATTCTGATTCTAACCACGAAAAAAGTCAATATTGATGTCCATAAAGTTCTATTAAACAAGAAGAATTTAGCTTATATGTTATTTTATCTTAAAATTGCCTAAAAAAATATATCTGATCTTGGCAAAATTTTGGGTTTCTAGTTAAATTTTTTTGGATCAATATTTTGGTTGTTTTGAGATTTTAAGAGGTTTATACGAGTTTCTAGGTTGTTTTATAGATTTTTTTTAAATCAAAAAGGGTTGAAAAATAAAATTTTAAGGTGAAAAACCATAAACAATGACCTTGGATTGAGAGAAATTAGAGATGCAAATCATAGGTTGTTTGTCATAGCTTACACGTAAAAAATTAGTTGGGCAAAGAACATATCATCTGTTCAGCCATTTAGACTTTTTAATATTTTTATATATTTTTTTAAAAAAATTTGATTTGTAACTAATTATACTCTAATGCCATAACATCCTTTTCCTTTTCCTTTTCCTCTAGCAATGAAAGGAAAGAAAATGGTGTTTGCCTCTTTAAAGCAAATTCCTTGAAATACTGAAGGCCCTGTATGGAAAACAAGCTCTAATGTATCCATTCATTACTTAAAGAATTGGGCCTTGTATCCCCTACTTTACCTCAGTGGCTGCATCACATGAAATTTACCTGAAAAATAGTTATTCACCGGATAGCTGGCTCATGTTTTTCCACGAGATTGATATTTTTTTTATTTAAAAAAATAATATTCAAACACTATTAGTTTAAAAGCTAAAATAAATCTCACTACTTGAATTATAGAAGTTATTAAATAAAAAAACTGATTAATCTAAGAAAACTTAGAAAAATAATGAAAAATTAACTGAAAAAATCAAATCAAAATAAAAAATTAATTAAATTAATTTTTAAAATTATAAAATTTTATGATTCCATTCAATTTTGATTTTACAATAAAAACCAGCAAACCAAACCAACACCTTTCAATCCTACAATTAACCCACCCTAATGACATTACACGAAAAGTCGCCGCCCATACCAGAGACTGTTTTTCGCCCTCTTCCTTTCCCTTTCAATTTTCATCCCCTCTGCCCCTGCATCTGTCTCTTCTCTAGCCGAACAGAAACCCACATCTACATCCTTCACTTCTGCGCAAGCCGTTGCGAATCTTGCGATCCTCCTCCTCTATTCTCGCATCACAAGGAGAGGGCTCCTCCATTAGAGAAAAGACGGCAAGGTAAAGTTTATCCCTATGTTAATTCTGGCCTTCGTGTGCTTGTAGCATTTGTTTCAAACTTTCATACTTCTTTGGCCTTCCTATTACTACTTCCTCGCTCTCACCTCTGCTTCTCCTTTTTCTATCCTCTTGCAGCTAGGGTTTCTGCATCTTTCTTCAGGTTCGTCCCCCTCTCCACCGCCCTCTCTCCTTTCTCTTGTTTCAGTCATGCCTTTTGTCTTATTCGATTTTCTCCGACACATCATCACCAGTACTACTGATGCTCTGTTGATTTGTGTTGATAGAGTTCTTGATTGCTTTGTTTAGCATTGTTAACTTTAATCTGGTTTTGATCTGTATTATCAGCTATCAATCTGTTTTATCTTGATTGCTAGTGCCTTCTATTTGCCTTGAAGATTCATATACGAAGATCTATTAGCCTATAATTCATCTATATGATTTTAGCATTTTGTTGCTGTTTTATGGATAGACTTGAGTTGGTAGAAGCTTGTTCAACTATCAATTCTGGCAGTATGGCTGATGTAGTGGGACAATGGATAGGTTACAAAGTTCGCTGCAATGTGAAATCATGGTTGTCGGGTGTTATGTTAGCTTTATAATAAGTTCAAGTTTACTGTTGATTTTGTTAGCTTCATGATTTATTGAATTTTTAGACATTGATTGCTCTGTTCAGTTTAAATTATTGTGTGTTTTTGCAAAACCTTTTCCATGGAAATATTCGATTTTCATGTATGATCTGCTATAAACCATTGGTCCATTACAGTGTAATTATATGAACCAAACATGATGCTGAACTTCTGCTTGATTCACCAGAAGGCTTTTTTCTTGCTTTTGCATCAACTGGCAGAAATGAATAGTGGGCAATTGGACAGAATAGTGGGCTTTTTTCTTGCTTTTGCAATTGGAAATAATTCAGATACTGCTAATTAAAAATGCAATCCAAATAATTTCATAAAAAGAAAAGAATGAAAAAAATCACCATCCACATGGGAAGGATATATGTATGTGTGTGTAATCGAAGAAGAAAAAATTCAGATACTGCTAATTCACTAATGCAACTAAGCAAAACAGATTTAGATCAAATTAATAATAAACACAAAAATCTGATCGAAAGTTTCAAAATTACCAAAATCACATCTCAAAAACTCTAATCTTAGAAATAGATTTCACGAAAAAACATGATAAATCCACCAATGAAACAGAATCAGTTGAACTTAATAATTCTCGATAATCAATAAAGAAAAACGAATGAAACATGGATGAATAAATAAAAGGATTGATTAGATCTGAACCAACAATTACTAGTTGCATAACGTGCAAACAAATCCAATTGTGTGTTCGAGATTCACACCTGCGGATGATCAATCTCAAAACGATGTTGTTATTGGATCGAAGGAGCTTTGCCTGTCACTTCACTTGAATGCCAAGAGAAAAGGAATATGTTTTGGTTTTCACGATCGGGTGTCTCTATATCTGTATAGAAGAAAACGGGGAGATTGTCTGATTTATAAATGGAAAGCAAAGAAACCCTGTTTTTGTCCAAATAAATTCATTTTGTAGAACTCGTTTGGTGAAGTAATTGAAACACATGGACAAAAGCAGGGTTTCTTCACTTCCCATTTATAAATCAGACAATCTCCCTGTTTTCTTCTATACAGATACAGAGACACCCGATCGGGAAAGCCAAAACATATTTTTTTTCTCTTGGCATTCAATTGAAGTGACAGGCAGAGCTCCTTCGATCCAATAACGGCATCATTTTGATATCGATCATCCGCAGGTCTGAATCTTGAACACAATTGGATTTGTTTGTACGTTATGCAACTAGTAATTGTTGGTTCAGATCTAATCAATCCTTTTATTTATTCATTCGTTTTTCTTTATTGATTATCGATAATTATTAAGCTCAACTGATTCCGTTTCATTGGTGGATTTATCATGTTTTTTCGTGAAATCTATTTCTAAGATTAGAGTTTTTGAGATGTGATTTTAGTAATTTTGAAACTTTCGATCAGATTTTTGTGTTTATTATTAATTTGATCTAAACCTGTTTTGCTTAGTTGCATTAGTGAATTAGCAGTATCTGAATTTTTTCTTCTTCAATTACATATACATATATCATTCCCATGTGGATGGTGATTTTATTCTTTCTTTTTATGAAATTATTTGGATTGCATTTTTTGGGAAACGAACAACAAAATTTTGCTTTACTCTTTTTTGTGTTTTCTTGGTAGGAGAAAAGAACAGTTTTGATTACAAAATGCCTTCTCAAAAAATTGAAACTGGTCATGAGGACACTGTCCATGATGTGGCAATGGATTACTATGGAAAGCGGATTGCAACTGCCTCATCGGATCATTCAATCAAAATAATTGGGGTTAACAACAATACTTCTCAACATCTTGCAAATCTGACCGGACACCAAGGCCCAGTTTGGCAAGTAGCATGGGCTCACCCGAAATTTGGTTCTTTACTTGCTTCTTGCTCTTATGATGGCCGAGTCATAATATGGAAGGAGGGTAATCAGAATGACTGGACCCAGGTTCATGTTTTTGAGGATCACAAATCATCTGTCAATTCCATTGCTTGGGCACCTCATGAACTGGGGCTTTCTTTGGCATGTGGTTCATCTGACGGGAATATTTCTGTTTTTACTGCTCGTGCTGATGGCAACTGGGACACATCAAGGATTGATCAAGCTCACCCGGTTGGTGTAACCTCTGTTTCATGGGCTCCATCCACTGCACCTGGTGCCCTTGTTGGTTCTGGTTTGCTTGACCCTGTGCAGAAGCTTTGTTCAGGTGGCTGTGATAATACTGTCAAAGTGTGGAAACTTTACAACGGGAACTGGAAGCTGGACTGTTTTCCAGCTCTCAACATGCATACTGATTGGGTGAGGGATGTTGCTTGGGCACCCAACTTGGGCCTCCCCAAATCTACCATTGCTAGTGCCTCACAGGATGGGAAGGTTATTATATGGACTGTGGCGAAGGAAGGTGATCAATGGGAAGGTAAGGTTTTACATGACTTCAAGGCTCCTGTCTGGAGGGTCTCCTGGTCCCTAACTGGAAACATACTGGCTGTTGCTGATGGGAACAACAATGTCACGTTGTGGAAAGAAGCTGTAGATGGGGAATGGCAACAGGTGACAACTGTTGATGCCTAGGACTTGTGATCTTAAAGCTTTTACTTGTAAAGCTAGATGGTGCTTTGATTCCATGATAATCCAATGCTTTGGAGCTCTTATCCCTTTAACACCTCTCCCCACCCCTGAACATTTATTCTATATTTTTTATTATTGTGTTCGATAATTCTGGATGCTGATTTTTGAACTTAAGTCTCGATTATTGTGTGCAATTGGTAACATTTTTTCTTACTTGGATGCATGGAATATCACTGTTTGGTTATTATTTTCTCTTGCTAGATGGATATCTTGACAACATTGTTGGAAGAGTATGATTTTATTGCTGTTCCCCTTCGTTCACCTATACATTTGCTACTTCATTTTGGCCATATGTTTGATTATCCAGAATTTGACACCATGTAACTATTTTCGCGTAGTAAATTTGTTTTGTAAAAAATAGTTAAGAGGTAGAAACCAAAGCTGAGGATTGTGATGATATTCTTGTTCAAGGTTCTTGAGTAATGTCAAATGGACTGGTATATTGATACAGATGGCTGATCTATAAGTGTGATGGTTATTTGGGTCACTCACTTGTGTATGAACCATAACCAGAGTTTGGGTTTTAATGGATCATCCAACAGTTTTAGATGTGCAGTTGTTTGTTTATGGTAGGGGTGTTAAAAAAACCGATTAACAGAGAAAATAAAAAAAACCAATTAAAAATTAACTGAGAAAACCGAACCGAAATGAAAAACTGATTTTTAAAATCATAAATTGTAACAGGTCTGGTTCGGTTTTGATTTTAAACTAGAAACTGAAACAAACCGAACCGGACCAACAAAAAGCCAAAAGTTGAAAAAACCTGTGAGGTATAAATAGTTAAATTCTAACCTAACCCAAACAATTAACATCACCTCCATGCCCCTCACAAAAAGCCGCCGCCGCCGCCTTACCCCAGAGAAATTTTCAATCTTCCTCTCAATTAATTCTCAATCTTCCTTTCCCAATTTCCCTTTTAATTTTCAACTGCTCTGTCGTCTGTGTTTGTCTCCATCTAGATTCTAGCCAAACACAAACCCACATCTCCATCTCCCTAGCTTTTCCTTTCCTTCCTTTCCTTTTCAATTTTCATCCATTTTGCCCCCTGCATCTATCTCTTCTCTAGTCGAACAAAAGCTCACATCTTCATCTCCTTGACTTCTCTCTTCACTTTTGAATAAAAATCCAAACAAAACAGAACCCACAATAGCCAAAAGCTGCTTCTGTACAAGGTTGGTTTCCTTCCATTACTAATGTTTTAAATGAGTCACAAGGGAGAAGAAGAACGAAGAGATTATTGCCAAGGTCACAAACTAGAGCACTGGGGAACAACACCTTTCTCTGAGGAGCCCGAGAAAGGAGCCCACAACATACTCCTTTGAAGAGCCTTCTGGGCGAGGCAAGCATGAAAACAAAATCCAAGCCACTAAATGCTAAGGAAATCCCAGTTGAAAAGGATGGCCTCGCAGCTAAAGATAACGGTGCTTTGCCTAAAAAAATTCAAAAAAACCCATTAATTTGATGATCAGGTTTCCCAGTTTTTAAGCAAAAAAACCGAATTTAAGGGAACCAAACTTGTTCGGTTTGAACCAGAATTCGGTTCAGTTTGGTTTGAATTTTCAAAAATTCAAGTTGCTCGGTTCGATTGGTTTTTGTGGTTCAAACCGAACCGAATTGAATCGTGAACAAGCCTAAACCTTACTGTGTCTAATAAAATGGTTTAGTTTAATTATATAATAAAAAAAAACAATGACAGTAAATGTACTTAATTTAAAGAAAAAAAGTGATAATAATGACTTAAAAATATTGATTGCCAATAAATAAATTATAAAGCTGAATTTCAAGATAACTGAATGTTAAAGAATAGGATAAAAAAAAATAACACCAAAAAATGCCCTAAACCAATCTGAATCAGCATTACAAACTTATGACTCAGGTTATGAGGTCGAGCCATCCTCATAGAAAGCAAATAAAAAAATAAAGAAGCTCAATCTTTAATAAATTCAATGTTGAAGGCTGAAATTGAAAAAAGATTGGTGTAAAACAAAAAATTGATGGCAATCCAGCTTAACATTTCATACTCGTGACTCGGGATCACCACATTGAAAAAAACTACGAAGCTCAATTCTTAAGCAATACAATGTTAAATGATAAAATTAAAAAAAAGGATCTAAAGGGAAAAAAAAAGGAGATTAAAAGAATGAGAACCAAATTTGATATAAGAGTAAAATAAAATACAATGATATAAAAGCTCCAAACCAATCTGAGTTAGCATGGAAAATTCATGACCCGGATCATGAGGTCTGGTTTTACTCATAAAAAAACCAAAAATAATAAAGAAGCTTAATTTTCAATAAACTCAATGTTGAAGGATGATATTGAAAAAACAATAATGTAAAAAATATTTTAAAAAAATTCAATGTCAATATAGGTTAACATTTTATACTCGTGACATGTCATAAGACCTAGATCACCACACCAAAAACAATTACGAAGCTCAATTCTTAATAAATTTAATGCGGAAGCATGAAATTGAATAAAGAAAACCAATTTCAAAAAACAAACCATGGAGAAAAAAAACAATTAAAAGAATAAGGATCAAATTTGACATAAAAATAAAATGATGAGAGTTAAGATTGAAAAAATAATAATTAAAAAAAAGATTTAAAGAAAAGAAATAGCAATGAAAAGAATAAGTATAAAATTTGATATAAAAATTAAATAGGACCAAATGGTAATGGATGAAAATGAAAAAAAAAAACAAAAAAAAGGTTAAAAAAACAAAAAACAATAAAAAGAATGAAGACTACAATTAAAATAAAAACACAATTTGAGGACAACTTTTAATTTTAGTTGGTTCAACATGATTATCGAGGAAAGAAGAGAAAAAAGAGAGGGAAAAAAATTCAATATTAGCAAAACCACCATGACTCACCGCACACTCGCTGCCCTATAAAATTTGTCGACACTAAACATTTCAAATGACATAGCAGCCAGAGATATTTGGCTATTATGAGATGCACCTAAAGAAACATCAATCAATCAATAATAGAAAATTATATGGAACTAAAGAAAATAAATAAAACAAAGTTTTAGATCAAACCATAATAACCTAAAAGAGTAGGACCAAATTAAGAAAAATAAATTAAGGGACCAAATGGAAGTTTTGTGTACCTTTTTGAAAAGTTTGTATTTTTATATTAATTTTGGTCCTTCATCTTTCATTATTTTTTAATAATAACCTAAAACTCTATTTGTAAATTTGATCTTTAATTTAATATTGGAATGTTGTATTTCAATATATTTAAGTGCATGGTAGCCTACCATTGATAATTTGCTTTCTATATTTCTATTATTGATTGATTGATTGATGACTAATGCTAATTATTATCATGATTTCAATCTCCATAATACAAATCCATGCTCAGTATATGCATTTGTGTGTGTACAGACTAAGGATCTATATGGTATGATATTACTGTGTTATGTTGTTATATTGCATTGTAATGTTTTGTGAAGTAAAAATAATATTTAATAAATGATTAAAAACAAATAGTACTTTTATTATCTGAGAAAATTGTGGATGATTTGCATTATGGATATGATTATAGGAGTTGTTTCTATTGAGTTTTTATTTTCCAAGAGAATTCATAGGTTTGTGTTGATGTTGTAAATTGCAAGGAAAGAAAATTTAGATTGAATCTATTTATTGCATTTAACACATTGGTTCCTATTCAGTGTAAGAAATTTCATAGTAAAGATAAAAGTCATTGCTAAAGAATTTGAACAATAGGCATCTAGAAGTATTTCTTTGTAAATTTTGCTAACAAAACACTTAGTCTTAGATGATATGAGGAGTTATTTCTTTTGAATAAAGACAAATGATGGAGATTGTTGTGGCACGCATGATGTTAAATGGCAAATCTATCTCTTGAATTAAGGGGGTTTTGAGATGTATTGGAAATTGTAAAATTATAATTTTGAAGGGTCGCTACCTAGTATTATAGTTATTATAAAACTTATTGGTCTGCAAGAGTCTGGATAAAGGGACTAGTTGTGCATGGAAAATACGCATCATCTCCAGTGCACTTTACATGTGACAAACTATATTGATAATCAATTGTTTTTCTAAATCATATTCTTATTCGCTGGTCTGTTTAAGACGTAGGACATATCCTCTTAAGTAAAGAGGTTTATGTCTTATCAGATTAAAACATAATCATTCTAAAGCTCAAATTTCAATGTTGTATTTATTTATATTTTGTATCATTAATACTCGAGTATATATTTTACAATGTAATTTATATGCTCAAATATTAAATTTTACATTTAGTTCCTAACATTTATCTTTATTAATTCATCTAATTTAATATTGTGAATATGCATTACATCATAAAATTCATACCCTGAATATTAACTAAACAAATTAACTTTTGTGATGTTTTTAAAATTTTAACCAAATCCTAATGAATATTCAGTCATAAACTGGTTATGATATTCATTAATTGATTTTTGTACTTTTCAAAATATGATGAAAATACAAATTTTATTTTTATAAAATATGTATGAATTTTTTTTTAGAATTTGGTCGTGTGCACATAAATAAAACATATTTTTTTAATAAGAAATTGTTTTTGCATTTTTTCCAAATTATGAAGAAAAGTAGGTATTTTTAATACTAAGTCAATATTTTATAGTGTAAATTTACAGGTTAAATATTAAATAAAAAAGGTTGGAAAACACACAAGAGACTCAAAACCCAAGCCTAAAAACACAGTCTAAAAATATAAACAAAAAAATAAAAATCAAATGAGGTTTTTTTTTGCTTGAATCTCTTCAAGAACAGTGAAGAACAACATGAAGAACCCAGAAGTGTGGATTTTAATTTAGACAAGATTATGTCAAATTAATTAAAGACACAAAGACATGTAAAAACATTATTAAAACAAGAATATGAGGCTGGATCATCACGATGAACACTCAATCATCACAATTAATTAATTTTATCCAAAAAATAAAATGAAAAAACTAAAGATTAAATGCCATGATTTTGGTGTTTTTAAACTATTAAGACCCAAGATTAATGATCATCAAGGATGCTCAAATATGTAAGAACCAAAAAATAATTAAAAAGACATGTAAATTAAGGACACAAGGCAATCTTCAACTTATGAACACCAAACCCAGAAAGCATAAAAACCTAGACACCCAACAATAAACCTAAACCCATAAAAAGGCATAAAAAGCCTAGAAAACGGTTTGAACCTAGTAACCAGAGCTTAATTATGCTTAACGTAAATTGCTTGAACCATCAAAACAATAAGAAATAAAAAAAAATCAATGGTAAAAAACAAGCAAAACCAAATAATGACAGCAAACCCAAAATATATCTCTCTACATATAAACAATGTTTTGTTGATTAAATTCATTGTCCCTAAGTTCAAACATCATGCTTACAACTTCAAAACATTTAGTAAACTAATATAAAATAGCTTAAATCATAATAACATCAATACTTAACACATCTAGCCATGACTTCAAAAATATTTAACTAAATACTCAAACATATAAAACAACATTATGCATTATCATATATCATTATATTATTATATTCTAGCACATCAAAACAAGGCAATTAAACAGTACTTGATCATATACAAGTTATATTCAAAGCATGCTTAAACATCTCAAAACAAAAATCATGGCTTTTAAACTAGGAAATGACTTCAAAGGAAGCTTAAAAAATATTTGAGTGGGAATTTAAAAGGCAAAATGAAAGGGGAAGGGGTGTGCACATTAAATTACACCCTCTCATCAAAGCTGAAAACATACATTGTCTAATAATAATGTCTCTTAACTAGGGATTAATAATGTCTCTTAACTAGGGATTTCTAAACTAACTCTTGACTTGTAATGGTGGCTTATTAAGGGTTTTATGTTGTTTTTCTTGGCTTGTTAATGGTTTGGCTAAAGATTTTCGGGTTTTGCAGTGTAAGGATATGTGTTTTTAAGGTTCCTCCTCCCTCTTTCCATGGCCTTTAGCATGGGTTTTTAAGGGGCAATGAGTATCATCTAGAAACCATGAGTTGGAAAATTAATTCTTAAACTTAATTAAACATTTAACTAGGCTAGTGATTAAATCAAATTAGCCTATTAAAAATTTAATTAAATCTTTAGACTTAATTTTTATGCAAATTCATTTGATATTCATTTAAGTTAACCTTAAATTTGTATTGTCTTTTAATCTTAAGTCCTTTAAGATACAATTGAATTTTCAATTTTGTGCAAGATTCTAGTTTGGTTCCTCCATGCGTTTAAATCTCTTTTCAGCCAATTCTTTGCCAACCAAGTTACTGATCCTTTTATATTTTTTTTTCATTTTCATTTTTTTTTATTTTAGAAAGAAAAGTACGATTTCATGGGAAATCCAAAATTAGATTATAAAAGAGATTATAGTTTAAATTATGATTTTGAGAGAACAACTAGACAACTTATTACCTTAAAAAGTAGGTATTCATATGAAAAGGGATATGAAGTCTCTTTTTTTCTTTAAAAAAAAAAAAAAAACAGCAAGAGAGATGAAGTCCAATCTTTTATCCAAGAATCATGAGATGTTTTCTTTCTAGATTATATGTTTCAATTATTATGATATTATTGTCAAGTATTAGTATTAACAATTCCACTTTGGTTGGATAGTTGGGTAAATAAAGATTAATTTTATTGGTGTTTTTTTTCTTCTTTCAATTATATAGCTAAGCAAGAGAGATTCAATGTGAACAAGGCATTATATATTGGGTTTGTGATACAAAGTGGACTCTTAACTGATATCTACATAAATTAATAATGTAAATACCCAAGATAGCAACTTACAAACCTATCACCAAAAAAAAAAACCATCTTAAGCCTTAGAAAAGATAACATATTCATTGACAATGCAAGCAAAGTAGGGCATGTGCTAGTGTAGGAAAGGAATGGAAAAAGAACATGCAATGGTAGCCTATTTACAAAATCTTGTCTACTAAAAAGACAACAATGGAGAATGTTTAAAATGAATTCATGCAAAATTAGTATAATTCTATGGAAAGCAAAGAATTTTTCTGTGATTACCTAATCCTGGTCTAATACCCATCTATAAGATCATGTATGCTTCCTAGACTGACAAGTAATTTGTAATCTTTCTTAGCCTATCCTTTTAATTGTATCTTTCAGAAGGTTTTTTACCTTTTTATTGAAAATGAGAAATTCTAACAAAACTTGCCTCTTGGCCTGCATGGAAACATCAAAAAAGCTAATTAAAAAATAAATATTCTCTCGCAAGAAATGATAATTCCCAGAAGATGACTAAATTTAACACCCAATAAATGCTAAGGAGCAGCAGCACAACATGCACACATCTGAATTCTCAGATAAAGCGTGCCCAGTCCCGTCCCGAGGCATCAAATACTACAGCGAACAACCACCCTTGATCCACTAGCAAGGACCACATCCATTCAATCCATGTTCGTCGAGCCACTGTGTGCCCACTCACACCAATAATAATAATAAAAACAAAAAGAGCATCCCCACCACCACCCCAACTTGATTTTTTGGGCCATAAAGCAATGGAAACCACACCATTTGTGGTTGAGGAGCAAATCAAGAGATATCAGCAATGAACAGAAGTGCTGGCTTATTTATTTCCAGTCATGTCAAGCTCGTACTAGCTAAAAACAGTCACAGAACCAAGAGGAATCTATCCAAAAGATAATAATATCATAAACCAACAAAATAACCTATTCCTTTTCAGGTCTGTACATTAGCAAAAGATAAAAATCTCAGTCACCTAATTTAACCTTATCTTATCTACCCTATTTCTTCTGATTAATTATGAACCAGCCCTCCCTTGTTATCCTTCCTCAAGCAACAGTGATGATGTTATCCCCATTTTTCATACTTGACATCGCCTGGAAAGCTGAAGACCTTGATGTTGATTCCCTCTGAACAAATGGTGAAGACAGTTTGAGTGACAGTGATGATGAATCAGCAGTTGGCTTCAGATTTAAGTTAAGATCAGGCATTGCTGGAGTACAAACAGCTGGAACGACGGCAACTGGGCGGACTAGATTTGTTGAGTGGTTAATGAATTGATGGCCTTGTCCAAGTGATTGGCTCTCCATCATTGGGTTCTCAATTTGGAGAGGCAGCACAGAGGGGTTGACAGTTCTTATAGGGATCGACGGCACCCCAGAGAAATTGGTGATGCTGTTGGCTTGCAGTGGTGGAGGTGGCAGTGGATTTGACGGAGATGCGTGGTTGTTGATATTGCTGTCCTGGCGATGAGCTTGCTGCTCTTCCTTTGGCAATGAAGTCAACTGATAAAAGTAAAAACCAAGACGATGCTCAAAGCTTTTTACCAATTGCTTGGAGAAGAAAACAAGGGACATGGAACAAAATGCATGATTGTAAAGAAAAAACAACTGATAGTAACAACTGGTACAATTACCTGGGCAAGCTCAAAGTCAACAGTTTCAGTTCTAAGGGAAAAAAAAATGATCACTTTCATATCAGTATTGCTTTTCCTTGTTGATCTCAACAACCAAGAAAATATTTTATAAGAAACTAATAAAATTTTACACAAATAATGTCAAGGCATAAGCATTCTTAAATTCTTCTTTTTCCCGGTGCTGTTGATATCTACAACTGACTTGGATTAAGACCTCCAATCAACCAAATCCATATTCAATTATTCATCTCGATTAGAATCAAAATTGTCTGGTTTAAGAAATCAAACACAAACCAGATTGATACACAAAGCCTTAAAAATTCAGTGAATAAAAAATTAAGAGATTCAAGATTAGGATTGATATCAAGTTTCTATGATTTAAAAAATCTAAACAAACCAACTCAATACACAAAGGCTTAGAACAATTCAGTTGATGACAAAGCACAATAGCATGGATGGGATGGGATGGGATGCGATGTTGCTACCGTATCGGCGGTGATATCAAAGAGACTAGTCCGGCGGCGGCGGCGATTGACATTATTGAGGCGGAGAAAATGCTTCTGAGCATGACTAGCAACCTGAGTTGGATTTCGAGTCTTGACAAAATTGCGAGAAATTCCTCTCCAATCTCCTTTTCCCACTTTCTGCAATCCAAAAAGGAATCTCCTGTGCTCCTCCTCTGTCCATGGCACTCCTGTTTCACAATCCACACGATCAAAAAAAACACCCCAAACAATCCTTTTCTTTTTACCCAAACAAACAAAACAGCAGAAATATTAATTAATCTGCGTATCTAAAGGTATCCAGCAAATCCCAATTAATTAGACACACCAACGCAAATCAAGGATTAATAGAGTGATTAATCAGAGAACAAAACACAAATCTCAGATCAACCAATAAAAAAGTTTATAGTTTAGTATCACACAACCCACACGCAGACTATCAAAAAGATCAAAAAGAAACCTCGCTTTCTTTCACTACGTCTTCCAGAGGCAGGAGAAGAGCGGTGAACGGTGTCATCTGCAGACATATAACCAGAAACAGCAGCACCAGCATCCTCCTCCTCATTATTATTATCATTGTTCGTATTAGGCGTCGTCTCCTTGTAATACTGATACTCGGTTACATTATTCAAACTCACATTCCTCCTAAAGTTATCAACCACCACTCTGACCCCAAACAACCTGATCTCTTTCGGCTTCGTCTCCGCCGCTCCTTCACCACCGCTAACGGTGGAGCTACTCCCGGTCACCATCTCTAAATCTAAGCGAAAACAAAAACGTCAACAGCTTTTCTCTTCTTTCCTGGTAGCTAAACAAGACAGAGTGAATCCAACAAGTGGTGAGGGGTTGAGAAGGAGACCATGTGTATGCTTGTTATATAGGACATATTTTTCAAAACCGAGGCTATGGGAAGCGTGCCACTTGTTTTTTCCTGTTTTATTCTTGGAAAACAAAATAATAATAATAAAAAAGGAAATAGGAAAAAGCTCGCGAGGTTTTCTCGTTGTTATCTTTGATCTGATCTGATCTGATCTGATGATGACGATGATGATGATGATGCGATATGGATTTTAGGCAAGGTTTCGGAGTGTTTAAGAATCTGATGTTAAATCTTCCTCCTTTTTTTTTTTTTTTTCCTCTCTCGATATATTTAATGATTTAATTAGGGCTCGTTTCCTCTTCTTTTTTTTTTTGTTGGTATTTAATGAATTAATTAATTATCCGTCAGAATCGGAAATAAAAGTGGTTTAATTTGTCATCAACAATTTTGTCTCAAATATTTGTTTCCTTAATTTCTTATCTAAAATATATTCTTTTGATTTTTTCAGGAAAAAAAAAAGGAAATATATATTTTGAATTTCCTATTTCAAATTATATTACTTGCACGACAAGAATCAGAATAGATATAACTTTGATGACTCTCACGTGGGAATATTTATCTCCCACACAGGACCAAAAAAAGAAGAGGAAAACAGCTAGATTTTGTGCAAGGTTCTAAAACATTATCAGGAATATCTGGTTTCTTGTTTTATAGAAATAGAATTGTATGTGTGTTTAAAAAGTGCTCCTCAATAATCTGAAAAAAATTTTCTATGATTAATTTTTTTATGTGTTAATATAAAAAATTATTTTAAAAAATAAAAAATATATTATTTTAATATATTCTCAAATAAAAATCACTTTAAAAAACATATTTGGAACACCCAAATTATATTGCTTTATTATTTTTTTATTTTATTTTGTTTTTGCAGTCTTCTTAATTGCCTTGAATTTTATATCCTATTGTTTTTTTTTATTATTGGAGGCCCAATGGATCTTTGGCCACGTAATAATGGTGATAGACCTTTCCATGTAAGATTTTTTCTCAAAGGAATACAAATTCTTAAATTGAGGCTCGGCTAGCTGGTATAACAAGAGTATTTTGTTTTTTTTTAAAAAAAATATATTATTTTAATAATTATTTTTGAAAATATTGAAATAATATTTTTTTTATTTTTTAAAATTTATTTTTAATATTGATATATCCAAACGATACAAAAGTATATATAAAAAATTAATTTAAAATAAATAGATGATAATAAAATTTAATTCAAATTTTATTTTGAAGACGCGAAACAAAATGTAAATCACGACAACATTGACCAAATAAAAAACTTTGAGAATTTATTAAAATAAATCGACGGAGGTCGGTAGCTTGGCTTCCTTGAAGGAACCAAGGAGAGGCAGTAAAATGGAAGTCTTTCTTTACAATATATTTCCATCAGAGACCATTTCGTAGTTACTCTGCTGCCTATTTCATAGTACGGACTACGGGCTGCCTGGAACCCCGAGTTCACGTAGTCTTCACTTCACATAATGGAAGTGAAGAGACGATGCACGCACATGGTGTCCTGCTGGAGGGATTTCGAGGAAATATATAAATATCTCATCCAATCCCTTTCTTTTACCTAGTCAACCTAATATTGTCTGTGCCACTTGACCTTTTTTTCTTTAAAAAAAAAAAAAACCATTTCTTTACTATATATTAATTAGGCATTCTTCAAGGGGCAGCATCTTCTTGATTCACCGGATTTTCCACGTAAAAGATGCCAGCCCTGCCCTTTCACATACCATGCTTTCTTGTAAAAGCACCCTCCAAGAGTGAGGTCAGTAATGGTTGAGTAAGAATATGTTGATGGGTTTTTCCATCTTCTTTCCCTCCTGTCGTCGGAGGAGATCATGGGGGCGTGTGGACCATGCATGAGGCATCGCACAACCACTTTCCATCCAATTTGAGAGGAAAGAGGAGGAATGTTTAGCTTACTGCTAACATGGGATTTCTCCTTTGTACAAATTAACACCTTTCATGGTGGGTTGTCTTGGGAGGATAAGCCAAGATAACGTTAGGTGGAGGGGTTCCACTGTCACTTCTGTGTTTCCATCTCCCAGCCATTTAATTTGACTTTTATAGCCCAGTTGCCTTTACATTCTCCAATTCCTCGTTGAGAGAAGGAAAGCCTCCTCCTCTTCCTCTGCTTCATTAATCTTTAGGAATCTTGGGTGTCTTTATCACATTTAGCCTACCTAAAATAAGTAGTCATGTCAAAAAGATGGAGCTTGGGAGGAGAATTATGCTCTCAATATCACCGTCGAAGCTGCCAGCCACTTGTTTTCCCACTCTTGCAATAAACCAATTAGCTAGATTGCTTTACATAATAAGCACGGCAGAGGTGAATAACATAGCACCATTTCCATCATGAGCTAGCTAGGGCTGGCTATTCATGTGAGAACAACTTGCATGCATCATAATCTTATTATCTTTGACCTCTTACATGGTAATACTGTACGATAAAATCATGCTATATAGTGAAAGATCATAAGGACGTGGGACACGCCCTTTCGCGCACAAGAACCGTGCAGACATTACTTAAAACGCGACAGTGCTCTTTTCCTTTCTCTCTCTCTCTCCCTTTTTTTTTCCCAGAAACAAAATGCACAGAGAATCAGCCACGAAAACTATGCAAGATTCCGCGAAATTACAGAGGCGATAGTGTTTATGACTGGCAAATCCTTGGCTTGGATATTGCGGGCTGCTTCTAGCTGCGTGGTGATCATAGCCTTTTTTGGCCCCCATCATCCATTATATATATTCTTTGTCGTGAGCACTTTTGCGTTTAGAGCATGTGATCCTAAAATTCCTCTCTGGATGAATCTCTGTCCCGAAAGTGTTTCCTTAGTGTCAAAGAAAATGCAAATGAGCCGTCGTCGTCGTCGTCATCATCATGCTAATGAATGTGAAAAAAGGTCATTGCAATCAGGGAATATAAAAGGTCGACACAGCACGCATTTTTGATCTACAGCCTCGAGACCAATGGGAAATGCAAAACGACGCTTGTTCAATTTACCTCGTACTATAGATAGAGAGGACAAGATGAAAAGGTAAATGAGAGCACCTTTCTTTACCTTTGGTGGGGGCTTTCAATTGACATTGTTAGATTGAAAAGGTCAGCGCACGGCTCCTTCTGGCTAATTCATAGATCGATTTATAATTGTTGTTGTACTGATAATAAATACACTATTTAGTGTTTTTATTTTATCTTTTTTTCTTAGCTTTTTTTTTTAATTTCTTTTTTAAATTCATCTCGTGCATTTTCTAGATTTTTAACTTTCAATGTTAGAGTAGAACTTTATATTTTTATTTAATTTTTTTCTGTGAATTTGTTCTAATTATTTTTTAATAAGTTAATTCGAGTTGATCTAAGTTATTTTTTAAAGTCGTTTTTTCTAATTGATTTTCTTTTTGATTTTATGTTTTAATATTGGATTTGTTAGAAGTTCGGTTTTGAAGTTTTTTTCAATTTGCTATCCAAAAAATTATCCTAATTTTATAATCTGGGTTGATTTTATTTATTTTTTTGGTTTTTTTATTGAATATTTTTTTAATTAGATTTCATAATTTTTTAGAAATAATTACATCAATCATTCTATATTCCGATAAATTTTTTACTTTTCATTTGTAATTTAAAAAATTATACTTTATATCCTCAACTTTAATAACTTTATGACATTTTACCTCTTTTTGATACAAAGAAATTCAACAAAACAATTTGTGTGTTATGTACTTTATTTATAAAAATGATTAAATTGTCCCAGTGCCTCAAAATAGCAAAAATACCACAATTTGATCATTACCAAACAAACCAAAACACACACGGCCAACAACAACCAAGAATTTGCAGAGCACAAACACATTTGAATTAAATTTAAATCGTATAGTTATGACAACAATTTTTTTTTTTTTAGTTTAATGTGGGTATCGGACCAGCTTGCGCGCACCTCGACTAATCCTACGGGCCCTGAAGTTAACGACCATGTAAGCCTCAAGTGGCCATCATATGAGCAACCACAGGGCTCGAACCTGAGACCACAGAGGGAGCAAACTTCTTGATCCCAAACTCTTACCACTGGGCCACCACCTAGACGGTTGACAACAATTTTTTTTAATGTATGGCAAGTTACCATAACGAGCAACAATAAATATTATTTTATATCCTACCATGATAAGTTATACAAAATTACATAATGGTAAGCAATGTTTAAAACGTGACTAATCATGTTAAATATGAGATTAGTCGATGGCAATTCAAAATTGCATAAACAATTTACCTGCACTTTTTTCCCCTGTCCCTGCCGAGAAGATTAGATAAACAAACAAACAACAAGGGGTTTATAGGCTATAGCTTTGCAAAGTCGCATGAACGGATTTCAATTTATAAAAAAAACGCGTTCCCAATCCATTTCAAATATACCTTTTCTTTTTTTTATATTGTTGATAAAAAAAACTAATTATAATATTATAAATAATATTATTTTTTATTCCCTGTAGTAAGTGTCATGAAAATATATCAAAATTAATCAGTGTGAATAAAATTTTCTTATCTCTTTAATTTTTTTTATATAAAATATTTGTAAGAAATAGAAAAATAAAGAAAATGTATTTACTGATTGAAATGAAAATTGTTTCTTAAAAAATGTGCTTTTTCTTATCTCTTTAATTTTTTTAAAAACTGAAAAATATAAAAAGAACTATTATTTTGCAATTTCTCTACGATAAATAAATAAAAAAAAGAATTTTACTAGGTTCACTGATTAACCTCTCGTGGCCATTTCTTAATCATTTTAAATGCAAGCCGAACAAAGTTCATGTTGTCTATTTGAAAAGTTTTGTATTCAATTAACATGCTGTCTTAAATTTTAATGGAAAATCATACGAATCTTGTACGAACGGAGGCGACACTTACTCTTGTTTGATAAACATTGTTAGAATTCGAATTCAAAAAACTATTTCTTAAAATCAAATTATCTTAAGTCTTGTATTTTGATTACTTTTTGTTAAATATATGTTTATACAAGAGTTGTGATGTCCCATGTAGCATATTGATGGGTTATGGAATTTTTGAATAAAATCCGTAGGTTAGAAAATATTTTAATACATTTTAAAAATATATATTTTAAAAAATAACTGCTAATTTATCCGCATAAACACCATGTCATTAATTTGCATTAAACCTAGCTTGTAACCCTCTAAATATGCTTCAACAAAATACAAGAGACGCAAGATGAAGATAAAGTTTATTTTACATCTCTCACAGAAAAGACAAAGTTGCAGGCACCATGGATGTTCAACAAATAACTACAAAGAAGCTTATAAACATCTAACAGGAATGGAAACTCAGAAGAGCTTCCTTGAAGAAATTCATCCTGTGCCAAAAACTCCATGAAGCAACATCAGTGTCCAAACCAAACATATTTTTCCAATTCGAGGGAGCTAGCTTCTGCGAATGCCAGCTTCATCTGTTGTCAGCTGTTTAAACATATTAGGGAAAAAATGCAAGAAATTGGAGTATTCCAGCACTTCGTTTATTGATCAAATCGTTAACAATACATTCCATTCGACATGAGAGACAAATTCCCATTCATTAAAGTAAGAGAAATGCATTTGAATTAGCCAGCTACATTGCTTTGCCTCTCTATCCTCATGGAAGGTACCTCCTCTTCTTCTCTCTGCCTCTTCAAGTTGCAGCTACAATCAAATTAAATGTGGTTAGAAGTTAAAATCATGAAACACTAGGTCCTAGAGTTCAACTAATTCAAATAATTGATCAATTCGTGTAAATTTCTTTTTTAAAAAATGGAAGTTCATTTACATGTGAGAAATTAATCTACAGCTACAAAACTAGTAATCCTTTTCATCATCCGAGCTCTCCCCACTATTGAACCAAGGAACTTGATGTTACAACACGTCCCACTTTTTACTTTATTCCAGCAATGTGGTTGTTGATATTGACCTCCGCAAACACTTTGTTGATTTCCACGTGTGGACACATAAAAAAAAAAAACAGCAGCAGATCAATCCTTGGCACATAGCTCTTTTAACTGGAATACGGAGATGCAGATTTTCCAGGCCCTGAAAACTGATGAACGGATTATGCATATCGACTTAAACTGTGCTTGTCATAAGCTCTGTACTGGTTCCCATTCTAGCTCCAGAATTGGATTTGTTGTGTTGGCTAGTCTCAATATCACTCGATGTTCTTGTTCCAGCAAGAGAAAGAGGGGAGTTAGTTAACATGATGAATTTATCTTTCTTGGTCCCATCTGAAACTGATTCTGTTCCCAACAGAAAGCGCTTGAGCTGGGAACGTTGGCAGGTAATTCGACCTTTGTTCCATCCAGAGTAAGAAAATGAAGATGGCACAATATCCTGCAGAAACGAATGTACAGCCTTCCCAATTGGAAAATCTTGTGCAACTGAGCTTTTCTCCAACAGTCCCCGTCTGATAAGGAAGAGAAGAAAAAACATCACCATAGTAAGAGACAAAAGTTTCAGACAAACACAGAAAATCAAGCCCAAAAAATATAGCACATATTAAAAATGTTTCATGCAATCCATTTGAAAGATCTATAAAATATTTAATAAGCAAAACAGAAAATCAAGCCCAAATAGCATACATAGCATAGGCTATCACCTTGGAACTTTTCAACCTTTTCACTAGAGTTGTACAACTGTGAGTTGGCAACTAAAGTATAAATCACTAATGTTAAGACCTAAGACATGCAGGGATACCAACTATATACTTAACCAATATGGATTTGCTCAAGAGAGGCAAAGAGACAACCTGGGATGGTTATAATGCAAGAATTTAATATAGCTTCAATCAGTACATGCTGGAAACAGATCACATTGCTGACTGTGAGGGATGAGGAATCAATTCAGCTAAAAGCTGTCTTTGTTGAACAAAAGTTCTCCCTCCCTCTGTCAGTCTCTAATAAGAAAGAAAGTAATAGTGCCTAGGAGAAAAGGACTTACACCACAATGACTGATGCAAGTTGGGGCATATCCTCTCTATTCATGAACATCTCGTACATGTTATTGAGCCAAACAGATATTGCTGTGTATGCACTTCCTTCCCACATCCTGCGAAATCATCAACATAAAAGTTAAAAAGGATGTCACAAGAAGAAAAACAATTTGAACATAAAAGTTAAAAAGGATGTCACAAGAAGAAAAACAATTTGAACATAAAAGTTAAAAAGGATGTCACAATTTGAACAGAAAGATTTCGTACAGCACCTGTGAATATCCACAGACCACACAAGTTTGCTTTTACGGAAAAGTTCAGGGAAATGCCCTCTCTTTGTTGCTTCACCAAGAACCCTTACAGCCCGTTCTTTCTGACCGAGCCACCATAGTGCTTCTAGAAGTGTATTATAAAACCTCATTCCCAAGCCACACCCTTCAGAATTAAGTTTGTCAAAAACATACTCTACCATTTGCCAGTTAGAGTCATCATCAAAATCTCCCTTGATCATCTGCCCAATCACTTGATGGATATTTGACGCTCTATTCGTTAACATCTCATCAAGAAGCTCATAGGCCTCATTCCATCTGAGAACAAGGGGCCCAAGAAGTGAGATAGGATGAAAAGCCTAAATATGCATCTGTAGCATTTGCAAAATTTTGAGAACTAACAATCAAACAGTTTTAATTCAACAAAGCACAGCATCGAAAACGAATTTCTAGCATTAGAAAGCCATTACAGCATAATGCAGACACCATAAGCAACACAATAACATCATGAGAAAGTAGCAGTGCTACTTCACACAAAGAAAACAGAAAAGGAATATATGTTACTGCCATGTTTCTTTTCCCAGCCTATTAATTTTGTGGAAGAAGAGAATAGAAAATTTCATCTCACATTCAAAATCTCAAATACCATTGACAAGAACCACAATAGCTTATGCAAAATAAAACTTAGGGAGCAAACCATATATAAATGGGAATGCTAAAACAGCGTCTTACTCACAGTCAATTAAACAAAGTCTATCTACTCATTTATGTCTAAGGCTACATGATAACTCTTATATTCTAGGAACCTAACTAGATTTTGTTCAGCATGTGTTACTAACATCTACAGAATATTTACTACGATAACTTACATTGTGCTTTCAACTTCTCTCATAAAAGTACATTACTAAGCCTACATTCCAATTCATGTTTACAAATGACAATAAAAGTAATCATGAATAGATGAACTCTCACACAGATTTCAAGTGCTTAGAAAACCAAGTGAATACTGACCTGTCACTCTTAGCATAAACAGCCAGCATCATACAATAGCACATGACATTCGGCAATATTCCCAATGCTTTAATTTCCTGAAATTGCTCCACACTCTCATCAACAAGACCCGCGATGCAATAAACACTTAAGACTGCCTCAAGTGTCCGTTCATCAGGAACTAATCTAGATTTTTCCATCTCAACATAAGCCTTAATAGCTTCTTCAAACTGACCGCCTTGTCTAAAGCCTTCAATCACACCATTGAAAGAATCCCTGTCCCTAGCAACCCCAAAATCACCCATTTTCAACAAAATAGCTTCAGTTTCCTTGTATAACCCACCTCTTGCAAACATGTAAATCAGCGTATTGTAAGTCTCAATTGTTGGCTTGCTGCCCATTTCATTCATAGTATTAAGCGTCACAAGAGCTTCCTCATACATCGCTGCCTGTCCATATGCTTCAATAACTCCAGTATATGCCTTTGAACTTGGTATCATCCCCTTTTCACTCATATGAAGTAAAATCTTCTTAGCATCATCATGTAGCCCACCTTTCCCACAAGCAAATATCAACCCCTCATAAGTTTCCATATTCGGCTCAACATTTTCCTCCGCCATATCATGAAACAATGTCACCACCTCCTTATAATACCCACCCTCACCAAATACATCTATAAGTGTATTATATGTAGCCGCATCAGGCTCCGTGTTACTCACTTTCATCTCCAAAAATAGCTCTCTTACTTCATCATACCTCCCATGCTTCCCATACAAACCCAACAATATACTATACGTCTCTGCATTGGGCACACACCCCGCTTCTTGCATCAGCCGAAACACCCCCGTAGCATCCTCAATATTCCCTATTCTTGCATATGCCTCTAGTAACACATTGTACGATGAAATCTCAGGTACATTGCCAGTAGAAGCCATCTCCTTGAGCAATTCGCTAACCTTGTCTAACCTATTCAATTTCCCAAAAGTATCAACAAGATAAGTGTAAGTTGTTATATCAGGCACAACCCCTCCTTCATTCATTGTCCTAAATACCATCTCTGCCTCATCCCCTAATCCCCTATTAGAACAAGCACAAAGCAGAGTATTATATGTGACAATATCAGGTTGTATTCCTTCATGCCTCATTTCGGCAAACAAACCTAGCAGACCCTCCCAATCTAACCCACCTCTCGCACACGAATTAATAACAGTATTATACGTCAAAATACTGGGCGAAACCCTTTCCTTCTTCATTCTTTCAAGTAATTCAAGAGAGACCTCATACTTACCATTCCGGCCGTAGGAATTAATCAATGCAGTGTAGGAAAACACACTGCGTGACACTCCGTGCGCACCCATTTCCTCGAAAATATCGCTGCATTTTTCGAGGAGGCCTTCGCGGCCTAACAAACTAATCATAATTGTATAAATATGCTCATTTGGCTTACACCATATTTGACGCTGCATATGCTTGAAGAGCCGTAACGACCTTTGCCAATCACCGCGCTGCGCGAATTCCTTGAAGACCAGAGCGAAGTCGTTTAGCGAAAGCTTGTTTTTGAAAACGTCGAGACATCTTGCTATGCTGCCACGTGGAGGTAAGCTGCTTAGTTTGTTAATTAGGGTTTCGACATCGTAACTGTACTTGCCTTTCTCGACGACTACGGAAGGGTTGCCGAGGACGAGTTCTTTCGGCTTAGCTCTGGCTTTCCAGGCACCGGAATAGGCTTTCCGGTCGCTAGAGAAGGAGACTAGTCGGCGGTGTGAAGGAAGGATTGGGAATGGGAAGGTGTGTTTGGATTTGATGATTTTAGTGGAGATGGGCGAGGTGCTGGGGATGGAGAGGGAAGGAGATAGGGTCATTTTGGTGATTTGGATAGCATGAGCTTTGGGAGGTCGAGGAGACGTGTGGAGAGTGGGTTTTCTCGGGGAAAATTGGGATTTGCAGCTGAATCTTCTCGGGAAATTGGGAAAGTTTTGCAGAGAAGAGGAAGGGGGATGGGTCTGGAGAGTGAAAGCTTGAATTGAGTTCGCTTGGAGAAGGACACGTGCAGTTTTTGTGGATAACAGGGAAGAAAATGGAGCGAGCAGATTGGGTGGGTTTTCTTAATTGGATCCAACAGGTTTTGGTTTACTTACTTATTTGGCCCGAATTATCAATGGATCCTTTTATTATAATAATAATTATTAATTATTATTATTATTATTATAGGCACTGAAGACAGGGCGGCGCGCGGTCATAAACTTTTCGAATAGAATGCAAATGGGTAAAAATTCACGCGGGATCCTTTTATTTCTTACATTTATACAGATCGATCCTTCGATAAATATTGGTCAAATTGAACTCAATGGCTAGCCATGTCGTTTAAAAGTTATTTAGAAATAGAGTATTACTTCGATTTTTCAAGAGAAATAGAAAAAAAAAAACAGAAAATTACTTTTTATTTAAATGCAATATTTTACAAAATAAAAAATGAAAAAACTTTTTTTTTCATTTTTCCAAGATAAAACTTCAAGTTTAAAAGTCTGTTGACTATTTTATTTTCGTTACCATCTCCACCACCAATCTCCACCACCATTATTTTAGTTACCGTCATAAACACCCTACAATCACCATCATCTCCGCACCATAACCTCGCTATTACCCTCATCACTAACCACTTTGTCATTGTTGTCATTACTTTGCTACCATCACCATTGCAACTACATTCTCATTAATGTTTCCATCACTATAATAGTTTGTGAAAGGAGTTTCTTTCATTCAGCTATAACAACAATCCAAACATAAACAGACTGTTTTTCAGTGTTTATAGAATCCATTGTGGTGCTTAATCTTAATCAAAGCAAAATTTGCACCGTTTATTTAGCTACATTGGTATTTTTACTATGATTAATTTCCAATAGGACAATAATATAAAATAAATTTGATAAATTCAAAAATAACAGTTCATT
Organism: Populus simonii; assembly: GCA_007827005.2. Lineage (NCBI taxonomy): Eukaryota > Viridiplantae > Streptophyta > Magnoliopsida > Malpighiales > Salicaceae > Populus > Populus simonii. The sequence continues at coordinate 7,933,285 of CM017478.2, forward strand.
TTACTCAAGCTTTGTGATCTTGTTTGTGTTTTAATTAGGTTGTCAATTTACACCCTAATTGTCTCTCAATCTTCTGGTTTTTTGATTCTTATGGAGTAGGAATAGGAGGAAGTGAAATGTCCTAAGCACTTTGTTTGTCATCGCCTCCTACAGAATTAGAATGCTTACTGTACAACACTTGATTACGTAATTTTTCACTAGACATTCTAGCTTGCTGAGTGTTTGAAGTGGCCTTGATCATTTCTCTTTTCCTTACATATTCTACCGCTATCCAGTTTAAAATTCCTTGTTGTGTTCATTTTCTTTGTTCATCGTCAAACGTAGAACAATTATGTTATCTCAGTTCATGAATATTTGCTGCTGTCTATTCGCCGCTATGATGGATAGTACTGCTCATGGCTTCAGGCATTATATGTTCCCTGGTATTTTCTTTTATGAGCAGTTACCTGAGGTTTCTATTATTCAGCTTTGCAAATTCTTGTGGTCGTTAGAATGTTTTATGTTGCAAGCCATTGCAGAGGTTGAATTACTGTCCTGTTTGTTGTGGTTCTCTCTGCAGCCTTTTTGCTTTTGATCTAATGTGTGCTGTAAGACACCATGCTTTAGCGAACTGTAAAGTCATGATATCACCATAAATTCATTCTTGAACTCTATCTGGGACTGTCATTTTTCTGCAGAAAATTGACAAGCAAGGCACTGGCCAGCAATCTTCGTGACTTTTATTTTAATTGTTGTCTTCAAATTTCAGTTCACTTCCATAATGACTTCAATGTTATGTAATAGACTAGCAAGTTGAATTCCAGGCCACGAATTAATTCGCAGAATTTACTTTTGTTCTGCAGCCAACTTGAGAAATATAGGTGTGATTTGGGAAATTAATGCTACTGTGGTTTTTTGGTTGAGTGGACTTTCTTCCTTTATCTGCAGCTGCTATTGCGAGAAGGCTGTTTCGTTGGCTAGCTTTGCTTTTTTCTTTCCAATGTTATTTATTTGTGTACCATTTCTGTATCACTAGATAAGTATTGAATCCAATCCATAATCGTCTATAGTCAGCTGCTATATTCATAGACCGATGGCCCTCTTGAATGCCAGCCCAGGCCATGTTTTGTCAGTTCTTGTGTTGTAGAGTACAATTGAACCAGGGATTGTCATGAGCAATTTTGCAGATTACACGTTTCATTTGGTAAATTGAATAAATGAACTGGCAATATGCCTGTAATAAAAACCTTTGAATCAGGTATTTTATGTACTGCCTCTGTCGATATAATCTTCTCAGTAATTACCTGTGAATTGCATGAACACGACCGAGCACATGATCTATTCAAGCTATTCGACTGTTGTACAATTAATCTTCTTCAGCAGAAGATTTTGGCACCTGCTTACAAGTAGATGCATATTTCTTACCCTGGAGAACGTTAAAATTGGAGCAGGATGATCCTTGACCAACTGCAAAACTCCATTGCATCTCTTTGATCTGCAAAAAGCTCAGAATGACAAGCTCTGATGGATATGGCGAGACATGCATGTTTCTAAAGTAGAAATTCCAGACAACAATAGGTCCACATTATCAATACCATTTATTGGGTAAGGATAATCAGCAAGAACAACAAGAGAAATTGAAACCATTGCTTTGGAAACAATAATAGCTATACAAATCCAACACTGTATACCAGGCTGGGGGCATATTTGGTGGTGGAATGTTCACACAGTCTTCAGAATACCTCTCTATCTCTCAACATCATGTCAGGATTTAAAATGCTCGATACAGAAGGGGGAAAAATGCTACAGTAAAATGAAGAATTATGGATAAAATGACTGTCTTTTCACTCTTGTTACTGCAAAGGGCTATAGAATTGAGAAGCTCTCCTGGGCAAGCTGTATAAGGGAACTGTTTATGTTGCAACTTGTGATGAGAAACTTCATGAGTGGACAGCACACTGTCTTACAGATAGTCTTTGAATTTTCGTTCTTCATTTACTGGTTTCTTCTAAAATGGAGATTTCACAAGAACTGGGCCATCCCAGTTGTGCAGCGAATCCGCAAACTGCAAGAATTTATCAGGTCATTGACGAAAACAGAATTTTATCAGAAACTTAAATCTTGCAGACTTCCAATAACCCATTAAGCAAAGAAGGTTGAAGAACATCCTGAAATTTCATGGTAACTGGCATGCAAGCTGAAAGGGCAAGAAAGCACAAAAAAATGTACTAGGAAATTTTTTCCTCTCCCTTGAAGCTTCACGAGGAAATATTCATAAACAGCTCTTGAGTAATTAATGGAACATGGAGGTCCACATGACCTAAGTTTGCGAACAACTCTCCAACCCAGAAAATGAAAGGAAAGAAAAAAACAACAAAAGCAAACAATATGAAGATATTGTTGCCATGAACCCACCAGTTAACTAGAAGTTTTATTGCAAAACATGTGATGCACGGAATTTGATAAGCTGATTCTTTTTTCTTCTTTTTTTTTTCTTTTTTTTTGTATTTTCAGAATTAGATAGTTCATTAACAAATGCCTGATTGAATAACTTCAGGTTTGAATTTCAAAGAAGTGCATCTGCAGGAAGGGGGAGGGGGGGATCTAGGCTCTGTCAAATGCCAATTCAGGTAAAGACATGCAACTTGTAAGTCTAAACGAATCAGAAGAAGGATGAACAGTAGGACACCTTAAATAGTAGTTCAGCATCAAATACCTGCTGATCCTTGGCTAGTGTTGTGTCACCTCTGAGTTCACCCGTGCGCCACCATGAATCTCTGCCAGGGGATTCACAATGAAGCCAGCACCACCCTGAAGCCGCAACCTTTGGTTCCCCAAGTTACTTGTTTCAGATTGGCCATTCCTATCAGCTCTATGGCGCACAGCAGCTGATAATGAAGTACCCCTGGATGAAGAAATCCTTGAGTTTGAATAGCGGCCATCTGTTTTCCTCCAGAACTTGGAGCTCAAAAAGTCTGCACCAGGTAGTAAACAACATGTGGTTCTGTTGGAATCTCTGTTAGTCATCCCTCGACTTGATACAGCCAAATCATATGATATCTCATCCAGTGCCAACTCGAGGCCATGCACACGTGTTTCAAGGGAACGCATCCCATTTTGTGAGCTCCCAATGAAACTCTACATGTGATAAGATAATGGGAGAAAGCGTGAACAGAAACCTTCATTAAAAATACTAGTGCTTGAATCAGCAATATACATCATATAATCCAAAGTGGTTTGTTAGCATTTATTTTAAAGATGTATATGATTCTTTTAAAGATGTAATTCCAAATTGACAAGTCTTACAAAATGTTTTCAATTATGTTCAACAATGAGATGGACAGTTTATAACAAGGAAATCTACATACATTGACCATTTTAATTTTCACCACCAAAGTACTGATAAGTTATTCTAAGATGAAGCCCAAGTTTCTAGTCAGTGGAACAAACCTGCAGGAGATCTAGTAGGCTAGATTGCTGTCTTTCAATCTGAACAAGCTGGTTGCGAATTAAAGATAAATCCTCAGGCTCCTTGTGGTTGCTATGTTGATTCTCTGTCCCACTGCTAGCTACAACAGTAGACTGAGGGCTCTCCTCGTAACAAGGAGCCACTCGAGAACCAGACTTGAAACCACCAAATTTAAGCGTCTTCTCATCAGAGTTCTTACTGAAAAGGGCTCGTTTTGTTTCTGGCTTTGCAAACCTTCTTTCTAAAACATTAGCATTTTTCTCATTACGATCATTTTCCCCAGCTGCAGTTGACGAAATACTAGTAGGAACTGAAATCTCAACTTTCCAGTCCACGAGCTTCTTCTGGTCCACTTTCCCGTACATTGCTAGACTTGTTTTCTTCTCGGTACTCTTTAGAGGACTCCTCTTCCTAGCCGTGGCTGCTAATGAACCGTCAGGTGGAGTGGTCCTCATAGCCAAAATGGATTTTTTCCCCATTTGAGTGGCTTCAGAACCAGCAGCGCAAGAATTCTTGGATCCAGACCAGTGACGCTTATCACTCGCATCTTCTGTGATCATAAAAGACCAAAATTTGGAAACGGGTTACACAGACAAACAAGAACAAAATCCCATAATTTGCAACACATGGCATATGCCATGTAGAATGTTAAAAATCCCAGATTTATTTAACAATAAATCTAAAGACCACAAAAAGATCAAAACAGGGTAAATTCCATAATTTAAGTCTAAATAAATAGAAGAAATTAAAAAAACTTGGCTTCAAATCAGCAGAAATTGTCCCATCTACAAATCAACAAAACCAAAGCAAATTAACTTCTTCTCCAAGATAATCCACATCTACAAGGATCAAATCTAAAAGAGAAAAGAAAGAAACAGCAACATTACTCCTCAAGCCATTACCTCTGGAAGAAGCCAGTGATCGAGGAGGAGGAGATGCCTCCTCTGACACATCCGGAACCTGCTTCCATGCCTCTATTGTCTCATTCATCACTTCCCTTGCAGCCTTCACCTAAATTTAAAACAAAATAAATAAATAAATAAAACATGGACACACACTAACACTAACACAATCAAACCAGAACAAAAAAAAAAAAAAAAAACCTTGTCAAATCTCCGATTCTCGAAAACTTTCAAGCACTCACTCTTAAACTCAGCAACACCATCCCTCTCCACAACAGCCAACTTCCTCAACGCCTCAGCCGCGGCTTTTCTCGAATTCCAATCCTCACTACTCAAAAATCCAACCAAACACTTAACCAAACCTCCAATCCCTCCTCCAATCCCTCTCACTCCACCAACACCAATCACACTCCCTACAACCACCAGTCCCGCAAATCTCGCTTTATACCCTTCACTCCTCACCAACCTCTCCATTCTCGGCACCAGCACCTTCCCTAACCTCCCCGGTTCCGGATCCGGCGCCGCATCGATCGCGGCGGCCAGACACAGCGCGGATCCAATCTGCGCATTCAATTCCTGCTCCGTAAACACCGATTCACTCAGCTGCTTCAAAAAGGCTGTCGAGAATGGCAGTTTCGTGACATTGGAAGCGAGAGAGGTTATTGCTGTCAGACACTGTGAGCGGATGACAGAGGAGTCAGGGTCACGGAGACGGCGAGTAATGTAAGAGAGGATTTTAGGGAGAGAGTTTGAGAGAGAATTAGAGTAGAGAGCAGAGAGAGTAGAGAGAAGGTGAAGGCACTGTTTGCGTACTAACGGCTTGTCGTTTGCGTCGGTGGAGAGAATGCAAGAGAGGAAAGTAGGAAGTGTCGTGCTATCCAAGGATCCTGCTATTTTTTCTAATTCTGTTGATGCTATCTTGTACGTGTCTCTGTCCGACAGCTTTGTTATCAAAGTTAGCACTTTTAGTTTCAGTTTCTGCGCCATTTTTCTAAGTTCTGGTGGTTGTGGTGGTGCAGCTAACGGTGGTCGGGTGGTGGCGCTGGTGGTATTCGTGGCAGCATTGCCAGTGGTGGTGGTTCGGTTGGGTCTTTTCCTTTTCGGTGTGGTGAAGCTGTCTCAGTTGAGCATGAGCCTTTTAAACTTAAAAGTAGGTGGGTGGTTATGGCTAACGGGGACTAATGTAAGCAAAGCTGATTGAGAGAGTTAAAACGATGCTGTTTTACTTGTGCTGAACACAAGACGGTGACGTTTTCTGTTTAAGCTGGGTTTAAGGGAATCAACGTAGCTGGAAGTTACTATTATGGCTTTGGTTGCGTTGCATGTGAAAGACAATAATGTAGATAAAGCAAACAATGTAAAAAGCTGCTTAAAATATGGGCAACAAAGTTTTCCTTGCATAGTTTTGTCCCCAAAAAAACATGGGCAGATGCAGAAATTTAAGGAAAAAAAATGTGAAGAGCTTAATAAATTCTTTAAATATTTTTAAAATTTAAATTCATAAAAAAAATACAACTTATTTAATCACCGAACTTTTTTCTTTTAAAAAAAAGCAAATAAATTGATACAGCTAATTAAGACTGAATGTCTAACTATATCTATCATACTAAATGAGTGTTTGGAAACACTAACCAATTTGTATTTCTAAAAGAATTTAAATTTTTTTGTTAAAAATTAATTTTTTAATATTTTGGATCGTTTTAATGCGCTGATTTTAAAAATAATTTTAAAAAAATAAAAAAATATCATTTTAATATATTTTAATATAAAAAATACTTTAAAAAGCAACCACAATCATACTTATTAATAATGTATTTGCAACTCAATTAATGCACATAATATCAATATTTTGATTAGATTCAAGTACCCTCCAAGTGAATATCCCAATAATTAATTAATTAATTAATAACAAGGTAATTGCTCGTTTTGAAATAAATCCTCTTGACAAGAATGAATTTTGCTTTCTCTACACTTTAAGCAACATCTTCCACGGCCTTTAAACATCACGCACCGACCTTACCTAATCTACACTCGCTGCCATTATTTTTGATGGATTTTGCAGCAAAAGGAACCGCTCTTTACTTTTCAGTGACTTGGCACACCTGAGTGAGACTCTGGATCTACGACCACAGCATGGGGAAATTTCGGATGGATGCAGGACCACGGTATTGTGGTCCTCCGTCCTCGAAGAAATGAACGAATTGTGCGCGTCATGGTAGTTATTACGGGTAACAATTAGCGCCAAAAACTAAGGAGTCACGTGACGCTGACACGGATTTACAACCAAGATGCCCAGTATCCTATGACTCAAATAGTGTTTCAGGGGTTAATCATAAATATGTAGGGCAGTTCGATTTTGTATTTAAAAAAAATTAAATTTCTTTTATTGTTTTTTCAAATTAAATTTTTTTAATATTTTCAGATATCAAAAATATTTTTTTAAAAAAAATATATTATTTTAATATATTTTCAAATAAAAAAACACTTTAAAAAATAATTATTACCATACTCATAAACACCCTCTTACTTGTAACCTTTTAAATAAATTAAATTTTTATATATTATCAAGTCAGTCAGTTATTACTAATAAATTAACACTAAACATTATTAAAAATCATTTTTATACACCTAGTAAGTTACTTTTATAATAACAACCATTATTCATATTTAAGTGGTGATGTTTACTTTATTATCACAATATAAATCCAAATCTGAGACTAATTAAGGCCAAATTAATTATGATACGAAATAAATTCTTTATGATTATTTGTATGAAATAATAGTACTCGAAAATTGATTAGACGATGCTTTAATTAATTAGATCATACAACTAAGAGTCATCTAAATAAAAATACGATTGCCATGCATTTACTTGCCCCGTTTATTTACTAGAAAATAATTTTTTTAAGTGGTTTTTTTAAAAAATAAATTTTTAGAAAATAAATTATTTTTTTATATTTAGTAGTAGCATAAAAAAATAAGTTGGAAAACACTTTCCAGTGTTTGGTTATATTATGAAAAATTAGATGAAAAATAGCTTATTAATGTTTTTTTTTCAAGTTTATTAAAATAATGAGGAACAAATCTTACAAATTAAAAAATTGAATGAGAATGAATTAAAAAAAATCTAATTTCATAAATTATCTCAAATAAAATAAATAATAATCAAAATAATGGAGATCAAATCTAACAAATAAAAAAATTAAAAGATGATGAAATTAAAATAATTATTATTATAATTTCATAAATTATTTCAAATGAAATAAATAACAATCAAAAGAATGAGGACCAAATTTGATAGATAAAAAATTTCAATAAAAATAATAATAAAAGAAAAGCAAATAACAATCATAAAAATGAAGATCAAAGTTAATATAAAAATCAAATTCAATCAAATTTTAAGAGATGAAATTAAAAAAAAGATTCAAATAAAAAATATATCAATCAAAAGTTTGAGGACCAATTAAATTTGATATAATCAGTAAATAATATGATATTTCTAAATTTTTCACAATTTCTAGAAAGTGTTTTCCATCCAAAATAAAAGGAAAACGCTTTCTTGAAAATCAAGTCAAATTTTCTTTTGATTGGAAAATATTTTTTGTTAATCAATATTTTTTATAATAAACAAACATAAAAAAATTTTAAAAATAATTTCCGAGAAAACAAACATTCCCTAAGCTTAATTTCCTGAAAAAAGGAAGAATAAATTGTTTTTTTTTTTTTTTTTTTTTTGGAGGAAACGATCTGATCAGCTGTCATGTTGCTGTATACGATAGATTATTTAAGAAGCTCTCTTCCAGGTTTGGTTGCCACCTAATAATTGAGGACGCAAATTCTAACTGATTGATTAGTGGTTGAACGGTTCATTATTATTTTGTCTTAATAATATTTTAGACAAGGAATAATTAAGTCGTACGTCTAGTCCTATATAGATTAATTTGAGCAGGAAGGAAGGAAGGAAGGATGTGTACATATTTCTATACATATTTCTTCTCTTCTGTACATTTCTTTGACTTTCTTTTGTAATTTACTCCGTGAGCTGCTCTCACTTTATATAAGCTTAAGGTAATAATTCATGTTTTTTGGCACGCTCATTTTAGCTTAAGGTGGATAATGTGATCATTTGGGGGGTGTCGGAGAGTATAGTATTCAGTGGTTGTGTTTTTGAAGTGTTTTTTATTTTGAAATATATTAAAATAATATTTTTTTATTTTAAAAAAATTATTTTTAATATCAACGCGCATATTAAAATAATCCAAAAATATAAAAGAATTTAAATTTTAACTAACCCGCGATACCAAAACAGAGGGCTTAATAATAAAAATATTATTTAATATAGTGATTTAAAAAAAAAAACGTTTTTATCTACTCTATTTCAAACGCAATAATAGAAGAGAGGGCTTAACAAGTAGAAATATTCTTTATCGTGGTTCAATAGTAGTTAAGTTCAATAATATCCATGAGCCGACAGTTCTCTTAACATGACGTGAACATTAAAGTGAAGAAACCATTGCCAAAACAAATCATTTGTGCCCCCAGCTAGCCTCCTATGCATGTGTCTACTGCTGGGCCATTCTTGGGTGCTTAATTACTAAAGCTAGTTCGCTTGCATGTTTATTACATGCTTCAGAAATGGAAATGGAAGCTCTCATCACTCTATTCATACGGGAATTAAGTAAAGTAATCATAATTTGCTGTAATTAATGACGTTTAACTTGTTTGTTTAGTCAGAAGCTACTCAATATGTGGGCCTCAGACCTTCACAGCACACAACCACCGCATCTCCTTTACGAACGAACCTGCATCAGAAAAAAAGAAGCTCAAAAAGAGCGTCCCAGTTGGTGAAAAGTTGTCGTCAATTGGTTGAATGGCAATCATGCAGGAAGGAACTAAGTTTAGAAAATAAACAAAGAGAAACTACATAAGAACAGAATATTTTAAACGAGGTACTGCCTTTTAGAAAAGTTCTATGATAGAAATGGATAGTATAAATGGTGATCGACAGCACACATTAATGTATTTATATATGTTGATAACTCTAAGATCCTAGCTAGTTTACACGCCAACTCAGTTTTAATTCTATTCTAGAAAAAAATAAATAAAAATTATTTTTATCCTCTTAATTATATAATAAATATAAATCTGCATTATTTTCTCTCTATAGTCTTTCTTTCTGATCTCTAATAGCATGACACACCTAGATTGAAACATTAAATCTGAAGCAAAATTTTTGTTTTCTTATACTCGAGAACCAAGAATTTCTTGTTGATGTTATTTTACTCAACTATATTCATCATGACACTGAATAACAGTGAAAAAGTAAGTTTTTTAAGTGAATCTCAATTGAATGACATTAATTTGTGAGTTTATTTTATGTTAAATTAGTGAGTAATGATTAAAATATCATGAATGTACACTTGATTTAACGACAAATGAATAATTTTGGACGTTGTTAAAAAAATCCTGAAAACCCCAGTTTGATAGATTAGGGTTATTGTTTCCAAGGCTATAAAAACCCTAATTAACTGGACAAGGTAAGGGGAATTGGACAGAGATGCTCAAGCACAAATGAATGAGGAGCTGTCTGGGTGGAAGCTTGCTGTCAGTGATGTGTTCAGATCAGAACCAGATTGCTCAAAGCTTCTCTGTGTTATGGTTGGAGATCGATGGTGTTCAAATTACAGGGATGGCGGTAGTTACTATTGTCTTTTTAGCCCTTGGTTTCATGTTGCCAGCTTCAATAGGGATGCTGCTGACAGGGATGATTCTGCTGTATCTTTTTCCAGGCATTGTGGTGGACTATGTTGCAAAATGTTTGTGGAGAACCATCGAAGGATCGAGCTTCAAAAGAATGGAGGTCTATTTCTTGGTCTGTTGCGTGCTTCTTACATGGAATATTTGTCTTTGTTATCCTCTCAATCTTGAACTTCATTCTTTGGGGAAGCCATAACAGTGGTGCAATTCCTATTTCCTTGTCCTTTCGACCCTCTGGTTTTGCATTTTCGTGCCAGTCACTCCTATAGGAGGGTTCATGGGGACACGAGCCGAGGCCATTCAATACCAAGTGAGAACAAACTAGGTACAAATTGATCACATTGGGAAGAAAGAACCTGCCTTGTATATCAGACATTTCAAGATTATTCAAAACACACCCCAAGCGGGAAGAAGAAGAAGGAGGAGGTAGCGAAGATGTGCTGGGTAATTTTATGGTTGTCTTAGGAAGTTAATTTATCATATTATTAATACGACGATATAAAAATAAAATTTAAAAAATATTATTATAATATATACTTTTTAAATAAAAAAATATTTTAAAAAACAATTATACCCACGATACTACACAACCTCAAAAATTCCAAAGCTCCCAATGATACTCAAGCCTATAGTTACAGGCAAGAGAGAAAAGTCATAAGTAAAGATATTATTATTATTTTTAGTAAGTTATGGATTTTTTATTTTTTTTATTTATCTTTTTTTTAAGATGAATTTGAGAAATAATTAATTAAATGTAACTAATTACTCTATATATCATAAAATTTTTGAATCTTACCAAATATTTTAACCAAAATCAAAGACATTGAAGTAGATTGCACAACTCAGCTCATCATTATCACTATATACCATGTGCCATTTTCTAGTTCTAATGGGGGGATCGAGACGCATAGTTTCTTTAAAGAATGGCAGAGTCTTTGGACATAATAGCAGCAAAGCTGTAAGTAGGCTGCTGCAATATTTATGCATCCATTGAAGACATTCTCTAGGGAAAAATGCATGTTGTTATGCGGTCTTTGTTTCAAAAACCAAAGACATTGAACTACAATTGTTTTGTCTTCAAGTAAGCAATTATCATAAGCAACAGGGAGAAAGCTATTTTTCTAAGCTATAATTTTGTTTTGTCCGTTTCACCTCTCTTTTTTTTTAATTTCCTCTTTCTATATATATATATCCTTTTCTAGTGCTGTATACATGTGATTGCATGTGGTTTATGAAAGCAAGTATATATGTCAAGTAATGAATCTCGGGATATCCTGCTGATATTAGGAAGAAACAATTGTAGAGTTGCATGTGTCAGTGGACTCATCATTGTAATTCCAAGTTTTTCGATTTCCCTTTTTTTTTGTTTTTTTTTTAATGTAGATGTCCGGGTCAGTTTGCGCGCACTTTGACACGGGCCCTGAAGTTAACGACCATATAAGCTTCCAGTGGCCATTATATAAGCAACTACAAGACTCGAACCTGAGACCACAGAGGGAGCAAACCTCTTGATCCCAAGCTCTTACCACTAGGACACCACTTTTTTTTTCGTATAGAGGGGATGACAAGTTTCCTTTTACTTTATATATACATAACTAATAGTTTTCAGGTCTATGTTGCTACATTGCCAATGGAATAAAAACAATTCTAAACATAACAAAAAAAATTTCTTGAATGTATAGAATTGTTCGTTGTTTTTATTAAATTTAGCTTAGGAGATTAACTTTAAAATCTTTTAACTTGATTTTTTATTTAATTTAAATATAAAATTAAACTGTGTAAGAGTTATTTTGATGTGATGTGATTGACCTGGCTAATCTAAAGACAATCTAAATAATCGTTAAAAACAATTCAAGGATGAAATTAAAAAATAAATAAAATTAAAAGAAAAAATCTCTTGACTTGACTTCTTGCCTAACTCAGGTTTAAAATTAAATTTGTGGGATTTGTTTTGATATGACTCAGTCGATTTAGTCGGTCCAAAGACAACCTGGATGATCATTAAAAGAAAAAATCTAAGGAAAAAATTAAGAAAAAAAGAAGATGAAATTTAAAGAGAAAAACATCTTAACTTGAATCCTTTCCTAACTCAGATTTAAAATTAAACATGTGAGATTTTTTCTGACTCAACTTAGTCGGTTTTGTCGATTCAAAGACAGCCCAAATAACCAGTAAAAAAAAATATGAAACTAAGAAAAAAAGGACAAATATGAAATCTAAATTGTAAAAAAAATTAAGATCAAACTTGATTTTTTATCATGTTAGACATTTCAGTCATTTGTGTTTTTAATTTGGTAATTTCATTATAATTTCAAAATAAATCTCAGCTAAGGAATCAATTGTAAGGAAAAAAAAAGTTTGAAAATGAAAAAAAGAAAAGAAAAGAAAAGGTGGGGGGTCGACATGATTCATTATTGATATCAACAGTGAATTAGCTGTAGCTGACACTCCAACTTTTTAGATTTATTAAGTAATTTTATTATGGGTTTTTTTTGTTTGAAGTTGCTTGTCTTAATTTGCTGGGAAGGGCAAGCCACATCACCAAGAACCGATGCCGGAAAAATATATATTGATGATTTTTATTCTTCTGATCCGTGGTTCCTTTAACAAAAATAATATTTTTAAATGTTGGCTCTGAAGAAAAAAAGAAGAAGGATAATCAACATTATTGAATGATTACGTTAATTTTGTCAATAAATATTCAGGTTTTGTCAATAATCCATCTACACCATTATTAATTTTTAATTAATCACGTTATAGTTGGCGTTAACCACCGTTATGATTTTAATGAAGAAGGGTCGGATAGCTCAGATTTTGGGGACTTCAATGAAAAATAATTCTAAATCTCAAGGGATCACTAAAATTAATAATTAATGAGTACCCCGAATTTGAAATTAACAAATATTCTCAATTTCAAATTAAGAGTAAAATTAACGAGCAATTAACTTAAAAATCAAAAGGATAAATGATTAAACATTAAGACCTACGAACCTCAGGGATAAATTGCATTTAATTAAAAGAAAAAAGAAAAGCACGTAATTCTTCCTTCCTTGCATGATTGGAGTGGGCATCGAGCATTTCATGTGAAGGTTCTCTTGTACATTTTTGGCTATGGAACTGTGGACCCTACTTAGCGATAATTAAAAATATAAACGTGATTGTTTTTTAATATGATTTTTATTTGAAAAAGTATTAAAATTATATTTAAAAAAAAAAATTATTTTTAACATCAAAAAATCAAAAAAATCTAAAAACATTAAAATAATATTAATTTAAAATAAAAAAATAAAATTTAAATTTAAATTTAATTTTTAAAAAAATATTTTTAAAATATAAAAATAAATAAGATTTTAATTAGCATGATGTGTTCTTTATCATGTTATGTACGATGGCAGGGCGGCATTAATTGCATTATTTTTTTTTTCAACCCTTCATCATTCATTCCATGTGCAGGCAAAACAGACACTATTTTTAGTGTATAGTTTTTGGGATCAAATAAATGTGGAGACAATTAGGCAATGTGCTGATGTTTTTCTCCTCCTCCGTCAGATCCTACTGCTCCCATCGAAATCATATCATCTTGACTGGTAAACTTGTTCTTGTATCAGACCCACTTTATATATAATCAGAACATTAATCATGTTATTTAGCGTAAAATTGTTGCAAAACACAGATTAAACCTTACAGAAGATGATCAATAGATGGAACAACTCCTCAGTAATATTAGAGGACGTACGGCATGAGGAACGGCAGAAGAGAGAGGAGGACTGCACATAAATGTAAATTTTAAGAGAAAATGGTGGCAGGGTGCAAATTAAAATCCCAAGCTGCAGAGAGCAAAGAGACAATGGTGGCAGGGTCATTTCATTAATTTGTCGGTCGAGGGATAGGGACGTTTCAGCTTCATTCAATTTTGAAGAAAATCCATGTCTTCGATATTCTGCGCTTGTGCACGATTCTAAATTTGGTCGAGAAGAAAGGCTTTACTTGGCCCACAAGATTGCAATAAAACCAGCAGAGAAGCCATGTTGCAAGACTAGCTAGGGATTGTCTGGTTTTAGTAAGAAACGATTAACCTTTCTAAATTTGTTCATGTTTCATCGTATTTAGAACAAGCTTCCATGAGTTATTGTTCATCAATATGGCTTGGATCAGAGACTGGTATTCTTTAATATTTCACGTTTAGTTTTTCTTAAATATTACTTTTTATTTTTTTTCACGTAGAATTCCCATTTCCTCCTAAAACTTTGATCACTTCCCGTTTTTTACTTGCTTTTTTTTTTAAGAAAAAAAATATTGAATCCCACTTCTTCTTTTTTCAATGCAATTGTTTTTTTGTTAGCATATATTATTATTTTTTGAAGATTATCCGTTGCAGTCCTAAATATTTTTTAAAAAATGAATCCTTGGCACCTTTTGATCTAACCTCATAAGGTGTTGTGATTTTTTAGTCAGAATTAATCAATTGGAGGAACAATCCCAGGTGAATAATACCTGTATGTACAAGACCCATATCAATGTCATTTTCTTTTATTCTTTTTTTAAAAAAAAAAAAACAAAAAGATCCGAGTGGAAGAAACGATTTATTGCATTGTTCACCCATATCCATACCCATTTTTAATTATATTGTGCATATAAACGTTGCTTCTTCTTTTTTTCGGTCCCTAAAACTTGTTTCTTTTCAATCCTTCTATGTTATTTTAGCATGCTTTTATATTTAGATTTTTTTTTACTTTCCATGCTCACACATACAAAGTATCAAAGAATGTTTTGGCAATAAATTAAAAATTGATTTGGTACTGAAATATAATTTTAAGCTTAGTTTAAAAAACAAATTAAGATAACAAGGATCAAATTAAATAAAAAAACAAAACAAATCTTATTTTCATTTCAATGATGCAAACTTCAATTTGATCCCTGAGATTTTAGTTCATATAAAAAAACAAAACAAACCTTATTTTAATTTTAATGTTGCAAACTTCAATTTAATCCCTGAGATTTTAGCTTATATAGTATGTGGTTTTTGTTTTAGCATTTAATTACAATTTTATCAAAAAATCATTTTTTTCATGTTTTAGTCCAGGATACTAAGAGAAGAGAAAGAAAGTCAATGAAAAGTTTAGATGAAAGCTCGGATGGCTATATACTAACCATTAAAAAAACTAATTTTTGTGTCAATAGGTTTGTATTTGTGACAATAGTTTAATAAATGTGGTATTTTCCTTTATTTATGCCATAAAAGGTATATTAAGGTTTATTAATTTTTTTTATTCATCATTCAATTTTATTTTTTAAAATGATTTGAGAGTGTTTTAAGATTGAAACGAGTTTATTAAGATTCCTATTGTATTTTTAAAGTATTCTAAGATGAAAACAAATTGAAATTAGATTTTTAAAATTCAAAAACTCAAACCTCAATATTTCAATCACAAAAAATAATTGAAAAATTGTTCATGAGCGAATGATATGATGTGTCATTAAAATAAAAAACTAAAATGAACAATCAAAGACAAATCAACAAATTAGATGTTCAAGACGCCGTGGGGGGGGGGGGGGGTTATTTTAACCGACGACCTAAAATACAAGGATATATTGAAAGTAGTTAAACTTGTAAGTGTAGATTAAAGACCAAACCTAAACTTAATATAACATATTGAGCTAAATCCCCCTTCTATTTGAAAGCCTTAAAAAGATGCAAAGGATAGTTTCTTCTTCTTCTTCTTCTTTTGATCTTACATAGGTTATTTTTAAAATGGAATTATTAGTTTTTTGAAGAAGAAAAAACCAATAACATATATGGGGTTTTCAAAGCTTTGCAATTACCTCCTTGCAAAATGTCCAACCATATAAGATAATTGAGGAATAAAAAATAAAATTGAAAGTTTTATGATAATAAAAGGAGTAAGCAAAACGATTATAATTTAAGACGTATTTTTATTATTTTATATTAAAATTACCCCTAATCTTAACGAAAATAATTGACAGGGAGTAGTTATATTAGAAAATATGAACAAAATAAAGGCTACAATTAATATTTTTTCTTATAGAATGGTAAGATTGGGAAATAACGTAATATATAAGGGTTTATTGATAGGTTTTCCCTCCATTTAAGTCCCTTGTTAAATAATTCATTTTAGTCCCTACATCTAAGAGTTTATTTGCAATTGGATCTAGATTTCGAAATTTTATTTCATATTCAAAACTAATTAAAAAGCCTCTCTCCCTGCATACATTTTACTCTTCCAGCAAGAAAATTAACATTTTTTAAAATAGTCAAAAATATTTAAAAATAAAAATTGTACACTGTGCTCACTGTATTGGGCCATTAACGTTAAACTAAAATATCATGTTTAGAATCAAATTATTGTCTGAAATTGACATGAACATAATTAAGTGCTGACATAAACTAAAATATCATGTTTTTAGCTAAGTTATTGTCTCTCTTAAAATTCAGTTCAAGATTCGCCAGTGACGAGATCCCTTTACGGTGGCCACCTCCACCATTTCAAAATTCAAGTCACCGGTGCATTTCCTCTTACAATCTCGTGCATCAATCACAGGAACAACTTCCATCACTTCAGAAGAGTCCCAGCAGCGTTTTAAGTGCTAGTTGGGCTCGTTGGGCCCTGGGACTCAGGTCCAATTAATGAGGGCTTTGTAATCTCAGCTACTAACGTTACAAAAGAATAGTGCCCTTTCATTATTTTACCAATCTTTTTTTTTTTAATTCAATAATAATAAAAGAATATTTTAATGATATATATCTCAGATTTACATCGTATGTTTATAGAAATTCAATAAATTATTGTGTTTGATTAGATGCTAATTTGAAGATTTCTAACTCAAAAATAAAATATTTTTTTTTGAGGAGAGTAATCATTGGGTTATATATATATATATATATATATATATATATATATATATATATTATAGTTTTTAAAACCCAATCCGGCCAACTGAAGCTAGAATAGACCTAGATTAAAGAATAGGGAAAAGAAAAACTCAATGTAACTCAGCTGATTCGGTTAAAAACCAAGATGCAACCCGTTAACTTTTATTTTTTAATAAAATAATATTATTTTTATTTTTTTAAAAAAAAATTAATCCAAATAACTGGTGGAAACTGGAATACTATAATATATATATATATATATATATATATATATATACACACACACGTGGAGTTATTTTGAAGGATTGAGATATTATAGAAAGAGAAGCTGACTTTTCTGTACGGAATGATAGAGATATTGTAGAGCTTTACGGAACTTTTCTTTCTCTCGAAGAGACCTTTTTCGTCTTTGCATTCTCAACCATTCCTTAAGTTGCATTCCTTTGAAATTTGAATAGTCTTGCAGACCAGTCTGGATCTCAACCATACACGTGTTTCACTTGCGTGCCGAGAAATTTTCATTTTCATTTTTTCCTAATTATTGTGGAGTCGTGTAATCATGAATATAGTGTTCAATAATTGTATCTGATATAACTTTTAATATTTTAGAAATTATAAATTCAACCCTTCAATTCTTCTAGACCTAATCAGATTGGACATACTAATTTGAACTGAATTTTTTTTATTAATATTACCGATATATCCACATATTTAGCTTATATTACTAATTTTAAAATATACTATTGCAACGTAAAGATATCTTAGGCGTGCCAAAGCAATAAGTAAATTAGATTTTGGAGAACCAAACATCACAAAGAAAGAACATAAAATAATAACACAAACCAACCTAGAAAAGTTAAAGTTCGTTGTCAACTACTCTGTCTCTTGCAAAGAATTGATCAATTTAGATTTTAGACTTTACACTTAGTGTTATGAAATGTTTTTTTTTTTTTTTTTGAAGTTTATGGCCTTTTGATCTTGAGAGGAACGTGATTAACCCTTGATAAGCACCCACCATGAAGGTTTGAAGTGTGAAAAAATGAACAAAAAATAGTATTTTTTCACAATAGATATCGCAGTCATGGATGATTGAGTTGAGTACTTTTGAAGCCTCATCAAAGCAAATCTAACATTATCGTTGTCGGAGACCATCAGAAGTTGGTAAAGAGAAAGCATACCTTTGTTTAGATCTAACTTTACTCAATTTGAAGGTTTATAGCTTCATATTTATTCGTTTAAAGATGTCAACTCGATCGGCTCAAAATTGCCAAAGAAAAAAGTGAATAATGGACAAATAACATGTTGTCCACCCTCTATTCCAAACAGTGCGTTTTGAATATGAGCCAGACGATGTGTTGTCTAAGTTAACCACCAAGAAATCAGGTTTTTCATTTCGGATTTGGTTAAAATTCAATTTAGTCTCTAATTTTTTTATTTCTTTTAATTGCACCTGTAATTAACTTATAACTTTTGAATTTATGCAATTAAGTGATTTTATCAATTCAAAACCTTTCATTCTCATGCCTTTTATAGTTTGGCCCTTGGTTTTGAACTTCTTCAGTTAAACCCCTAATTGACCACCAAAAAATAATATATATCCAACTAAGCCCTTAATTTCATCGATTTTAGCTCCTGAAGCCGCATACCTTTTTTGATTTTGTCCTTGGTTTTAAATATCTTCAATCAAGTCTCTAATTTCTCATCAAACTTTAATATTTATGCAATTAAACCCTTGATTTGATCAAATTAGCTTTTCAAGACTGCAATTTAACCTCAAGACTTCAATTTCTTCCAATTAAAGCCCAAATTGAACTTAAAAATCAAATTTTCTTGCAATTAAGCCCTCAATAAATTCAATTACACCCTGAAAAGTTCTAATTGAGTCCTTAAACATCTAATTTTGGACTTTCCTTCCCATTTTGAATTTTCCAATGCAATGGGCCTTCACTAGTGCATATTGGATTGCTAATTTTTTTTCAACCTTGTATATTTTGATCCTCCCAACCAGTCTTTGGCAATTTTCTGGGAGTTCTTCATATTCTCTCCACTTATATATTTTTATTTTTATTTTCAACTTTTTAAATTTTTTTAGATTTTTTTTTCTGATTTTTCTATTTTTTTTCTTTTTTTTTTGTATATTTATGTGGGGTATCAAAATGGATAATAACCACCACTACCACAACTACCACCACCACCACCATCATTATTATCATCATAATTATTACTATTATTAATATTATCACCATAGTGACTGCTATCAGTACCATTATTAGTATCATAATAAAGTATGATGTGATATTATCACCACAATGATTGCTATCAGTCCATCGGGCGCTAGGGTAATAAAGTATGATCCTTGGAAGAAACAGAATTGCATGATAGTAATAAAGTATGATGTGATATTGGCACTAATAGTAATAATTAGCAGAGTAGCACCATTGTTATCAGTAGTACTATTACTAACATTCAATTCTCTTTTTTTCGAGGGACTGCCCCTGCTAGCTTGCTCTCTTGCCCGCGGGGGTGGCGGGGCTGCCTTAGGGCCTTGGCCCCCTGCATTCTGGCCTGCACCCTGCGCGGGAAAGGCTAGACACAGTTGGGGCCAGCTCGGCGTTGATGGCCGCAACATGCAAGCTACTAGGGTTCTTGCATTCCGCCAAGAAAACATCGTGCTTTCCACATGAAATCAACCCGGTAAAATCAGCCATATTTTTCTGAGGCTGCCCACTGAATTCAGGATCATTCCGGGCCAGTTCCTATTTTTGCGGATTTCCTTTATTTTTAATGGTAGGAAAATAAAACAAAATACTTCCTGACCTCAAAAAATTCTAGGATTTGTTTTAGAGATATATTGGATTTTTTCCAAACTTTGTGCAAAATTTCAGCTCAAATTACCAAGAAATGAATTTTTTAGAGGGGGTGACAAATGGGACGTAGTAATGTCTAACCCTGCCAGAGCTGTAATAA
Source organism: Populus simonii (assembly GCA_007827005.2). Taxonomy (NCBI): domain Eukaryota; kingdom Viridiplantae; phylum Streptophyta; class Magnoliopsida; order Malpighiales; family Salicaceae; genus Populus; species Populus simonii. The sequence continues at coordinate 7,953,251 of CM017478.2, forward strand.
CACTTATTACTTTTTTGGGGGTGCCCCCTGACTGGCCATGGGGCGCGCTAGCCTGGCGCCCATAGGCCTGCCGCGGGGGCTTTGTGAACTGTTCCTACACTCGGACTAAAGTGGGGGACCTCATGGCCCGAAGTATGGCCTACATCGATGACCAGTTTTCCGGCCTGCGTCTTCGGAACCCGCTCCAAGCTGTTGGGCACGTTGGAGTTGTTCTCCACGCGTAGGCGTGGCATTTTTTTGTCATGCTCGTGCCAAGGTGCTGGCAGCTGTTGCGCGCCCATTTGCTTGGCACGACGTCATGGCGGCGATGGCTGCTGCCCGTGCTTGCAAGTTGGAGGCCTGACCGACGTGTCTGTTGCGGACCGCCAAACCCGGGGATTACGAGGAGAGCTCTACTTTGGCGTGGGCGTGGCATTAAATTGTCGTGCGCGCGCCCATTTGTTGGCCCTCCTTGCCATCCCTGACCTCATGGCGTGACGTGCTCGTTGTCGAGTTGAGGTAAACACCCCCGCACATGATTGTCCCCGTCGTGTCCCTCTGTGGCTTGTTGTTTGTCCCTTCTAGATCCTTCATATCCGGCGGTGCGGGCATGATCTCGCTCAGGTGTTTCCACTTGCTCTCGTGGTCGTGGTTCGCTCGTCGGGATTGTTGTCGCGTGTACGCGGTGGCACATGAGCCATATTCGGCCTGTCTATGTCAGCAGGCTTCATGCTGGTGCACCAAACTATCGGCCCACTGCCCCATCACTTTCAGCCCAAGGCCCTAAGCGCCTTGCGGCGAGGCAGGGTTCCTGTGTTACGTACCAACTTCGGTGGAATTCAAATGTGAAGCTATCCTTCATGCCACTTTGGGGGCACGGGGTGAACCTAACAGCGGCACTCATGTTCCAGTTGAGCGAACTCCCGCCGAACTGGCCCACGAGTGATTGCTCGTGCTTTCGGATGCAGGTGCCTCTGCCCCTGCGACCACCCCTCATCTCATTGGCGTCAAGGATCGTGTAGGTCGGGGTGTTGCCAAGGAATGCTACCTGGTTGATCCTACTAGTAGTCATATGTTTGTCTCAAAGATTAAGCCATGCATGTGTAAGTATGAACTAATTCAGACTGTGAAACTGCGAATGGCTCATTAAATCAGTTATAGTTTGTTTGATGGTATTTGCTACTCGAATAATCGTAGTAATTCTAGAGCTAATATGTGCAACAAACCCCGACTTTTGGAAGGGACGTATTTATTAGATAAAAGGTTAACGTGGGCTCTACCTGTTGCTTTGATGATTCATGATAACTCGACGGATCGCACGACCATTATGCTAGCGATGCATCATTCAAATTTATGCCCTATCAACTTTCAATGGTAGGAGAGAGGCCTGCCATGGTGGTGACGAGTGACGAAGAATTATGGTTCGATTCCAGAGAGGGAGCCTAAGAAACGACTACCACATCCAAGGAAAGCAACAAGCGCTCAAATTACCCAATCCTGACACGGGGAGGTAGTGACAATAAATAACAATACTGGGCTCTTCGAGTCTGGTAATTAGAATTAGTACAGTATAAATCCCTTAACGATGATCTATTGAAGGGCAAGTCTGGTGCCAGCAGCCGTGGTAATTCCAGCTCCAATAACATATATTTAAGTTGTTGCGGTTAAAAAGCTCGTAGTTTGACTTTGGATTGAGTCGGCCGGTCTGCCTCAGGTGTGCACCGGTCGCCTTGTCCCTTCTACCGGCGATGTGCTCTTGGCCTTAACTAGCCGAGTCGTGCCTTCGGTGTTGTTACTTTGAAGAAATTAAAGCGCTCAAAGCAAGCTTACGCTCTAAATACATTAGCATGGGATAACATCATAGGATTTTGATCCTATTATATTGGCCTTCGGGATCGGAGTAATGATTGACAAGGACAGTCGGGGGCATTCATATATCATAGTCATATGTGAAATTCTTGGATTTATGAATATAAGTATGTATTAAGATCAAAAGTGATCATGATGTTAAAACAACAAGTACAAAATCATATACAAGGAAGAGGGCAGTATGCACCTTGAAACAAAAAAAAAAAATAACAGCAAAAGGAATAAGCTCCCTAGAATAATTAATATGAGCCACGCAGGGCTGACAACATAATAAAAACTAAAACATAAATGCACTGATAAAGTTCACCCATAAACAGCTATCCAGAGGGAGGAACAGTAACATGCAAAGAAGCATGCAAGGAGCCATATCACAAGGGAACCCGGTAAACAGTTACGGGCAATTGTCTCCCAAATAAACTTTGTAGAGGAGCGGGGATTAAACACGAAACAGTGGCCATGTCAGCTAGTAACACTATAGGCTAAAGGCTTCTTTTCATGAAAAAACAAGATTGTGTAAAACAAGATCTGGAATTTTCTGAAGATAACCTCGACTGATTTAGCAGTGTTGTAAAAAATTCATCTTTTTTTCTTCCCAAAAGTAGAGCAAGTGAGACTCTTCTCATTCTCAACTCCAAACCTTTTCTGTTGTTTTTGAGGCCTCGAATGGCCCTATTCAAGGTTGACATGCTACTATGGATCTTAAGCCATGATCGAGCCTTCCCCCATAACGAAGAGGACCAGACACAATTGAAGAAGAGATGCGCATGAGATTCATATGCATGTTGACAGAGAGAGCATAGGGGATCAGAGGATAAAAACTAAAGCCTATCCCTTGTGCTGAGCTTTCCTAACATTGCCAGCCATAGGGAGAAGTTATGCCTTGGAAGAGACCATTGTTCCCATACCACACTATCCCACTAGACAGGAGCAGTTTTATATCTAAAGAACACATAGGCATTGGCTGAAAAAGTTCCCGAGCTAGAGTGCCAGCTTGAGAGCATTTCTTGCACTTCAAGGATCCCTCCACACTGCTCAATCATTTTGTTGCGAAGGGAGAAGATGGACTTTCAAAGGGGAGAAGCTGACTTCTTAATATCAGAAAACTAGATAGAGGTATGAGGAATGTAATAATGATCCACCCATCGGATCCAAAGAGAGTCTGTTTTCAGATGAATGTTCCAGAGTTGCCTGGCAAAGAAGCTTGCATTTCTGGCTTTGATGTCAAAAACAACCAGACCCCCTTCATTCTTCGGCAAACAAACCTGTTTCCAAGCCACTAGAGCAGATTTATTTCTTTGCAAATCCTTGATCCATAGGAAATTACGGCACAAGCTAATAATCCTGCTAATAACCAAAGCTGGGATTAGAAAAATGCTGATCCAAAACTGAACCATACCCTGCAAAACAGATCTAATTAACTCAAAGTGACCAACATAGGAGAGGTGCTTACCCATCCAACTCTGAATTGATAATTCTAACTTGGGCAGAATATGAGAGAATTGGCTAGCCAGCAGCCTGTGCGGACTTAGCGGAACACCAAGATACTTGAAGGGACTTCCTTCAGTGAATCTTGAGGAAAGAACAATGGCCTGCTTCACATCCCCTGGATCTCCAACAAAGTATATTGAGGATTTGGCTGCATTAATAACAAGACTAGACGTCTCCCAAATGCAATTAGCTGATGAAGGAGAATACTAACAGAATGCATGTCACACCAGCAGAGCAAGAGGATGTCATCAGCGAAAGCTAGGTGGCTGATTCCAAGAGCTTGGCATTTAGGATGAAAATAAAAGGCAGAGCTTTAAGCACTAATCTTCAGCATCCTAGAGAAGTATTCCATACAGATAATGAAGAGATAGGGTGATAGTGGATCTCCTTGTTGAACACCACACTTTCCTTTAAAGAAGCCAAACAGAATGTCATTTACATAAACTGAAAAAGAGGTGGTCTCAACACACTTCATAATAAGATGAACAAACCGGTCCAAAAAACCCAAGAGCTTAATAAAGTCACAGAGGAAGGGCCATTGGATAGAATCAAAAGCCTTCCTGAAGTCTATCTTGATGATGCATCTAGGGGAGATACGCTTCCGCCCATACTGCCTAAAAAGCTCTTGCATGAGATTAATGTTATCCGCCATATAACAACCTCCAAGAAAAGCATTATAACAAGGGCTGATAATATCATTTAATACAGGAGCCAACTACCCTGCTAGAATCTTAGAAATCACTCTATAGGTGACGTTACAACAAGAAATGGGCCTGTAGTCTGCTGCCAAGTTAGCATTTGTTGACTTTAGAACAAGGGCAATGATAGAGTGGTTGATTTGCTTGAGAATCTCTCCTAAAGTAAAAAATCTTGAATGGCTGCACAAAAATCTCCACCATCAAAATGAGAGGCCGACCATATACTAGATAAAGGCCTCCACTTAAAACAGAGAGTTTGTCTTCTTCATTTTGAAATTTATACACCAACCAGCCTGATTCATGAATGGTAAGAGTGGCTTCACATTTCCAGGTGTTTCCAATGATGTTATTCAAGGCCCTATAACCAGGAAATTTCCCAGACACAACCCACGGCACATAATTTCCAATTGTCACTAGTATGGTCTAAATCTTCAGCCAAAAAGGAACATGACTGAATAGCATTATAGGTTGAAAAATGCATGAGTTTCGAGCATGTGGAGATGTTACGGTTAGAAGAGAACAGATCTCTCCATCTACCACTAGCTGGCACCTTTAGGACTTGCAGGTATCATAGGTGTGGTAGGAGCCGGAGAAGATGGTTAAGACTTCTCATATTCTTCCTCAGAGAAGGTGAAATCTAACTGCTCTTCTTCAAGATCTTCTTCATCAGAACAACCCTCAACAAGAAACCCATCCATAGATGTAGATCTATTAGCCACCGGTGACCCATCCTCCTCTCTGACGGTGCTAGGACCTACACCGTTAGTTGGGATGACAACATGGGGGGATAGATCTGGGTTTAGTAAATGGAAAACAGAACCAGATAGAGTACCAAGAGCCGACTTTAGTCTTAAATCCAGCGAACCACCTTGATTTGTGTGAGATGGAACAGGAACATGCAACATACCTTGTGTATGTTGAACAGTAGTTGCAGGTTTCCATTTGTTTTTAACCATTTGGAAACGGACGGGAAGAAATGGAAACAGGGTGAGAGGAAGCAAGGCACGGGAAAGGTTAGATGCAATAGTTGGCCATGAAAACTTGAGGGAACAGCTTCTAGGAGCAGGAGAGCATACAAACAGAATATGAGGCAGTCTCTACACATTTCATAACAAGATGAACAAACCTAGCAGGGAACTCCAAAAGCTGAAGAAGATCACGAAAAAAGGGCTATTGGACCGAATCAAATGCTTTCCTGAAATCGATCTTGATGGTGCAGCGAGGGGATACACAATTTCTCCCATAACGCCTCAGAAGTCTTGCATGAGGTTAATATTATCAGCCATGAATTTCCCTCCAAGAAAAGCGTTCTGAGAAGGGCTGATGATGCCATTGAGCACATGAGCCAGCCTCCCCGCTATAATCTTGGAAATAACTTTGTAAATGACGTTGCCGTAAGAAATAGGTATGTAATCTGCAGTAGAGTTGGCATTTACAGATTTTAGAACAAGGGCTATGATAGAATGATTAAGCTGCTTGAGAATCTCCCCTGAGGCAAAAAAAAATCTTGAACAGCTGAACAAAATTCAACACCAAAGATGTTCCAAGCTTTTTTGAAGAAGGTAGAGGTATATCCATCCGGCCCCGGAGCTTTGTCATCATCGATACTGAAGAGAACTTGCTTGAAATGATCAGCAGATACTGGAGCAAGAATAAAGTCATGAGAATCAATATTAATACAGGCGCCACAATGAACCACCTCAACTCTCAACTGTACAGTAGGCTTGGAAGTCCCTAAAAGCTCTTTATAGTATGAGACAAACTCTCTACCAACCTCTTCAACCGAAGAAGTGAGCATAACATCACTACGAATAATAGCAGGAATATGGTGTCTCCTGTGATGTTGGCTCATCAAAGAGTGTAAAAAATTTTGTTCCCTTGTCACAGTCTTTAAAGAAAGCACATTTCAACTTTTGGCCAAAGAACATCTTCTCGGCTGATTTAAGGTTTACAAGGTTCAGCCTCTGCTACTTCTCAAAAGTTAGGAGATGACCATTATCCCTGTCATTCTGTAGAAGAAGCTGAGTATCATCCAAGTCATTTTCTGCTCTAGCAACCCTCTCCGAAATATGGCTGAAATGAAGATTGTTCAGAGACTTCAGGGCTCCCTTCAACTGCTTGAGCTTATTGCAGAGAATATACATATGCGTCCCATATATCTAAAAACCAATGCTGGGAGATGATTTCCAAGAACTGAGGATGAGTAGCCCACATGTTGTAGAATTTAAAATTTTATTTACCATGAAATTCCCGAATCCCCAACTGGACAGTAGTTGGAGAATGGTCCGAGAAAGCTCCTGGGGTACCAAAGCGAACATGGGTTATTTGCTGCAATGAGAACCAATGAGTGTTTACCATAACCATATCAATTTTTGTCCAAACTGTGCCATTTATCCATGTAAAATGACAGCCCGTAGAGTTCAAGTTAGCCAGCCCAAGATCAAAACAAAACTCCCTGAAATCTGAAGTTTCATAGTTAGAGACTGGATCCTCATTATGCTTATCATCTTGGGAGAGAATAGAGTTGAAATCACCAAGAAGCATCCGTGGTGATTCCGTGCCCCATCTCCTTAAATCCTCCCACAATGCTCTCCTGGCAGTAATGGTGTTGAAACCGTATATGAAGATGGTTGTAAAGCTATATTGGTGAACCAAGCTAGTAATCTGAACATGTATCCCTTAAGCAGAGAAGTGAAGCATCTCAACCTTTATTGTGTCAGGGTTCCAAAAAACAACTATACGAGCATATATAGCAGCTTTAGCATTGCTTACAAACTGCCAAGACTTCAAACACAACTTATGCATGCATGCAACTTTTACCGAAGATAACTTAGTCTCTAGGAGACCACAAACATCAAACTTTTTACCCTTCATGAGGCTAGCAACCTCATGCTGTTTGAGAGGGCTATTAAGCCCTCTCACGTTCCAGTAGTAGACAAACATTGATGAGGAAGGGTGGGAGATACCCCACTACTGCCAGAAAATCTATTTGAATTCTTATAGACCGAGCTCCTGGTAAGCATACCTAATATTGGTTGATGGGGAGCCTTGCTGCCAGTTATGTCTATTGAGATTGCAGGAGCTTGCCCCTTGGCTGAGAAATACTATTGAGGAGGCTGGTTACTTTCAGCAGGCAAAGATTTTGATGCGTGCTGCTTGTTACCATTGTTATTTCTCCGTTTTCGAACAGTTTGCCACTCTTCTAAACCTACAGCTGTGGGTTGAGAAAACTGCTACTCATCTTGAGTTACACAAGCCTCTTTTGGGACAATGGGAGCATCAAGCTTAAGAGCTTCAGCTAGAGGAGCAACAACAAAGAGGACTTCAACCAGGGGACCAACAGCAGGCAAGGCATCAACTAGGGAATCATCAATAGAGGGGCTGAGTCGAGTAAAAACACTGCCTTTGACATTTTTCTTGGCACTGGCTGAACCTGCCTTCTCTACTGTTCTGACCTCTTCATTGCCTTTAGAACACGCTCCAGTGGAATGGCCAAGCACTTTGCAATGCTTGCAAAATTTAGGCAGCATCTCATAGATAACCCTTTGAATGAGTGGGTTTCCATTGGGCAGGATAACATTGATGGAGGATCTAAAATCAGCGAAGAGATCCACTTCCACAAGCACCCAGGCATATGATAATCCCTCCTTGGTGGAAGTTAACTTGTCACACTGTATATTGGCTTGCCAAGAACACTTGCAAGCTTTGATAAGCACCTCGGAGTCCAGTATTTCAATGGCAGGTTTGGGAACTTAATCCAAGCAGGGACTTGAGTCATTTCAGAGCATGAGAAGTCAAAATACTCAGACATGGGGCGCAAGATAAGGGGCTTGCTATATACAAGATAAGGCCTTCCACACAATACAAAGAACTTGTCTTCTTCATTTTAGAATTTGTAAACTAACTAGCCCGATTCATGTATGGTAAGGGCGGCTTCACATTTCCAAATGTTCCCAATGATACCTTTCAAGGCTCTATAACCAGGAAATTTTCCAGAGACATAACCAATGGCACACAGTTTCCAGTCGTCATAAGAATGATCTAAATCTTCAGTTAAAAGAGGACAGGACTGAATATCATTTAAGGCTGAAAATGCATAAGTTTTGCGCAAGAGGAGATGCTTCGGTTGGAAGAGAACAGATCTCTCCATCTACCACTAACAGGGGGAGAAGAGGGAGATTTACCTGCTATAACAATATTGGACGGGTTAAAGCTGGCACCTTTAGGACTAGCTAGTATTTCTGGAGTGACCGGAGCCAGAGAGAGATGGTGGAGACGTTTCATCTTCTTCCTCAAAGAAAGTGAAGTCTACCTACTCTTCTTCCAAGTCTTCATCATCAGAACAATCTTCAACAATAAACCCAGCAAAAGGTTGAGAGCTTTTAGCCACCGGAGACCCATTTACCTCTCTAACCGTGCTTGTACTTACACCGTTGGATGAGAAGACAACAGGGGGAGGGGGTAAATCTATGGTTGGCATATGGGAAATAGCACCGGAGAGAGTTCCAAGAGCCGACTTTAGCCCTAAAACCAGAGAACCACCTTGGTTAGTGTGAGATGGAACAAGAGCATGCAACGGATACTGTGTACTCTTGGCAGCAGTTGCAGGTTTCCGTTTGTTTTTTTCCATTTATGAAACAAGCGCGAAGGAAAGGAAACGAGTTACAGAAAATAGCTTCGGGTGTAGCGGACGACCATGAAAATTGGAGGAAACAACTTCGGGTGAAAGGAGAGCTTCTCTCTCTAATTTCTCTCACTAGACCGACTACTACTGAGAGCTCTTTCTTACTAATAGCTCTTTCTTCTTCTTTTTTGATCAAATGTAAGAAGTATATAGATCAAAAATAGCAAGACAAGTTTGCGTTACAAGCTGGAAACCAGCAGAACAGGACATACACCAGCAAAGGGAATACAACCCTTATCTAACACAAAAGGCAAGTGCTAGGGAACATTCTCCCCAACACAAGCCAGCAAAAAATGAAGGATTCCTATATATAAACAGAAAGCTTGTGCTGAGGAACAACCTCCCTAGAAAAAGTAACCCTACTATGAACAGAGGGGAACATTCTCCCTATAGATACCAAAGCAAGCCTAACTTACAGAACATGATTACAATACAAAAAGCGTATACTGGGGAACAACCGCCCTATATAAGCATACCGAAAACAGAAAAAGGAAACAGGCTCCCTTGAATCAAACAAAATAAGAGGATCCAGCACACCAGCCTAACTACCCGAACAAGGTATCAACGTCTCAGCCACCAAAGCAGCAGGCAATGGCAGCCAGCAACACCTAACCAGCAGTTAGCCTAGCGCAAAACCTCAAACCAAGCAGGGAAAGCACCCATCAACTGTCAAGGGCAGAGAACAAACAGAGATGAAGCTACACAAGAGATACTAAAATCCCCACAATCCTGACAAACAGGAATATAGAAAACAAGCAAGAGCCAACCAGCAAATTTACTGCACAGGACAGAAAATCACAGCAAGAGCCAACCAGCAATAACTGCATAAAGCAAACCATACAAACACTTCAGATAAACATGGCATCCACCCAAAAGTAGGAACCACGAACTCTGTCAGACAAAAGGAACAGACCATCAAAGGGTGGATGAGGGGGACTAATAGCTCTTTCTTTTTTTTTTTATCAAATGTAAGAAATGTATAGATCAAAAATAGCAAGACAAGCTTGCAGTACAAGCTGGAGACCAGCAATACAAAGGATATACATAATCTGGCAAAGGGAACAGGCTCCCGAAGAGACCAAAATAGCAAACCACTGAAAAAAATAATAACAGTGAAAAAACCAACAATGGTTATAAGAGGAACCAAAGCGTATAAGGTTCCCAACCTAACACAAAGCAAAACAAGTAGAAACTGACGAGGATGAATCAGTCACAACTACAGGATGAAAGGATGAATGAAACTCTTAGTAGGAGAGGCTGAAGCCAGAAGCCCAGAAGCTGAAGCCAAGAGCAGACAAGCCGATGAGCACAATAGAAAGCCATGCAGAAAATCCAGGGACAATGAACTTTCTGCCATCCATGTAGAGACAATTATCAGCCAGCCATGCAAAGCATGCCCATCCATGCAGAGACGTAGAAGACCATCCTTGCAGAGATAGAGACAGCCCAGCCAGGTTCCAGCTAGAACACATTAAAACACCAGCAACAACCAAGAACAAGTGGCAACATCTCATCCATGCAGATACAAGGAATAGTGAACACAAGAGAATGTAGACAAATGGCTAAAGATCAACCAAGAAGCACAGGGCCGCTGTCAATAAAATCGGCCAGCAACTGAATTACCAAGCAAATAAGGCCACATGCAAGTGCATGCAGAGCCCTCACATGATCACATCCAGAGAACGAACCATAGCCAATCAGAAGCTTCCACCCAGCCAAATTAAATGAAAGACCATGCAGATACGGGGAACCATGCACGTCCACCCCTCAACATGCAAGGTCAAACAGGAATACCAAGAACTGATCGAGATAAAAGAACGTGGAAACGCATGACGCTCATGCGATCCCATGCAGGACACAAAGGAACCACAAGCAGAATAAAGATAAATGGAACCGATCAATGAGGAGTGCACACATCAGCAATAGAGCTTCAACACGCCAAGGAAAAACTAGCCAAGAGCAGCATCCAACATTGACTCATTGAGGAAGAGACGAGGACTCACCATGCAGAAACAGAGCAATCCCAACGCCACCATACAAAGACATCAAGACATCTATGCAGAGGCTCTTCCACCAAGATAGCCATGCAGAGGCTAAGGAGATGCAGCCAATCAAAGGACAGCAGATCATTCCATGCAGCCTTCCGTCATTAAACACGCCAGGCAGAGACGTGGAGAGGCAACCAACCATACACCAACACAAAGCAAAGACCAGCCAAAGAAAGCAACAGTAAGTCATGATCCCTTCTATGAAGAGACGTGGAAATACAGCCAATCATGCAGTGAAGGGCCAGTGCAACCATGCACGTCAAAACAACAAGAACTCAATAAGAGTATTAGCATCAATGAAAAGCCGAAGCAGCCCATCTTAATGCAAACCAAATGAGAACAGGCCATCCATGCTGAGACTATCAACCCACTTGCAGAAGCAAATGACCCTTTTCATAGAAGTGAAAGACAATATAGAAAAGGATTTGAAAGCGTCTGAACACTATATCAATCTCCTTAGACCGCCCATCAAAAACTCGCTTGTTTCTTTCCTCCCAAATGAGATATACCGTGATACCTAGGGAAACCCTTTTCATTTGAGCCTCAAGATTATTCCTCTGAGAGTGTAACCCAAGAATAGCACTGGCCAAAGTTTGCATGGTCCTCTCAATCCATAGCCAAGATTTTATCTTTGCCCACAGACGACATGTCCATTCACAAGCAAAAAACAAATGACTATGGGACTCTTCCACTTGCCTACAAAACATACAATTGGGATCAGTAGGGACGAACCTCAACTTGTCCAGAGTTTTAAGTTTTCCCAGGACAACCAGCCAGAGGATAAAATAGTATTTAGGCAGTGACCATTGTTCCCAAACCACTCGGCCCCATGAGACAGCTGAACCAACAGGTCTGAAAAAATCATATGCATAGGATAGGAATAGACCTGCACCAGTAGACCAACCACTCAGCAGAGTAATACTCAACTCAGAGTCCCCACAACACTGCAAGAGGAGGTCTTTAACAGAAATGATAGCTTTCCACAGCGGAGAAGAAGAGTGATGTGCTTGAACAGACCAAATGGTGCCAGAGTTCAAATAAAAATGATGAATCCAACGAATCCAAACTGAATCTGTTTTAAGATGAATATTCCATAATTGCTTGCCAAGAAAGCTTCTGTTACGGCCCGAAGATCATACAAGTCGAGACCACTTTCTCTCTTAGGTAGACAAATAGTTTTCCAGGCAACCAAAGCTGAGGTACTTCTGCGGATGTCACCTGTCCAAAGAAAATTTCTGCAAATGCTAATTATATTCCTCATCATAACGTCAGGAATAGGGAAGATATTGAGCCAGAATTGGACTTTCCCAAACAGAACAGACCGGATGAGTTCCAAACGACCAGCATATGTAAGGTGCTTGCCAATCCATCCTTAGACTGAAGATTTCAAGTCCTGCAAAAGTGGTGAGAATTGACTGGCAAGCAATTGATGGGGAGTTAGAGGGACCCCAAGATATGTGAAAGGAAAGCTCCCTTTGCTGAAGCCGGATTCAATGAGAATAGATTGCTTTTGAGAAGTGCCAACACCCCCAAAGAAAATGGATGATTTTTGCGGGTTGATGTACAAGCCAGAAGTCTGCCAACACCCCCTAATAGCTCTTTCTTTTTTTGATCGAATGAAAGAATATATATTAAGATCAAAAGTAATAATGCCATAAAAGTAGCAAACACAAAATATATACAGATAGGGGGGGTAACAGATACCCTAAACCAAAATGGAAACAAGCTCCCATGAAAGATAGCATTAAATAAACTACCCCAAGGCCAATAGAAGTCACACTTAGTACAAACAAGAGAAATAATATGTCTCACTACCAGCCAAGCCAAGCTAACTGCCAGCGAAGCCAAGACAGGGGAATCAACCGAAAGCCAACAGCACATCCAGCCAGCAAGGCAAGGAAGCCGCGAACGCAGCTCAGCCATGCAGAGACACCACCAGTAAGAGCCAACACATCCCATCATCTCACCATGTGTCCCCCAGCTATAGAGACACCGACACCGACAACATCCCAAGAGCCTGTCCATGCAGGGGCAAGGATGACATAGCCAATAGCACATGCCCGGGCGGCAGCCAAGACAAATTAACTACCCAAAAACAGAGCTAATCAATGCAGGGATGAGAAACCATGCAAAATCCATGCACGTCCAAGCTACCAGCCAGTCAAGGCAGAACAACACATAGGAGACAACCACAATCAATTTCAAACTGTTCATCTAGGCAGACACTGCTCAACCGTGCAAGGGAAAAGACCAGCCAACCATAATGAGCCACATGCTGCTGTCAACCCCATGCAAAAACAAGGAAAACAGAGGCTAAACAGTGCAGGGACGTGGAAACCATGCAAGACCATGCACGTTAATTTACCCCAGCAGAACCATTCAAAATGCAACATTGTAAGCCAGGTGATTTTTTTCATGGAAATACAATATAGTGTTAAACAGAATCTGAAATTTTTTGAAGATAGCCTTAACTGATTTCCCAGTATTATTAAATATTCTCCTGTTTCTTTCCTCCCAAATCAAATACACAAGGACAGCAAGGGATACTCTTCTCATTCTCGGCTGCAACCCTTTTTTGTTGTTTTGTAAGATCCGAGAGGCTTTGCTTAGGGAAGGCATATTGTTATGAAGCTTGAGCCATAGTCTGGCCTTTCTCCAAAGAGAAGATGACCAGTCACAATTGAAGAAGAGATGAGCATGGGATTCATCGGCATTTTGACAAAGAGGGCATATAGGGTCAGAAGATAGAAAATGAAGGCGATCTCTCGTTCGCAGCTTACCCAACATTGCCAGCTAGAGGGAAAAGCTATGTCTTGGAAGAGACCATTGCTCCCAAACTACATTAGCCCACTGCACAGGGTCAGCTTTATGTCTGAAGAAGTTATATGCATTGGCTGTAAAGAGACCTAGGCCAGAGTGCCAGCTTGAGAGTAGCTGTTGCACTGGAGCAATCCCATCACAAAGATTAATTAACCTGTCACGAAGAGAGAAGATTGACTTTCACATAGGAGAGTCAGTTTTCTTGGCATCCAAAAACCAAATGGAGGTGTGTGAAATGTAGTAATGGTCTACCCATCGAATCTGCTTTCAAGTGAATATTCCAGAGATGTTTGGCAAAGAAACTGCCATTTTTGGCTTTGATGTCATGAAACCCGAGACCCCCTTCATCCTTTGGCAAACACACATGCTTCCAAGCAACAAGAGCAGATTTGCTTCTAAGCATATCACCAATCCATAGAAAATTCCTGCACAAACTGGTAATCTTGTTGATGACTATTGCTGGGATAGGGAAGATACTAATCCAAAACTGCACCATGCCATACAGGATCGATTTTATTAGCTCCAGCTGACCTGCATACGAGAGTTACTTACCCATCTAGCACTGAATAGCAGATTCCAACTTGTGAATGAGAGGAGAGAACTGACTGGCGAGAAGCCTATGAGGGTTGAGAGGGACACCGAGGTACTTAAAGGGATGGCCTGCTTTGTTTCCTCCGATACACCTGCGAAGAAAATGGAGGATTTGGCTGTGTTAATTACAAGGCCAGAAACCTCCCCAAAGATCGAAGCTGCTGGAGGAGCATGTTACTTGATGCCATGTCACAATGGCAGAGCAGGAGAATATCATCAGCAAACCCAAGATGACTGATTCCCAAAGCTTGGCATTTGGGATGAAAGCTGAAACCAGAAAGCTGAGTGGTACTGTGCAGTAATCTAAAGAAGTACTCCATGCAGGAAATGAAGAGATAGGGAGATAATGGATCCCCTTGCCTAACACCACACTTTCCTTGGAAGAAACCAAAGAGATTACCATTAACACAAACAGAGAAGGAGGCAGTCTCAACACATAGCATAACCAGATGAACAAACCTAGCAGGGAACCCCAAAAGATGGAGGAGATCACGAAGGAAAGGCCACTGGACTGTATCAAATGCTTTCCTGAAGTCAATCTTGATGGTGCAGCGGGGAGATACACGTCTTCTCCCATAACTTCTCAGCAGCTCTTGCATGAGATTAATATTATCAACCATGAGTCTCCCACCAAGAAAAGCATTCTGAGAAGGGCTGATGATAGCATTTAGCACGTGAGCTAGCCTCTCTGCAAGTATCTTGGAAATAACTTTGTAGATGACGTTGCAGCAAGAGATGGGTCTGTAATCTGCGGCAGAGTTGGCATTTGTTGACTTTGGAACAAGGGCTATGGTAGAGTGATTAAGCTGCTTGAGCATCTCCCCAGAAGAAAAGAAGTCTTTAACAGCTGAACAAAAATCTTCCCCCACGATGTTCCAAGCTTTCTTAAAGAAAGCTGAGGTGTATCCATCCGGTCCCGGAGCTTTATTATCATCCATACTGAAGAGAACCCGTTTAATGTCATCAGCCGAAACTGGGGCAAGGAGGAAATCATGGGAATCAGCATTAACACAGGCGCCACTTTGAACAACATCAACTCGCAGTGGAATAGTTTGCTTGGAAGTCCCCAGGAGCTCCTTATAATAAGAGACAAACACTCTACCAACCTCTTTAGCTGATGAAGTTAGCATGCCATCACTACGAACTATAATTGGAATATGTTGCCTTCTGTGTCGTTGGCTCATTAAGGAGTGGAAGAATCTGGTTCCTTTGTCACAGTCTTTAAAGAATGTGCACTTCAACTTTTGGCCAAAGAACATCTTTTCAGCTGACTTAAGGTTAACTAGATTCAACCTCTGCTGCTTTTCCAGTGCAAGAAGATGACCATTATCTCTGTCATTCTGTAGATGAAGCTGAGTATCATCCAGTTCTTTCACTGCTCTTGCAACCCTCTTCGAAATGTGACTAAAGTGAAGATTGTTCAGAGCTTTCAGGCCGCCCTTCAAATTCTTGAGCTTTTTACAAGGATATACATGTGCGTCCCATAGATGTCCAAGGACCAATGCTGAGAGATGGTTTCCAAGAACTGAGGATGAGCAGCCCACATGTTGAAAAATTTGAAGTTCCTTTTTCCACAAAGAACATCTTTTCAGCTGAATTAAGGTTAACTAGATTCAACCTCTGCTACTTTTCCAGTGCAAGAAGATGACCATTATCTCTGTCATTCTGTAGATGAAGCTGAGTATCGTCCAGTTCTTTCACTGCTCTTGCAACCCTCTCCGAAATGTGACTAAAGTGAAGATTGTTCAGAGCTTTCAGGCCGCCCTTCAAATTCTTGAGCTTTTTTACAAGGATATACATGTGCATCCCATAGATGTCCAAGGACCAATGTTGAGAGATGGTTTCCAAGAACTGAGGATGAGCAGCCCACATGTTGAAAAATTTGAAGTTCCTTTTTCCACAAAGCTCCCGTAAACCCAGCTGGACAGTAGATGGGGAGTGGTCTGAAAATGCTCCCGGGGTACCAAAGTGGACATGGGTCATTTGTTGCAGAGAGAACCACTAGGGGTTTGCCATTACTCTGTCTATCTTTGTCCAGATTGTACCGTTTGTCCATGTAAAGTGAGAACCTGTCGAGTTCAAGTCTGCAATCCCAAGATCAGAACAACACTCCTTGAAGTCTAAGGTTTCATGTGTAGAAACTGGCTCCTTGTTGTGCTTGTCTTCTTGAGAGAGGATGGAGTTGAAGTCACCAAGAAGTAGCCATGGATCCTCCGTTCCCCATCTCCTTAGATCCTCTCACAAAGCTCTCTTGGCAGTGATGGTGTTGAATCCATATATGAAGGTGGCTGAAAAACAAAATTGTTGCACCAAGCTAGTAACCAAAACGTGGATCCCCTGGGCAGGGAAGTGAAGCATCTCAACCTTCACTGTTGCAGGGTTCCAAAACACGACTATACGGGCATAAGCTGCAGCTTCAGCATTGCTTACAAACTGCCAAGTCTTCAACCGTAGCTTTTGCATGCATACAACCTTTTCCAAAGACAACTTAGTCTCTAGAAGACCACATACATCAAGCTTTTTACTCTTCATGAGACCAGCGACCTCATGTTGTTTGAGAGGGCTATTAATCCCTCTCACATTCCAGCAATGAACAATCATGGGTGGGGGAGGGTGGGAGGAGCCTCACCACTGCCTGAAAATCTAGTTGAAATCCTGTGAACCGAGCTCCTGGTGAGCACACCTGAACTTGGACAATGGGGAGCCTTGTTGCCAGCAATATCAACTGAGAAGGCAGTAGCTTTCCCCTTGGAGGAAATAATTTTTTGGGTTGGCAGGTTACAATCAGCAGGTAAAAGAGTTGGTGTCTGCCTCTTGGTGCCTGAGCTATGCCTCCTTTTATGAACAGTTTGCCACTCCTATGGACCTGCAGTTGTGACCTGAGGATGAGGCTGCACATCCTGAGCCACACAAGACTCTGAGGGGGCAGTGGGAGCATCAAGCTCAGGGGCATCCATTGCAGGAGGAGCAACAGGGGAGCTTTCAACCGGGGGGCAGCAGCAGGTGGGGCATCAACCAGAGTATCAGCAATAGGGCTGAGATGAGTAAAGACACTTCCTTTGCCTTTGACATTTCCTTTGGAAGGTACATAAGCAGAGTCAGCCTTCTCAACTGTTCTGGCCTCTTCCTTACCCTTAGAGCACGCTCCAGAGGAGTGCCTTGCACTTTACAGTGCTTGCAAAATTTGGGCAGCGTCTCGTAGATAACCCTTTGTATGAGTGGGTTTCCATTAGGCAAGGTAACATTGATGGAGGATCTAAGATCAGCTAGGAGCTCAACTTCCACAAGCACCCGGGCGTATGATACTCTCTCTTTGGTGGCAGTTAATTTGTCACACTGTAAAGGCTTGCCCAGGACACTTGCTAATTTTGATAAGCACCTAGGCGTCCAGCACTTTAATGGCAGGTTGGGGAACTTAATCCAGACAGGAACTTGAGACATTTCAGAACTTGAAAAATCAAAATACTCAGATATAGGACGCAAGATAAGAGGTCTACCATATACTAAGTATGGCCCTCCACACAGCACAGAAAACTTATCTTCTTCATTTTGAAACTGATAGACAAGCCAACATGATTCATGAATGGTAAGCTGGGCTTCACATTTCCATACATTCTCAATGATGCTATTTAAAGCTCTGTAACCGGGAAATTTGCCAGAAACATAACCAATGGCACACAGTTTCCAATCGTCACAGGAGTGGTCTAGATCTTCAGTTAAAAATGGACAGGATTGAGTATCATGTAGTGCAGAAAAGTGCATAAGCCTTGCACAAGATGAGACATTTCTGTTGGAAGAGAAAAGATCTCTCCATTTACCATTAGTAGGTGGGGGAACAGGAGGGTTACCTGCTTTAACAGAGCTAGACGGGATAAAGGTGGCACCTTTGGGACTAGCTGGTGCTACTGGAACCACCAGAGGCAGAGAAGCTGGCAGAGCTGGAGCCACCGGTGCCGGAGAAGATGGTGGGGGAGACGTATCATAGTCTTCCTCAGAGAAATCAAGTTGTTCTTCTCCAAGTTCTTTGTCTTCAGAACAGACCTCCTCAAGGAACCCATCAAGAGATGCATTTGTGTTGTCCACCGGAGACCCATCTACCTCTCTGGCAGTGCTTGGACCTGCACCGTTGGATGGGATGACAGCAGGGGAAGGGGGTAGATCTGCTCTAGGTATATGGGAAATAGCACCATCAAGTGTACCAAGAGCTTACTTGAGACCAAGAACTAGCGACCCACCTTGGTTTGTGTGAGATGGAACAGGAGCTTACAATGGAACCTGTGGATGCTTGACAGCTGCTACAGGTTTCCGTTTGCTTTTTGCCATTTGAGAAAAAGAGCGGGAAAAGAAGGGGAAACGGGTTAAGAGAAGTGGGTTACAGGTTAAGGGAAACAGCTTTGGGATCAGGTGCAATGGACGGCCATGAACACGGGAGGAAACAGCTTCGGATGGAAAGAGAGCATCTCTCTCTTGTTTCTCTCTCTAGCCGCACACTACTGAGAGCTCTTTCTTGATACTCCTAATAGCTCTAATAGCTCTTTCTTTTTTTTGATCAAATGTTAGAATTTTATAGACCAAAAATTAGACTAGCTGGAAATCCAACAAGCCAAATATACAACTGTACATAACAAGCCAGTTGGAACAGGCTCCCAGCAATCCCAAAAGAAGAAAACAACCAAGAGAAACAAAAACCATCAGTTATATTAGGAACCAATAGATACAGATGCCAATGATAACCGAGGTAAATATCAGAAGATCACAGACCATCAAGGCAAGCCAATCACACATTACATAAAACTCCATAAGGCAAAGCAGGGGACCACGAACCACGTGAGGACGAAGGAGGACCCATCAGCATAGTGATTCACGTGCAGCCAGGATGCATGAACCATGCATTCACGCACAAAAATCTTAAGGAGATAAACATGACGTGGAGCTCATGTTGCAGTATTCCAGCACCCATAAATGAAAGAGCAAAGCCACCCGAAGACAAAGCCTGGGAGGCCCCACAACTGAGTTATGTCACGTAGAACCATTGTGCATGAACCATGCACACACGTAGCCACGGTTCCCAGTAAACATGAAAAAGCCAATTTAGTAGCATACTTGAGAACAGGCCACCCATACTGAGACTATCAACCCACATGCAGAAGCAAATGATCCTTTTCATAGAAGTGGAAGACAATATAGAAAAGGATTTGAAAGCGTCTGAACACTGTATCAACCTCCCTAGACCGCCCATCAAAAACCCGCTTGTTTCTTTCCTCCCAAATGAGATATACTGTGATACCCAGGGAAACCCTTCTCATTCGAGCCTCGCTCTAATAGCTCTTTCTTGATTTTATGGGTGGTGGTGCATGGTTGTTTTTAGTTGGTGGAGCGATTTATCTGGTTAATTCTATTAACGAACGAGACTTTAGCCTGCTAACTAGCTATGCGGAGGTGACCCTCCGCGACCAGCTTCTTAGAGGGACTATGACCTTCCAGGCCAAGGAAGTTTGAGGCAATAACAGGTCTGTGATGCCCTTAGATATTCTGGGCTGCACGCGCATTACACTGATGTATTCAACGAGTCTATAGCCTTACCCGACAGGCTCGAGTAATCTTTGAAATTTCATCGTGATAGGCATAGATCATTGCAATTGTTGGTCTTCAATGAGGAATTCCTAGTAAGCGTGAGTCATTAGCTCGCGTTGACTACGTCCCTGCCCTTTGTACACACCACCTGTCACTCCTACTGATTGAATGGTCCGGTGAAGTGTTCAGATCGTAGTGATATAGGCGGTTTGCCATCTGCGACGTTGCGAGAAGTCCACTGAACCTTATCATTTAGAGGAAGGAGAAGTTGTAACAAGGCCTAGCGCTTGCCCCGACGCCGGGTACAGGTCGCGTGCTTCAGTACCATTCATTTTCGAGGCTGGTTGATTCGGCAAGTCAATTGTTACACACTTCTTAGCAGATTTTGACTTCCATGACCACCGTCCTATTGTCTTAATCGACCAACACCCTTTATGGGTTCTAGGTTAGCGTGCAGTTGGGCACCGTAACCCGGCTTCCGGTTCATCCCGCATTGCCAGTTCTGCTTACCAAAAATGGCCCACTTGGAGCTCTCGATTCTATGGCGCGATCAACGAAGCAGTCGTGTCGTCCTACCTATTTAAAGTTTGAGCATAGGTCGAGGGCGTTGCGTCCTCGATGCCTCTAATCATTGTCTTTACCCAATAGAACTCGCATTGAGCTCCAGTTATCCTGAGGGAAACTTCGAAGGGAACCAGCTACTAGACGGTTTGATTAGTCTTTCGCCCCTATACCCAAGTTAGATGAATGGTTTGCACATCAGTATCGCTGCGGGCCTCCACCAGAGTTTCCTTTGGCTTCGCCCCACTCAAGTATAGTACACCATCTTTTGGGTCTTGACAGGCATGCTCTCACTCGAACCTTTCTCAGAAGATTAAGGTCGGTCAGTGGTGCAACCCTCGAGGGGATCCCGCTAGTCAGCTTCCTTACACCTTACGGGTTTACTGGCTCGTTGACTCGCACATATGTCAGACTCCTTGGTTCGTGTTTCAAGACGAGACGAATGGGGAGCCCACAGGTCGATGCCTGGATTGCACATGTGCCGAGGCACGCCGTGACGGCAAGCGTTGCAGTCCACGATCACGACGACGGCATCTCCACAGGCGTTTCAAAGGCCCGAGCTTGGGCCACAACTATGATTCGCATCAGTCCACGCCCCGAGCCGATCAACAGACTGGCCATAAGCGTTCCACATCCAACAGGGGTGCATCGTCGACCCTCATCCACTTCCCTCCTGACAATTTCAAGCACTCTTTAACTCTCTCTTCAAAGTCCTTTTCATCTTTCCCTCGCGATATTTGTTTGCTATCAATCTCTCGCCCATATTTAGCCTTGGAAGGAATTTATCGCCCGATTGGGGCTGCATTCCTAAACAACCCGACTCTTAGACATGTCATGGATTTAAGTCATCTGTAAAGGATTCTACCTACCGCTTGGTGGGAATTAAACTTCAAGGCAACCCGCGCGGCTCTTTCACTGCGAGGGCTTGGCCAACGGCACATACCTTGGACAAAATTTACCGCCTGATTGGCCTTACTGCAGGTCGGTAATCGGACAGCGGACGCACGCATCGCATCTAGCCTGGATTCTGACATAGAGGCATTCAGTCATAATCCAACGCACGGTAGCTTCGCACCACTAGCTTTTCAACTAAGCACAAAGACCAATTGTGCGAATCAACGGTTCCTTTCATACTAGGTTGGATTACTATTGCGACACTATCATCAGTAGGGTAAAACTAACCTATCTCATGACGGTCTAAACCCAGTTCATGTTCCCTATTGGTGGGTGAACCATCCAACACTTGGTGAATTCTGCTTCACAATGATAGGAAGAGTTGACATCGAAGGATAAAAAAGCAATGTTACTATGAATGCTTGGCTGCCACAAGCCAGTTATCCCTGTGGTAACTTTTCTGACACCTCTAGCTTTAAATTCTAAAGGTCTAAAGGATCAATAGGGGTTGCATTCCCAAATAACCCGATAAAATTTACCGCCTAATTAGGGTTGTAGGCTGTGTGGCACTATTGCTATTAGTATCACTATTACTATCATTCAATTCTCTTTTTTCCGAGGGACTGTCACTGAGATTCAGCCTCATATCGCTCTAATTCCCCCCCTCTGAGCCCCTCTAGGGGCAACGCGTCGTAGAGGCTGGGATGTGATCAGGCATCATTCTTGGGATCTCGGGGCTCAGACGTGCGGGGGTGGGAGCAAGAGGAGGGCGGTGCACAAGGAACAGAAGTCCCGAAGAATTTAGACCATAGTGCATCTCTTGGTGTAAGGGAGAGAAATGAAGGGGGGAAAAAAGAAAGAAAGAGCCACCAATGATAAACCAATCATTGTATGATGACACACACCACTTACAAAGGAAAAGGAGATAATGAAAACATATTTTCCACTACTAGTATCTGCTACACGCATCACCCAAAGTGCACAACACGCACCACTAGCTTTTCAAATTAAAAAAATATTAATTGAATGCTAAATTACATTATTACCCTCGATCAAACCAATAATTAACAAAATAATTAAGGCTAGAAGACCTTAATACCCCTAATTTCAATGACTTAAATTTCTTAGATCCAAAGGCATATTTGTAATTTTATTATGCATAGAAAAGAAAAGGACTTAAATACCATTGCCCGAAAGTGTTGTTTTTTTTTTCCTAGGAGTTTTTTAGTTATTTTAATTTTCATTAAAATATGAAAAAGACAAAAATAAACTAAAAAACCTATAATGACTAATATGCCATAAGAAAAGATAAAAATACCCTTGATTCTAAGACAAGCAATTTGTTTTTAGGAAGGCCATAAATGTCACTTCACTATTATAATGAATAGTGAATTGTGTCTATGACTACATAGAAACCACTACACACACACACACACACACACACACACACAGGGTTGGTTTAGTCTGTATCTATTAAGATTTGATTCAATTGTCATCCTTACTTAAAAATAAAGAGTGGCAACTCCATTTTTTCACGAACCTATCTTTCAAAGGAGTGATTCTACCACCAACTCGCTTTGTGCAAGATGCGACAAACATATACATAATTATAAATGTTTTTCTTGTTAAAAATTATTATAAATATGTGTGTAAGTTGTTTTCATACAAATTAAAATAAGTACAATTTCAAAGTTTATATTAAATTTAAAAAATAATTCAACTTAAAAGTATAACTTTATTGTTTAGACATTGAACCAATCTACCATTGCAAAAAATACACAAGAAATAAATAAATAAGAATAAAAATAGTGTAAACTAGATTTGTGGGCTTGCGTTACACTGCATGCCAACATTTTCTTTTAATTGATTAAAAAAAAGATGTTCGGATGATACAAATGTCTCAAAGAAGTAAAACAAAATAACTTGAGGTATAGATCTGACTAAACTAAAAAACAAAACTAGTATAATTTAATTAGATAATAAAAGAACAAATAACAACAGTAAATTGACCAATTTAAACCAAAAGGTATTATAGGAACTTACAGGAAAAAAATGTTATCAAAATGAAAAAAAAAAAGATGATGAAGCAAAGATTTCAATCAATTAAATTAAAAAATAAAATTAAAATTAAAAAAAAAAGAGAAAAAAATTGAATGAGCTAACCTAAGTGAGTATGACAAATATGCAAGCAAAGTAATGAGATTGAGATAAGCCAAGATAAAGGGGAAAAAAATCCAATGTAGAAGGATTAATTTAAAAAAAAAATTCAATTAAAAAAAACAACCATGAAGTCGAGCATGCCAACTAAACTCTGTAACTTGGATAATGCGAATGAGATACCTAATAAAAAGCAAACCAAAAAATATTTCAAAACTTAATTTTTAAATAACTCAATGCTGAAGGATGAATGTAAAAAACATTAAACTTAAAAAAAATGTTCCTAAAAAATACCTAAGCAAATTAGACTAACATGCTAGACTTGTAGTCTAAGTGATGTGACTAGAATAAATGAATAACATAAAAAAAAACTGAAAAAAATCATGAAGTTCAATATAAAAAAAACTTCAACCTTTAAGAGACATGGTTTGGCTACCAATTTTTTTCACACGTGTCCTCAATGGTAGATGGGTCACCGTGAAAGTTCAAACATCACCATAAAAGACGTGCTTTTTTATAAAAAAAAAAATGAAATTATTATTTTATTATTTCAACTTATAGCGCTAATGAGTTTAGAGATACATTAAAAATGCTAAAAAAAAAAATCTCATCCCCTTTAGTTTTCTATTAATATATATTTATTTTATTCAATAGTAAGAGATATTTTAAAGTCAGCTTACACATTAACAAAAACTAAATCTCATCCTATGTGATTTTAAATGCATACTTTCATATCAACTTAATACATTTATAATTTTTTTTAATAATTTCAATCATTTCAAAAAAAAAAATCTCATCCCCTTTAGTTTTCTATTAATATATATTTATTTTATTCAATAGTAAGAGATATTTTAAAGTCAGCTTACACATTAACAAAAACTAAATCTCATCCTATGTGATTTTAAATGCATACTTTCATATCAACTTAATACATTTATAATTTTTTTTAATAATTTCAATCATTTCAAAAAAAAAAATATAAAAACATATCTTGTTTATTCTATCTTTTTTTTTTGTCCTATTACAATAATCACTCCATCTTTTCTATCGCAACACGAGTGGTTTGAACTTTGAAATAGAATCGATATGGAAAAAAAACACTACTTTTCTCACAAAGATAATTACTATATACAATCGACCACCTTAATTAATCAAATTAAATTAATTAATGCTACTTTCCTTGTCTAATAAAAAAATCTGGATAACACAAACTTCCTTGTGAAAAGGGAGAAAGGTCAAACGACATCGTTTGTCACGCATAGAAGTTCATTCGGCTTCGCGACGGCAACTCGTGCACAGAAACTTTGCTCCCCACAATCTACATGCAAAACACACGTTACCCAATGCGGTACATCAGCAAATTAAGTGAAAATTAAGGGCATTTTTGTAACCGAGTCATTATATAAATAAAACGGAAGGCCATCTGTTCCTGGAAAAAATTGAAGGGCAGAGCGAAGCAGAGGAGTTTCCGTTATCCATTTCTCTTTCTCTCTCCAAAGAAACCAATTAGTTTCTTTTCTCTCTCCAGAAAACAAATTCCCTTCTCTCCCAATTGAAACGAATTAGGGTTTTCCAAATCCACAAATTTTGCAGCAGTAACCATGGCTTCCGGTTCAATCAACTCTTCAATTCCTTCTATCCCTAGAGATTTAGGCAAGAAGAAGAGGGTATGAGGGCGACTCCTTTTTTCTCTCTCTCCCTCTCTGGAATTTGATTTCTATCTAAACAATCAATTATATTTTTTTTTTGGGATTTATGCAGGCCAATAGGTCAGCCAAATTGAAACAATGCAAGCTTGACGCTCGTCGAGAGCAATGGCTTTCTCAAGGTACCATGATGATCTCAAATTTAATTTTTTTCTTATATTTTATTATTCTTTTTGAATTTTTTTAGTTAATTTTAGTTTTTTGATACTGTGGTGGGGCTTTTAATTTATTGATGCGATGGGTGGTGGATTTTTATTTCATTTTTATTAGGTGCAGTGAAGAATAAGGGATGTAAGGAGGAGTTGACGGGTCCACGCGTGTCGCCTCAGCAAATTCATGAAGAGGGAAGGAAGAATCCGTTGGAGAACTCGCAGATGAGGCGGCGAGGAGGAGGAGTAGGGGAGGATGAAAATGAGAATGAAAATGGGTCGATCCATCATGATTTTGATTTGGATTCCCCTTTGAATAGTCCTACTGGCAGCAGTTTCCTTGGTGGCAACGAATCGGGCACCAATTTTACTGCTTCCAGTAGTAGCAGCACTTCTAGTGGAAGTAGCGTTGGTGGCAGCATAACGGAAGAGGATGGAGAAGAGAATGATAATTGCTTGGATGACTGGGAGGCTATGGCTGATGCTTTGGTTGCCAATGATGATGATAATAAGCTAGAAAACCATATTGATGAAAACAATCCATGTTTGGAATTGCAGTCTTCACTGGAGCATGAACCTGTTGTTCAATTGGATTGTAATTTGCAAAATTTGGGTTCTAATAACGAGAATTTGACACAGGAGAGAACGGTGCCACCGAGAGTGACTCCTGGAAATAGTCGGGCGTGGAGGCCGGATGATGCACTTCGTCCGCAGAGTCTTCCTAATTTGCCCAAGCAGCGCAGCTTTCCGAATACTGATAGGCATTATGGACAAGGAGTGCTTCCGTGGGGTTGTGCTAGTGGTGCTAATGTGCCCACTTCATGTCCTATATGTACAGAAGATTTGGACATCACGGATACAAGTTTCCTGCCATGTTCCTGTGGGTTCCAGGTCTGTCTTTTCTGCCACAAGAAAATGCTTGAGCTGGATGGCCGCTGCCCAAACTGCAGGGAGCTGTATAAGAATGATCCTGTGAAGGTGGAGGCCCGTGTGCGTAGAGGTAGTCTGACTTTAAGATTGGCTCGTTCTTGTAGCATGAGGTCGTAAGAGGATGATTCTCTGTTTTGGTGAACTTTGGGTCCATCTCTTTCTCCGTGTGTCTTGTGTGTTCTGTTCTATTGTTAGGCTGTCACTTCTTAGACTTTTTAGATGCAGGGGTATAGATCATTATGTCTTTTGGCACCCGATAATTGAACTGTTTCTTATTTCGATTCTTGGTTCTTATCTGTGTGGTGCGGATGTAGAAAACTTCAGTATGTGAATAGATAAGGGATATAGAAACTCAATACGAAAGGTAATTACAATATCCTGTGTTTTCCTTTCCCTAATGCTCGATTGAGTTACTATCTGCTTGTGCATGTTAATTTCCGTCTTTGGTAATTGCTTTCTGGGAGACAACCTTAGAATCCAATAGTTCGTGGATGGGGCTAATTAGCTAATGGCTTTGATTGCAATGCAAGTCTTGATAATTCATAGTTGTACTGCATGTGATTATTTAAATGTTACATTATATGTAGGTTCATTGATGGAATTACATTTTTTGGCTTTAGCTAATGGGAACAAAAAGGAGCAGAGTTCCGAAAACATTGAAGGCAGCCTCTCGGGCTAAAAATATGTTTTAGGAGTCACCTTTTTGGGGCCGCATACAAAATTGTTTCTTTCTTGAGACTGCTTCACGGTTGAAGTTTGTGCCTGAATGCTGTCTCTAATTATGGAATAAAAAGTTCCCTTGCTTCTCACTTGAAAACCTGGTTGCTATTTCTTATTTAATTATCAAGAAAGGTTGGTGTGTGACGCCACCATGCCTTTGCCACGTAACAGCAGAGAAGAATTTGTATCTCATTGACAGCCTTTTGGCTCAATTCTGATTGAGACATCTAGGAGGGAGATATGTAATAATGTTAGTTTCCTTTGACATCCTTTTGGCTTAATTCTGATTGAGACGTCTAGGAGGGGGAGATACATAAAAGTGTTTGTTTCCTTTACAAGTGTTGATGAATTCATTTTTCTTTGGGCTTCGTGATTTACATAGCAAGGTCAAGGGAGCATCGAATGGCTGGAAAAGCAAGGCTCGATACTTTTAGCGTCCTGTCATCTCAAGAATTGTTGGCGCTATAGCCTATATGTTTGTGATTTGCGGAGATGGAATTGTTTTCGTTTTGGCCTTGTTGCTTGTGGGGGTGATACATCTCTGTGTGCCAGCTACAATTTTTTGGTTATGGTGGAAGGTGGTTTTCATTTATACTAATCGTTTCAGATATCACGTGATTTTGTCGTCATTTCTTTGCTGTTTCATTTTCAATTATGCTGAAAAGTTGAATACTCTAAGGAACTCTTCTATGATTTCTAAGGATATTGATGGCTTCCATTCTTTGTTAGAAACATGTTACTTGTTAAATTTTAGGTATGTATGCACAGATTGTGATTTTGCAGTTTGAAAAATTTGAATTACCTCTCAGATAGCAGTCTAAGGGTCCCTTTTTTTTTTTTTTTAGGCTGCGATTGTTTTACAATTGTTTTTGTGTTTTTGGTGCGTAGCATAGTAACAAATCAAACTGTGTTTTGTATTCTAGAGCCAATTAAAAAATTAAATTTGAAACGCAGTTTTTATGAAGTAGTTTTTATATACTTTTTGAACTAAGTTTTGTAATTCTATTTGTTTTTTCATTCCAAAAATACTTTTGAAAAAATTTAAATTTTTTTATTTTTTTACTTTAAATTAATATTTTTTTTGTGTTTTTAGATCATTTTGATGCATTAATATCAAAAATAATTTTTTAAAAAAAAATATTTTGATTCATTTACAAGTAAAAAACACTTTGAAAAACAATCACAATCACACTTTGAAACACAATTAGCACTACCAAATATTTTATACATGTTTTCTACTACATATAAATCTCAACCATAATTTTTACTGTATCTAAATCTAACTAACCACACTTTTTTAAAACTTATTTTTTAAAATCACAACTACAAAAACTACCTCAAAAACAAAAAACTAACAACACCATACTTTTTATAGTATAGTATGGTGTGATGCTTCATTCATATATTTAAAAGTGTTTAATTAATTAATAAATATCATAGTTTTGTATGGGTTGCATTGAAAATTTTCTTTTTAAATCTTGGTTAAGAAAAAATTATGGATGTATTTGTTTTTGCAGTTTAACTTGTTTTTCAAAGTATTTTCAAATTATTTTTCATCTAAAAAAATATTAAATTGATTTTTTTAAGTGTTTTTTTTATAGTTTTAATATACTAATATCAAAAATAAAAATAAAAATTATTTTGATACATTTTCAATTAGAAAACACTTCCCATTACACTTTAAAAATTTATAATTTTTTAAAAAAATAAATTTATCATAACCATACAAACTATCACAATCAAACACTCACTAATTCAACTTGAGAAATTGAAAGTTTATTGGAATCAGGAAGCATCCATTGCCGAAGTTCACAAATTGGCATGACAATGGTGTACACTGCATGATCAATGTCTAGAAACCTATGATGCGTCCTGGCAACTGAAGGAAATGCAAATGGCAAGCTTTCATTTTTTATTTTTTTCTTTCTTAAATACGACGCTTCCAGATGTTAAAACGTGTTTGTTAGTTAACTAGATCCTGCACTCGATTAATGCCTTGGAATCTGTTTGTTTTCATGGCCACTCATCTCCTATATTAGTTCAGTTGATGAGCATATATTGGAAGAGGCAATGAACAGAGGATCTGACAATAATTTTCCAGGAGCCAGGAGGTGAAGTTTGATAAATAGTTTTGGTTTTTATGAGTAGCTAGATAACTGGATTTGGTGGGTACGTGTTCAATAGTCTTGATTGGATCATGTAATTTCCTGTTAAAAACGCAGATTGATCTCCAATTTAAATTAACCTATTTAAACAACCTATTAACTCTTTTTTTATAAGATATTGTTTTGATTTATTTATTTTTTTATAAAAAAATTTAAGAATTAACCCAAGTTAATCCGGGTTGGCCTCCTAACCCGTGACGAGCAACTTATCTCATTTTACTGTGATGTCAAGATTTATAACTTTGATTGTAAAATGATTGCTTATCACTGGTCTAACTGCATTGGAACAGTGATAGAGGATTGTGTGTTTTGGTGATGAAATACACAGTATTCAACTGGGGAGCATGATCATCACTAGGCTGAAGTTTCAGTTCATATTGCTTCAGCATTTCGACTATCTTATCCCGTATACCTGCTTTCTCAAGGCTCTCTAGATTAGCATGGACATCTTCCTTGTCTTTTGAAATACTGAAGACATCATAATAGCAGCCTTTGCAAAGTTCGCAGTTGCTTTTGTACGCACGCTTCTAGCGTCTGTATTCTTTCCTCAATATTTATCTTCTTTTCGTCAATTGCAGCGAGGTTCCTCAGCTTCTGCTTCCCTGTTTCTTTAGCGCCACTGATATTGAGGCTTGCTCCATCACTGTGGGATACCGAACAAAAGGCATCGGCACAAGTTGTGGGCATCAGCCAGTCATGAATTAAGCTGATAAAATGTCCAATTTCAGCAAATCTTGTGGATTCTAACTCACTGTTACATTCCATGTAAGCTGATAAATTAAGCTGGATAACTAACCAAGTCTAGAGGACTGAGCATGTGAGATGCGAAAAAAGCAAAACTTACTAGGCCTAGCCCGATTGAGGCCGAATCAACTGTGATCATTTGCAGTTAATACAAGTTCATCTAGGTGGGCATGGTGAAAACAGGACACAATTTGCATTTGTAAGCTCTTTCGTGGTCCATCTCTGTAGTTCAAATGATCTCTTAGACTGCTTCGGGCAACTGTCACCTTTACTTCTACTGTACTCAACAGAGAAGAATAGATCCCTAAGGGTGTATAGGGACTTGTATAATTTAATGAAGCTTGATAAAGTCTCTAAAAGCAGGTTTGTACTCCCCATGATATTGCAGGCAGCATAGCTAGCAGCAGAAGATGCATTCTCCATCACTGTTACATAGAAACCTTGGGCTTCATCAGCAGGTTCTTGCTTCAAAACACCTCATAGCTTAATTTACGAGAGCAACTGATTTATTTTATAATGAAATGAACATAATATGTATTGATTTCAATAATTTTAATTAATATTTAGTCTTAATAGAATATTGAAAAAGAACATTTTGAAATGATGTTTTGATATATTTTAGAATCTAATAATTATAACAACTTTATAATTTTTTTTGCAAAACATTTTTGTTTTATAGACTTTATCTTTATTTTAGATTTATTAATCAAACATTAAACTCATTAATCAAATATAAATGAATATTAAAGATAAATAAAACCTTTATTAATAATAAATATATTTTATATAAATAAGATCAATACTATTAGTTACAGGATATATTTACTAATTAAGAAAAAGTTCTTGCTCAGGTATGCAAGAGGATCATAATAACATTTGTTACACTTCTAAAAGTCCCTGCACATGCAACTCCGTCCTTAGCTCTAAAATGCAAGATCCAGAGATCAGTTGGTCAGAAGATGTTGTTTCTGCAATTTCGTAAAGGTGGAATTCTCTAACAGAACATCACCACCTAGTTCCTCATTTTGAATCCACTTATCAACTTTGGTCTTTAGGTGCAAAATGCTTTCTATAGTTCCCTGGAAACCTGCTTTAATGCATAGTTCCTCTACCTCAGCCCAGAAACAGGATTCTGGAATTTCGTTTGGCAACTGCTCAGCGTGCTCACGCCATTTTTGAGTGCATTTATACCGGCTTGGCCTGCCCTTTCCCATATAGGGTCCTGTGTCTTCATTCTTGAGGTGTCGGTAGTAATTTGCGATATCCAAGGGTTCAACAATGCGGCGATACCTGGTTCCGAGACCTATCCATTCCTTCTGCCCCTCAAACTCATCAGGGAGTTCATACCTTTTCAACATTTCTATTATTACATCCCATATACCTGCTAGCTCAAGCCTCGCTACATTAGCATGGAAATCCTCCTCTTCTTCTGAACTCTTGAAGGCATCATAATAGCCGACTTTATGTGCACACTTACTTTGGTATTCTTGTAGCTTATCTAAATATTTCTCAATATCTTTCTTCTTTCCATCAATTGTAGCCTGGTTCCTCAACTTCTGCTTCTCTAACGCTTCAGCAGCACGAAGAGACAGTCTGGCTCTTTCACTCTGGAATCCCAAACACTTGAGCATTTATAAATATTGGAGGTGTCAACTAATTTCATTTTATTTTTCACTAATATGTCCAGTTTCAGAAAAAAGTTTGAGCATTTCCAAGTCTGATACTGCTATTTCCTATATACTGAAACTTGTAACCAAATAAAATTTGCTAGGATAACTTTAGCCAATGTGTGATGAGTGAACATATATATGAAATGGAATGACACATTCAGCAGGGAGTAAAAGAACTTACCAGGCCTAGGTCATTCAAGGCCATATCAACTTTCTCACGCTCAACGCTTGCAACATTCCAAGACACTGCAAGTGCTTCTTGGTGATGATGGAATAAACTTGTTACAGCTGGCGTTTTTAAGTGCTTTTGCAGGTAATTTTCGTAGTTCAAATGATCTCTTAGGCTTGTTTGGGCAACTGTCACCTTTTCTTCTTCAGTGCTCAACTGGGAGGAATAGAACAGTACTTGCAGCACAGCATCAGGGTTACTTATGACAACAAGTTTCCCAGTTCCTGTACAAAAGACGTAAGTCCCGAAGGGTCTATACGGACTTGGTTCAATGAAACTCGATACAGTTTCCAGCAACGGATTCGTGCTCCCCATGATCTTACAGGCAGCATAGTTAGCAACAGATGATGCATTTTTCACCACAGTTTCATAGAAAGCTGGGGCATCATTAGGAGGTTGTTGCGCGTTTTGATTAAAGTAATCGAGGACTCGCTGAAGTTGTTGCTTAATGGAAGAGAGTGGACAGAGTGAAATCCGAGGGACAATGTCATATCTCATAACGAAATTCACAAAGTAGCGAGACCATTTTTCACGCCTAATTGCAATGTTTATAATGTAATCACCGACAAGGGGAGATCCAAAAGTCAGGCAGAGTGGCGCAATGCAGTTGGAGCTCTGTCTATTGTACACTTCCAAGAACCAAGCTGTTGCCAGTATGGCAATTGCCCCTCCTGAAGAGTGGCCAGTAAATACAACTTGCCTTCTGTCGGCCACAGCTTTTTCCACCTAGGAAAATTGAAAACCAGCATCAGACTGGAGTTAATTTTTCTAGTCCAGCAATTATTTTAATGTTTACTTTTTGAATCTATTCTACTTTCAATCTGTTTTCCATCTCACACTTGTAAATCTTATCAATTATTGTTTGTTCTCGGGGAATTCAATTAGCTTCTTAGAAGGATATCAAGAACACAAATGCAGCTACAGGATCTATATAATAGAAATGGAAATAAAATGACCAGGAGTGGATTGAGTTACCTCAACTTTGAACCGTGGATTAGCCAAAACTGCTTCGAATCTTTTGAAAAAGGCTTCATTGACCCTGCCAGTTTGATCAAGACCAACATATTTGAGAGAAGGAAAGAACTGAAGATCCACCTTCATTTCTCCAAAGGCACTCCCAGCAAACCAATCATTTACAGACAAAGATCCAGCAAAGCTAAAGACAACTTCAGATGATGAACTATGAATCCCTTCAGAAAGATATTGCTTCTCTGGAGATTTGTGAGCCTTCATGGCCATTGAACAAGCTTTCATGATCACCTCTTCTTTGATCTCCATGTTCTCTCCAAGCTTAACAATACCCATCACTACTCTTCGATTTCTCCTGGAATTTGCTGCTTTCGATTTTCTTTTCTTTTCTTTTCTTCTTTCACACACAAACGAAATGAAACACTCATGAAATCATATGGGCACAAATGGTCGGTTCGTCGTCGTTGACTTGTGGACTTTACCTGACTTGGTTGGAAACGTGAAATTTCCGAAAGCTTTCTGTCTTCCCTTTTCTACAGAAACATGTTGGAAGTTTACAAAGATTCCCATATTCCATGCTGTTTTACACTCAACTCTGGAATACTACCCCACCTTTTGTTTACAATTTAATTCAACTTTTAGCATGATCATTCAAGTTTAAATATATTTTTAACATTCGATATAGCATATCAAAACCATTAAAAAACATCATCTTACTTTAGTCTTTGCACTATATTGTAAAATGGTTAAATATATTTAATGACAAACATGATGATGCTCTTAATTAACATTAGAAGGATCATACTTGTTCGACACGTTCATGAAAGTTATGTGAACCTAGTTTGATGGGGAAGACTTGAGAAAAGTCAAGTTTTATCCCTGAAGGGGACTAGTTGAATGATGGTAGGATTGGCCAAGAAAGCCCAAAAGTCAAGTTTGGGGTAGGATCTTGTCTGTTTGATAATATCTTATACAACTGACATTTTCATTGATGAAGTAAAGGCTAGTCTCTTAAGTTTGGAACAGTTCACTAAATTTTGAGAAAAACATAATTATTATTTCTTATATATTTTTTAAATATTTTGATACATTGATTATAAAAATAATTTTTAAAAAATAAAAAATATATATTATTTTAATGTATTTATAAGTAAAAAAAATACTTTGAAAAATAAATTATGTCACACTCTCAAATACTATCAAAACTCTTATAAAAATTAAATGTCAAATTTTGAAGTTACTGTTTAAATCTGATGCACAAGAATTTAAATTTAAATTTAAAAAAACTAAAAATATTAGTTATAATAATTAAAATTAATCTATTAAAAACTTAAAAAATATATCAAAAACTTATCTAGGGGGTGTTTGGAATAGCGAAAGATGTTACTTTTCAAAGTATTTTTTATGTAAAAATACATTAAAAAAATATTTTTAAAAAAATTTATTTTTTATATTAGTACATCAAAATAATTTAAAAATATTAAAAAAATAATTTTAAATAAAAAAATCAAGATTTTAAAAAAACATAATAACAAACACCTCATATTAAGGAAAGTTGGGCCACGTTAAGAAATCCATTGCCTATAAAGAAAGAAATTCTAATAGGCCTCCATCATCCCGAGTCCAATAAAATTAATTTCATTTTTCTCGCACTCTAACAAGTCTCTTGCAGGCTTGTAGGACTTCTGCTTTGCTCAACATGCTTAGAGGCTAAGCTAGCCCAATTTTTTTGAGAAACAATCAACAGAACGGGTTATCCTCCTTAACAACTATGTAATATAAATAAATAAATAAATAAATTTTGAATTATTAAAACACACAGCTAAATGTCAAGTATATTTCGGAATGAATAATAGTTTTCTGCTGCCTAAATAATAATAATTCTCCATCCCTAATACATGATAGTCTCTATCATGTGTTAATAGCATTATTTACTTTTTTATTTTTATTTTTTAGTCAATGATATTTTTTTATCATAATCATTTGTTTAGAAGGAAAATTAATTGTTTACTATAGATGATTGATTTGAATTTTCAATATATTTGCTAAATAATAATTTAGTATGTAAAAAGTTTAAAGAAGCATTTGGGTATTGTTTTGAACATGAGAGATGAAGATAGAAGACAAAGTAAATATGTTTTTTTATATCTTTTGTTTTGAAAATATACAAATTCACTTTAAATTTATATTATAGACATGTTTATTTTATATTTCTGTTTTTAACTAAACATGTTTCTGTAATTTTTGTATTTATCCATTTTATTCTGGAACACTAACCTAACTAAACATAACCTACAATGTTAATATATATTGGTATAGGAAGTTTCTTATAGCTTTGGAAAACAAGAAATTATTATTCTTTTGGTATTATTAGAATCACTAAAACACTAAAATGATTAAGTTATTTAATCTAAATTTTATAAATCTCTTTTTCTTATTTTAAACTCGAATTAGTTATCCAAGATTCATACTTCATGGCTATTAAAACCAATTAAAACTCACTTTTTCTTATTATTATTATTACTATTCTTAGGTATGTCAGGATTGATGATTTCTAGTTGATTTTTCTTTTAGAAAGCTTCTATATTATGTATATTTGAATCTCACTTTGTTTTTGCATAAAAAGAGCTATATATATGTTTCTAAAATAAACTTGTCATTTATAACTGTTAGAATGTCTCTGACGGTTAAAACGGTCGACCGGTTCAAATGACCATATCATCCAGTCGACCGATTCCTACAAAATTCTCAAGTGTTCATCACGGATGAACAACGGTCGACCGGTTCACTTGGTATGCCCAAGCGATCAACTGATTCAGCTTAAAAAACAATTTTGATAGTTTCAAACCTATTGAAACTTGAATCGATTAAATGTATATCAATTTTATTTATGCATGCAATGTGAAGTGTATGAATTCATTTTAATTTTCTATTTAGTAAGATATAAATATTTAAAATATGCATTAAAATGACTCCTTAAGAACTAAGTCTTCACTTGCTTTGCATTCTGGGCTTGTTTATGTATTTCTTCATTCAATTATTTATACTAGTTGATGTGATCTTCTTATAGACCTGTTTAAATTTAATTTCATCCAAGCATATCATTACTCCATTTTCATTTAATTATTACGATCAAAATACATAAAAATATTAATATATGACTCAAGGGTCACCAAGAAGAGAAATGATTAGCTACAAAATGGATGAGGCAAAAAACTACAACCTAATTTTATAGTACACCCTAGCTTAGATATATTAAAAAGATGCCTCTTTTACATGGGTCACATAGTATATATTTGGATACAGAGGATCAATGAATGTGAATTAATCTTAAAGATAAAAGCAATACATTAGATGAAATTATAGGGTTATTTTAGTTTTTAAATCCTTTATTAAATAAATAAATAGGGCATGTACTTTTTTTTGTTACAAAAGAGAGTTTTGAATATGAGACCACAACTTTAGAAAGAGAGAAAGGGGAGGAACATGGTGATTTTTGTGTTAATTGATGGGTCAACTTGCGTTCACCTCAACTAATTCCACGGGCCCTGAAGTTAATGATTATGTAAGCCTCTAGTGGTTCTAAGAAGCAAACATAGAGCCTGATCAATTGACATACACTCCTCAGAGTTAATTTTTTACCACAATTGTTCGTGAAAAGGAGGTTATAGTAGCGAATGGAATGGTGGTCAGATTAGGAGAAGAGAAAGGAAAGTAAGAGGGTGTTTTTGGGTACCAGATTATGAATATGGTTTTGAATGATAATGGAGATAAGATTGGTTACAATGTGGAGTGAGGAAGAAAAGGTTTGGAAAAATTAGTGAAGATTGAATTTTTTTTGGCAACTTTATAATTTTAACACTATAAAAGTTTGTTAGTTATTAATTAAAATATAATAATAATTTTATAAATAATTTAATTTTTTTATGCACATATAAAGTGTTTTCAAATTATATACTATTAAACTATAATTTTAAAATAAACAAAGACAAAATAATTTCTTTTTATTCAACTATAGGAATGTGACAGTAATTTTTCATTATTGCTACCACTGTCCATTATTTTTAAGTCAAAGCATATGAATTAACACTACCTAAAGAATAACAGATCCAGACCTGACCACCAACTGACTGTCTTCTCTTTAAATCTTGCTTAATTTACAAGCCTGCATTTATTTTAAAAAATAAAATGAAAACACACCCCTCAAATTTCTAATCCAACGGCCACCATTCCCATGTCACAAAAGTCACAGCAAACAAGTTCTAATCGGACGGTCAACAGTGCCTTAACATCATAATAAATAACAAAAAATCCACAGAGTTACACTCTTGAAAATTACGGAAATCCCCTCCATATATTCTTCTCTCTAAAATGAACTCACACACGCACTTAACTCCTCGACGAGACCCAGATCTAAAGTTCCATAATAATAAAGAGAGAGCCCCGCTCCCAAAAAAATAAATAAAAGAAAAGGAAAAGGAAAAAATTTCTCTCCCCCATCTAGCTCTCTTGCTTTCTCTCTCTTTTTTTTTTAAACACAAACAAATTTACAGTCTCACTCAAATTCCAATACTGTTTTGTAAATTGCAGATGCGTTTCCGTTTATTTTGATCAGATCTAAAGGTAATATTTCTTTCTAATCCGAACCATTGGATCTAATTTCTCTAGGTTTTTGGATTAGAATTCGATCCCTTAATGCGATCTCTCCAGTTCCCAATCAGATCTAACTTAGTTATCTCTCATTTCTTTGTGTTTTAGTGAATCTTGGATTCTTGTAGATCTGTTTTGATTTGATTTTATGGAACAGTGATGGGATTAGGTTTTTGTTTTTCTTTTCTATTGTTTCAGTGAGTGTGATGATGACAATTGGCGTGTGATTTTTTTGATTGATTGACTGTTGATTTGTTGTTGTTGTTGATGTGTGTAGTTGTAGTGTTTTTGTTGGATTGAAGAAGATGTTGACCAAGTTTGAGACCAAGAGTAATAGAGTGAAGGGGCTGAGTTTCCACAGTAAGAGACCATGGATCCTTGCTAGCCTGCACAGTGGTGTGATCCAGCTATGGGACTATCGTATGGGCACTCTCATTGATCGCTTTGATGAGCATGATGGCCCTGTTCGTGGTGTTCATTTCCACAAATCTCAGCCTCTTTTTGTATCTGGAGGTACTTGTTTTCCCTCATTTTTGCAATGACATTGTGGTTTTTAAGTGATTCTGGTAACCATTTGTCCTATTAGGTTTGTCTTGTTGGTTTTGGTTACAGTAGATCTGCTTGTGATTTGATGGAATGATAGGTACCCCCCCCCCCCCCCCCCTCCCTTCGGCAGAAGTAAGATCCAGGTGCTAGATTTAGGATTTTGATTGGATGAAAGATGTAATTCTTATGAGCTGATAGAATATTATGTTGGATTTTAGATTCAGAAAATTGTGTTGTCACTCTTCTTAAGTGGGCATTGATATTTATATTAATGTTTTCCTTCATTTTCCCTACCCAACCTCACAATGATATATGTTGATTTTATTTGAATGGGGGTAGATATCATAGTCTTAAAACCTATCATCAGAGATTCAAGTAGGATCAACTCCCAGTCCTGGTTACAATGACAAAGAGACATTGCTGTGCTTTCCTTTGCTTTTTAAAAAAGGATGCTTATGTCTGTAAATTGATGGCCAGGTGATGATTACAAGATTAAAGTCTGGAACTACAAATTGCATAGGTGTCTGTTTACGCTCCTTGGACATCTTGATTACATTCGCACTGTGCAGTTTCATCATGAATACCCGTGGATTGTGAGTGCTAGTGATGATCAGACCATCCGCATTTGGAACTGGCAGTCTCGTACTTGCATTTCTGTGTTGACAGGACACAATCATTATGTGATGTGTGCCTCATTCCACCCTAAAGAAGACCTTGTTGTGTCGGCTTCTCTAGATCAGACTGTTCGTGTTTGGGATATTGGTGCTCTGAGAAAAAAGACGGTGTCCCCTGCTGATGACATCATGAGGTTGACTCAGATGAACAGTGACCTTTTTGGTGGTGTTGATGCAGTTGTTAAGTATGTTTTGGAAGGCCATGACCGAGGTGTCAACTGGGCTGCATTCCACCCTACACTTCCTTTGATTGTTTCAGGAGCAGATGATCGCCAAGTGAAGTTGTGGCGCATGAATGGTAAGTCATTAACTACCTGTTATTGATTTTTGGTTCGCATTGATATTTATCATCAATGAAATTGTTATTAAGCATCTATGTCAAACTACTTTGTAGTTCTCTTGCTGTCTTTGGGTTGAGGATTTGTAGTTATATTTTATTTTTGAGAGCTGAAATTTTGACCCCCTGGCATCCCCTATTCTTTGTGTGCATTTGTTGCCTGGGATAATTCATCATATGAAGTTTTTTGTTTGTTTTGTTTTCAGACACAAAGGCCTGGGAAGTGGACACATTAAGAGGACACATGAACAATGTGTCATGTGTTATGTTCCATGCCAAACAAGATATAATTGTATCTAATTCAGAGGATAAAAGCATTCGTGTCTGGGATGTAACTAAACGAACTGGAGTCCAAACTTTCCGCCGAGAGCATGACCGTTTCTGGATCCTTGCATCCCATCCTGAGATGAATCTTCTGGCTGCAGGTCACGACAGTGGCATGATTGTCTTTAAGTTAGAGAGAGAAAGGCCTGCTTTTGCTGTGAGTGGTGATTCTTTGTTCTATGCCAAAGATCGCTTTTTACGATTTTTTGAGTTTTCAACTCAAAGAGATACACAAGTAATTCCCATTCGACGACCTGGTACTACAAGCCTGAATCAAAGTCCAAGAACTCTTTCGTACAGTCCTACAGAAAATGCTGTCCTTATCTGTTCGGATGTGGATGGAGGATCTTACGAGCTGTACGTCATCCCTAGAGACAGCATTGCTAGGGGTGATGCTGTGCCAGAGGCAAAGAGAGGTGTTGGTGGATCTGCTGTCTTTGTAGCTCGGAATAGGTTTGCTGTGCTTGACAAGAGCAGCAATCAAGTCTTAGTTAAGAACCTCAAGAATGAAGTTGTCAAAAAGAGCAGTCTTCCCATCTCTGCAGATGCTATATTCTATGCTGGCACAGGTAACTTGCTTTGCAGGACAGAGGATAGGGTGGTCATATTTGATCTCCAGCAGAGGCTTGTTCTTGGGGAGCTGCAGACACCTTTTATCAAGTATGTTATTTGGTCCAATGACATGGAAAGTGTTGCCTTGCTAAGCAAACATGCCATTATCATTGCTAGCAAGAAGCTTGTGCACCAGTGCACTCTCCACGAAACAATTCGTGTAAAGAGTGGAGCCTGGGATGATAATGGTGTTTTCATTTACACGACTTTGAATCATATCAAATACTGCCTGCCCAATGGAGATAGTGGCATTATCAGAACCCTCAATGTCCCCATATATATTACTAAGATTTCTGGAAATACTATCTTTTGCTTGGATCGGGATGGGAAGAATAGGGCTATTGTTATTGATGCAACAGAATACATCTTCAAACTATCTCTGCTGAAGAAGAAATATGAAAATGTTATGAGCATGATAAGGAACTCCCAGCTTTGTGGTCAGGCAATGATTGCTTATTTGCAACAGAAGGGGTTCCCAGAAGTCGCTCTGCATTTTGTGAAAGATGAGAGAACTAGGTTTAATTTGGCTTTAGAGAGTGGAAATATTCAGATTGCTGTTGCTTCAGCAAAGGAAATTGATGAGAAAGACCACTGGTATAGGTTGGGGGTTGAAGCTCTTCGCCAAGGGAATGCAGGTATAGTTGAATATGCCTACCAGAGGACAAAAAATTTTGAGAGGTTATCTTTCCTTTATCTCGTAACTGGGAATTTGGAAAAGCTCTCTAAGATGCTTAGAATTGCTGAAGTTAAAAATGATGTCATGGGTCAGTTTCACAATGCCTTGTATTTGGGTGATGTCAGAGAACGTGTTAAGATCCTGGAGAATGCTGGCCATTTGCCACTTGCTTATGCCACAGCTAAGGTCCATGGCCTAGAGGATGTTGTGGAACGTCTAGCAGCTGAGTTGGGAGATGATATTCCGTCTTTGCCAGAGGGCAAAACACCATCCCTTCTGATGCCTCCAGCCCCTATTATGTGCGGTGGTGATTGGCCACTTCTGAGAGTTATGAAAGGTATATTTGAAGGTGGGCTGGATAATATGGGCAGAGGTGGTGCTGATGAGGACGAAGAAGCTGCTGATGGTGACTGGGGTGAGGAACTGGACATGGTCGATGTGGATGGTTTGCAAAATGGGGATGTCTCAGCAATTTTGGAGGATGGGGAAGCAGCTGAAGAAAATGAAGAGGAGGGAGGATGGGACCTTGAAGATCTGGAGCTACCTCCCGAGGCAGACACACCAAGGGCTTCTGTCAGTGCCCGCTCATCAGTTTTTGTGGCTCCAACTCCTGGTATGCCTGTAAGTCAGATTTGGATTCAGAGATCTTCACTCGCTGCTGAACATGCCGCAGCTGGCAATTTTGATACGGCTATGCGACTACTCAACAGACAACTTGGAATTAAAAACTTTGTCCCATTAAAGTCCATGTTTCTTGATCTTTACTCAGGCAGTCATACCTATCT
This sequence comes from Populus simonii, assembly GCA_007827005.2. Lineage (NCBI taxonomy): Eukaryota > Viridiplantae > Streptophyta > Magnoliopsida > Malpighiales > Salicaceae > Populus > Populus simonii. Next base: position 7,994,500 of record CM017478.2, read on the forward strand.
TCGTGCATTTTCATCTACCCCAGTGATATCACTGGCTGTTGAACGGGGATGGAATGAGTCTGCCAGCCCTAATGTTAGGGGTCCTCCAGCTCTGGTGTTCAATTTCTCTCAGTTGGAAGAGAAGCTTAAGGCTGGTTACAAGGCCACGACAACTGGGAAATTTACTGAGGCACTTAGACTCTTCCTTGGCATTCTTCACACAATTCCTCTGATTGTTGTTGATTCGAGGAGGGAAGTTGATGAAGTCAAGGAGTTGATTATTATAGTCAAAGAGTATGTTTTGGGTCTGCAAATGGAGCTTAAGAGGAGGGAGATGAAAGAAAATCCAGTGCGCCAACAAGAGCTTGCTGCGTACTTCACCCACTGCAACCTTCAAGCTCCTCACTTAAGGCTTGCTCTTCAAAATGCAATGACTGTTTGCTTCAAGAATAAGAACCTTGCTACAGCAGCTAACTTTGCCAGGCGGCTACTGGAGACAAACCCCCCGAATGAGAACCAGGCAAGGGCTGCCAGGCAAGTATTGGCAGCTGCAGAGAGGAGCATGACAGATGCCGCACAGCTGAACTATGATTTCAGAAATCCATTTGTGGTATGTGGTGCAACCTATGTTCCAATTTACCGAGGACAAAAGGACGTCTCTTGTCCATATTGTGGTTCCCGATTTGTACCAAGCAAGGAAGGGCAGCTGTGTACTGTGTGTGATCTTGCAGTAGTTGGGGCAGATGCTTCAGGGTTGCTCTGTTCCCCTTCCCAGATACGATGATCAAGAAGTTGAACATGGAGCATTTTTTTCAATCATTTTTCACCTCATCCTACTGGCAGCAGGAAACATTCTCTCTCTTTGTTTCATGTTCCAGGTAAAAAGGTAAGGGATACTGTAGAAGAGTTTAAGCTTCCAATGATTTGCTTGTGCTGTCTACTTTTTTTTCTGCTTGTTTTCCTTTGTTTAGTTGATTATGATTTCAATATAATAAACAACTTGAGAATTTTGACTTGGGCTATTCTTGTTATTTGTTCATAGACAAGAATAGTCAAGGGCCCTTTGTTAAATTAGATGATATATCCTCTTATAGGCAGAACAAATTACATGTCAGTGTATGCAGATTTCATTTGGCAAATTTGCTTATTTCTATTTTGTTGAATTTGGTTTGGGCGGTACGACGTGCTGGTTGAAATGTGTATCTATCTATCCGGCAACATGTTATCTTCGATCATATTTGCTGAATATCTATCTATCCGGCAACATGTTATCTTCGATCATATTTGCTGTATCTTCCTTAACCTACTTTCTGCGGATTTTTTGCCAAAACTTTGCATGGTGCTGTGTTGTTTGTGTAAATAGTTTCATCAGTGGATTGGAAGGAGGTAGGAGATGATTGACCAATCACCATGGAGGCAACCTTGTTTTTAAATAAACCATCTCACAATATAGTTCTACTTTTTTGTGAGGCGCTTTTGAAAAGCCTGCTAGGACTAAGAGAACGAGGATTTCATCAGTGTATATTTTCCGCTTGTTGTGGAATAATATCGTACTGTGGTGTGAGCAGCTTCTGCCTCGGTAGTTTGCTGTGATCGATACAAAAAGGTGCGCGCTTATTGAGGTAATTAGCCATTCTGCTCAATGTTAGCATGTGAACAATATTATTTTGATCTGGATTAGTAAATAGCAAGACGAAAAATGAAAGGACTGGGAACCTCACCTCCTTTCGCTTGATTGACACCTGTGTAGCCCTAAAATGAAAGGACACTACCCTAAATGGCACAAGTTTAGGTCTTGATTGACACCTGTTTAGCCCTCCCTTCGATTCTTCTCTGGTCATTGTTATGTCTAAATAACTAGGAGCAAAAACGATATTATTATTAATAACATACACCAGCTTCCAACCCTCACGCTGTAGCAAGTTTTCCTAATTTTTAGTAAACAATGAAAGAAGTTCAAAATCAAGAACCTGCCAGCAAACATATCTTGGCATTAAGGGACTAAAATGAAATGTTCAAATATTATAGGGACCTATGTGACAAGAATCTCACAAAGCTTGTCAATTTACAAATACACCAAAAGGATCCTCCAAAGTCCGCCGATTTACAAATATACCAGCTCACATTAATGTGCCTTGTGTCTCATAAGATAGGCAATAAATCAATTATAAATCCAAACTCGCTACTACATGTTAAGCATATGGACACACCTAACCATATTCATCTATGGGTGCACAATCTTTTCTCATGAACTCCACTTTTAAAAGCATTGTTCAGTTTGTATTTGTAGTTGAAAGTGTTTTTGTAAAAAAATAAAATAAAAAAATGGATTGTTTTGATATACTAATATATTAAAAATAAATTTTTAAAAAAATATATATATTATTTTAATATATTACCGTAACTCCCGCATGACACACCTCACAGCTTCTGTTCCTTCATTGTTCTTTCCATTTTCACTGTAATAATCCCTTTCTCAGTTAATCAATCATAATGAGTCGTCATGGATTGAACCCATCATCCTCCCACTTTCAGTCCATGCACGTAAAATCACAATTTATCGTTTAGAGTTCATGCCAATCAGAATTTTATAATTAAGGCTCAAGCTCAGCTTATTTAAAACTTGCTAGGTTCATGCTTGGCTCGTTTAAATTGCTTAAAGAGCATATAAAACTTAATTTCACATGTTTATGGTTGATAAAGATCAATCCTTATTCCTTAAAATATAACAAATTGAACATGGTAATATATATATATATATATATATATATATATATATATATATATATATATATATATATATATAAACAAAAATAAATAAAAAAACTTGACGGTTATGATTGATTTGACCTTACAAGACATTACTAGACAAGAACTTATTCTTAACCTAATGATATGAGTATAAAGAGAAGAAACCATATTAGTGTTAGAGAATAATATAAATCATATCCTAAGATCTCACTTAATAGCTTAAGCTATTGGGTTAAGATGGTTCCTTGACACGGTATCAGAGCATTGATGATCAAGCGGTCACGAATTCGAATCTCACCATCCTCATTTATTTGATAAAAAATTAAGCACAAGGTAATGTGGGCTTGTGCAAGTTTCAAGCTCAAAGGGCTTTCACTTGAGAGGGTGTGTTAGAGAATAATATAAACCATATCTTGGGACCTCACCTAATAGCTTAAGCTAGTAGGTTGAGATGGTTCCTTGACAATTAGCAGAGGTAGAACTTTCACTCATTTCAATTTTAAAATTAAACATCCCATCAGAAGCACATTTTTTTTTTTCAAAAATAAACCTTTATTTGAAAGTATATATTGATCAAACTTAATAACTTGTTTAAGACTACCCTTACTTGAAAGAAAATCATAAACTAAATTCTTGCGAGTTTTATTAACATCTCCAACCCCCAATAACTTAGTAGTGTGTGAATCACCTAGCATGATCTTCTTTTTTTTCGATCAAAGATGGTATACATCTTGAATAAGGTTTTATCATAGGAGACATGTTGAGTAGCTTTTGAACAAATCCATCTAAGCCTTTGAGAATATTAATCTTAGAAATCATAGCCACAAGTGGCTCCTTGGTAATGTAAGCTTCAGCAACAAGTCTGTGTTTTTAGAAACTTCAAGTTCTAGCACCATGCCTAGATTTATCACAAGCAAAGCAAGCATAATTATTTTTAATTAATAAGTGTGGTTGTCATTATTTGATAGTGGGTTTGGAATTGGTCCATCATTTCTTGCTTGGTTGGAGTAAAAATGATTTCCATAAGGCTTTTCTTAAAAAAAAAAAAATTACTTGGCTTAAAATGACCATTAAACTTTCCTTTGGCTTTTGGTGTGTGAAAGGAGTTTTGATTAGTATTAAGTTCAATGACTTTATCTTGGTTTTTTGCTTTCTCTTCTACTCTTAGATGAGTGATCAGAGTATCAATGGAAAGTCATTGCAGTAGACTGTAGAATTTTCCTGGGATCGTATTAAACATTGCACCCGCTGGAAAGAATCTCTAGATCTGCCCCTGCCACCACTCAAGTTCTGCTTCAATGAATTTCTTTCTATAATTTGAAGCTTTAAATTTGCAAGAAAATTGCTTTAGGTAACACCACCATTTATATGATCATAATCAACACAGAGCACACAAAGTTTAGAAGAACGTAGTTGAGCTGGAAATTTGAAGAACAATTACTAAGAAATATATTTTTGTGCCTATTTGCGTTTATAGGTCAGCAAATGCCACGTTCGGAGGTTTTTATTGTTTGCTCTACTGTCCATTTGGCTTTTTCTCTCGGTTTCTTGTCTCACGGGGCTAAGATTTTCGTGTTGTGTTGATCGCTTTTCTTCTTTTTCTTTCTCTCCCCGGCAGAGTAACCCTTTCAGTCTCAGACAGATGTACCTATGCAGTAAAAGCTTGGTGAATATCATGTTTTTGTACTTCTGTTTCCATGGGAGCCAACTCCTTGATTTAACTGAATGTAATGTTCTGATGTGAACAAATCCTGTTGTTCAGAAACCATCATCTGATTCACTCCAAGATGTTGCCCTTGACATATCTGACATAGGATGTAAACGGAAGTCTGGAAATCTCACTGGATTACTTGATGGAGGTGAAGGTGGTGATGATGATCCTGCTCTTGCTGCCACATTTTTCTTCTGCACCTTCTGGGATATGTCTACACTGACTCGATCAACCATGTCAAGAAAATCTTTCACTATAACAAACAGTGAAGCAGATTTGCTTCTTTCTGTTTTGATGCTCCTGCTTGGTAATACTCTGTTGTTCTCTTAACAACCTCCATAATCCTTTTTTGCTCATCTCTGACCACCTTAAGCTCCTCTTCGCAATCCTCCAAGAATCCTTTCATTTGCATCAAAAACCCACAAGCCTCACTACTGCCAAAGTTTACCACGAGTTGCTGAGTTTCTGTGACACGAGCTGTGAGAGAGGAGCATGTGTTGACGAAACTGTCAAATTCTATTGCGGCTGCTCTTTTAACGTTGGAGAATTCAGCAATCATGTCCCTCAATGCTGGTAGTCCCAACAACAGGTACTCTTTGTTTCTCTCTTCTGTCAATGTGTCTGAATTCAAATCACTGTTTATCCTTCTTTGACTGTCACTTCTTTCCATACTATGGTTCCGATTAAGTACACGACGTCTACCTTCTGATCGAACTACTTGTTCTACAACAAAGTGAAGTAGAGTAGTCTTCCCATCTGTGCTTTTAACATCGGAAAGCTTTCTAAGAGCAGTAAGGTTGAAACCTTGTGCATTGCCTCTGGATGTTCCAGCATTCATCCTGTTGCCAGCCTTGAGAATGGCTTCAAGAAGTTTTAAGAAGAGGCCACGGGTTCGTAACTCTTTGCACCCCGATTCAAGTGTTTGTAAGGACTCCTTTAGATGAAGAATTTCTGAATCATAATCTGATCTGAAAAGCATTGCATTGATACGGATGAATGCCGAAGGAATAGCCTTCAGGATATGGTGAAGGAAAGATTCAGCATCTGCAAGTTTAGATGGGTTGCCCCTGTATTGGGTGATTTTGACTGCTTCTTCTTGAGTCGGGGAAATTCTGGTAAGCTTTTCGAGGACATCTGTATTAAGTCCATGACCCTCGAGAAGAGCATCAAGAATTTCTTTGCGAGAAATTGCTAAAGATTTTAGTACAATTGCTGTGTTTTGAGACTTCCTTGGTTCAAGGATGAAAACTTGAGTAGCTGGGGTAGGGTTGGAGCTCCTTCTACTTGATGAAACTTCATTTCTGAGAAGGATTTTGTTATTGGCAGTTGTATATCCAAACAATGTTTCTATTAGGTCGTCATCAAATCTGACAGAAAAAAGGGAAAATGATGGATCAGAGAAATATCAACCTAAGAAATGCAATGCGCTCTGAAAAGAAAAACTAAAATTTTAAATTTCAGAGGGAAACCTGAGAGAGCCATTATTAATCTCATCCCAAACCACTGAATGATCAACATCGGCTGTTACTTTATCCCAGTGCAGTGGCTTTAGTTTTGTATGCCCACTGCTAGTCCCTCTCAAGCTTCCCTCTGTTGGAGCCCATTCCCTGCTCTTGCTATTTAATTTCCCTCTTGGAACTGGTGGAGGTTTTAGTAATGAGATTAAACCGCCTATTTTAGGTGGTGGGGGTGGTGATGCAGGATTTTTCTTTGTTATAAGTGGTGGTTTTGTTGATGTAGGCGGAGGCGGAGGCGGTGGTGGAGGAGGAGGAGGTGGCGGTGGTGGTGGCGGAGGCGGTGGTGGTGGGATTTTCTTTCTTGGAGGGGATGGTAGAGGAGGTAGTTTTGGACTTTCCATTTCTGTAACTAATGCTGTAGGTTCTCCATTTCGCAAAACTGGTTCTGTTACTTTCCCATGACCAATTCCATAAGATGAAAGCAAAACTTCCTGTGGCTCATACTTTTTTAATTGCTCTACTATCACATCCACCGTCTTTTCTTCCCCTTCTTCTTCATAGCTAGGGTTCAGCGTAACCTTTGAGAAAGTGTTTTTGGGTTTCCTGTCAAAACTTTTTACATAAAGCAAATCCTGCCCATTTTCATCGAAGGTAAACTTTTTCACTTTTCTGCCAACTTTTTTGAGCTCGTCACTAGTTGCCATAACTTTTTCCCGCTTTTTGGTAAATTTCAAGTAGATAAAGAAGAAGATCACAGCAATGGCCAGAGTGATTGCAGTTGTGACAACAATGGCTGCCACAACTTTTCCATTTGACGATGAGGACTCCTCCATTGCCTGTTTCCGGGCAGGAGGTCCCAAGAGTTGAGGCATCAGCATTTCCCTATCATGATCGGGAGAGACTGCTTCATAACTTGCAGATCTTATCATTGAACTTGCAGGTGAAGAATCAAATGCAGGAGAAATTTCTGTCTTCTGTGAGGAGTTTTGTTTACAATAAGAATGAGAAAGGGGAGGGGAGAAAAACAGTAAGAAAAAGAGACATGGATGGAACCGCGGCTGGACCATCATTCCGACGTGAACCAGGGACAAGAATGCAGAGAAAGGGAGAGAATCTTGGTTGTTTTAGTTCATTGTGGCTATCAGCGGCTTTTGAGCAATTTCCTGTCTTCTGCATTGTGTTATTTCTGACAGCTTCAATGAAGGTAGTTGTTGTTAGCAGCTTTGTTTACTCATCCTGGTTTGTCTTATTATATGTACATAACTGCCCTTGTCCTGATGATGAAATTGTTTATGTGCAAACAATGGCTCTTGTTCTAAGGTCGGATGATTTTGTTGTGAATAAGGCTGGCTTGACATTTTAGCCGCCCTGATGAGTTCCATTGTGATCAACGATGATGATGAAGTCATGCGGTGCCAAATGGAGTCTTGTATCTTGGCATAACAATGTCACTTGTATTGGCATTTTGTTGCTATATCCTTGAGCTGCTTTTGTTATCGAGACGCGCTACTTTCTTTGCAAAAATAGAAAATGTTGAGCGGGGATGCAAGGTCTCTAATGGCAATATTTTAAGATTAAAATAGTTGCAGGGTTTGCATTTTCCTGTGCAATAACAAAAAAAGATGGTAATTAAGAAAGACATTAATTTGCAAGGCACCCACCTGCCAAACAAAACTAGGGCAAACAAAAGACATTTCTGTATTGGAAGGAGCACGTTTCTAAGCCAGCACAAGCTGCCTCGGAGCCAGATGGGACTCTCTCATTCACTTGTCTTGGGACCCCCTTTGTACGCATGTTACATGTCCAAGCCAACACAAGCTGCACAATCCCAAGGAGGCCTTAATTCTGGTAGAGGGACAAGACATTAAGAATTGCAGGCTGGTCGGTAACTGAGGCCTACCATCCAGTTCATGGTTTGCGGGATGATTTGAAAGCTTCGCACCCTTTTCTTGGACGATAGATGGTCGCGTTCTTATGATCGTTTGGTAGCTGAAATAAATTAAAAGAGATAGCAAATTGATATACTCTGCAATGAATGAAACCAAACCTGTTAATCCTTCTAGCAATATATTTATTAAATTTCAAGGTTGAAGGCGTGTGTGTGGGCTCGCGAGAGTGAAAACAAAGTCTTCAATGCTGCCAGATTTGTCGAATCATAGTGGGCACCTAGCATAGTTAAGAGACTGGACATTCGAGTAGCTGGGGAACTCCGTCCAAATTAGATAAGAGTGTGTGGACCATGGTTGTTTTGGTCTTCTTTGGGGACTAAAGCCTCTGTCACATAGCTGTATGATAAAAAAAGTGAAATCTTCCGGTGAGTAGAAAGTTCCCCAAGAGATGCAAAAAAGGGTGTAGACACAACCGACAAGAATTTGAGTGGAACTAGGCTAGATAGTGTTGGATCAAGCTATTGGTTGTATTGCTCCATCCAAGATTATAATAGTAGTAGCCCCTTTTCTTTAATGGTTTCTGAAGCCATTAGCAACTTGCCTTGCCTAGACTTTTGACATGCAAGCTCGATCAAGACTGGTTAATCCAGCAGAAATCTTCAAAAATGAGAAAGTAGAGACGGGTTTCGGCTTCATCGCCCATGCTTATATCAGGAACATATGATATCTCCTTAAATTATAATACACGAACTCGTTGTTTTACCAGGCCTAGCAGAAGGAGAGACAACAGACGATAATTGGCAGACACAGAAGGAGCAAGAGATAACCAGGCAACGCAAACATTTGAAGAATTGTGATTTAAACGATCCCAACGAGATTTCATCTTTCCATACAATTAATCATAACAAATATGTGCTTAAGTGTTTATTAATGTGTTGGCCTATCAGAAAGCAAGCCCGAGCATTGATGAAGACCAAAATTAGTAAAACAATGGCACCCATTCAGATGGCCAGGCTACAATAATCGATTGCACGAATGTGGTGCAATCCCTCTAGCAATAGCAATTTCACACAAAATGCCATCTTCTAAAGAATATCAACAAAAGAATTTATTAATGTGTTCTTCAAATCCCTTTCACGGTTTCCCTACACTTGCTTCTTCATGTGCTTCTTCATGTGCTAATCAATTCTTCATGTCAGGTTAAGCCAGCCAAGTATGAGCAAAACATGGGAAAGTGATCTCCTGTCCGAAGCAGGGTGTGCTATTGAGTATAAACAAGACCTAACAAAATTGCCACTCCAATCCATGTGACTGCAGAATTAGTCTCTGGTTTGCAATTTAGGCCTCTTTGACAAACTCAAAGTAGAAAACGGCGATGAAGACTGAAGTTCGGACGGCAGAAAATCAAAAGCAGGGGACGAGGATGACTGTACAAGCTGTGGTTGTGATAATGAATAGAAACAATCTTCCCTTCCTCTCTTCCTAACACTTCTCCTTTTCTTTTGTTCTCCATCGCCTCCCATTATAACATCTTTAATTCGTTTCACATCTGACAATTTCACTGGCTTAAGTATGTATTCTTCTGCCCCTTCTTCTAAACACCTGAGCCATTTAATAATAAGCAGTTAGCATCAATGTTCATTTCTGATACAATCATGATAAAATAAAATAAAAAGGGGAAAGAAAATCTCATCGCGGAGATCAACTTGTCGAGCAAGCTCACCCCATACACAATTTTGATATTCTATAATTCAAAATGCATGGAACTGGTCTCTGGTTGAAAACAGAGACATCTTAAAAAAATACAGGCAGACTGAAAATATTATCAGATTTTGATACACTCAAAATATGCTGCTAATAAACAATGAATCAGAGAATTTTAAACATCGCTTAAGTAATCAGTAATTGCATCAAATTAGCCCTTCATTTCCACAGAATTATACTTGGGCAGAGTTGTAGAAAGAACTGCATCCTACTCGACACGGATCGAAATCTAAGATATTCGTCCAGATTTGCTCTTTGAATTGTTAGTTATCATAATATTTAACAAATTTATTTCCTTCTCTAACTCAAAGTTCATCAATTGACAGAGAACTCCAAAACATTAAACAAGATGAAAAATTCATCTTTCCACCCAACCCATAGAAAAAGAAAGATTAAGCCAGAGAGGAGGATACCTATCAATACGAGCCAAGATGTTCTCAGATGACATGATCACTACAGGAATCTCTCTGAAAGCTGATGATTCCTGCTTAAAAAACAAATTTCCAAAACCCCATCAACATACAATTCAATAAATTAATTTTCATTTCTCATCTTATGCATTCTTCTAGCACCAAAATAAAGATTGAACAAAAAAGGTATGTGAAGAAAGTAAGAGGATCGCACGGACCTTAATCTTTTTAAGCAGCTCATATCCTGTCATCCCCGGCATGGAGTAATCGGTCATGATGAGATTGATTTTCAAATCCTATAATCACAACGATTAAGCAATAATAAACCGTCTGCACCACTTAATTTCTCAGCAAAGAAACAGAGATCCAATAAAGTTACTCTTTTTTCCTTACATTGAACCCAACAGAGCTCTTCTCTCCATCCAATCCAAGATACTGCAAAGCTCTACTCCCACTCTCTACAACAGTCACTGCAAATATCCAAAAATCCCAATCAGTTTCAAAAACACAAAGAACAAAGAACATTAATTAAAACCTCAAAAAAAAAAAAGGATCACCTTTACAAGATGATATCTTAAGCAACCTCTCTATAACCTTCCTGTCTACAAAGCTATCATCAACAGCAAGAACATGCAACTCCTCTGAACCAGAAACAGACCCTTTAGAAAATCCAACTTCTTCCGTCAAACTTCGCCTTAAGATCTCGCCGGCCGTTGCCATATCACCAGAAAATATATGTGTGTGTGTGGTGTATCTTTTGACGGGGTCTTTGGTTGGTAATGGCTGTCTTGCAATGCAGAGCTACTATATGTCAAAGTTTAAAAGTAGTGTGGTTTCAAAGTTTGTGGGTGGATTTATATGAAAATGAAAAGGGGGAAGATTTGAGGGAGATATTGCCATGTTCCCCTCTTTCTTTAAAGCAGAAAATGTTCGTGAGATTCTGAAGATTTCATTTCTTGAGATCTTAGCAAATCTTAAAGTAGCCCCACTTCGTCTCTTGTCCTGTCATACGTTCATGGATACTATGGTCTCTCTTAGATTTTCACTCTCCACTACAAGACAAAAGCAAAAGTGCCAAACAGCGTTATTGTGTCCTTTCCTTTTCTTTTCTTTTCTTTTCTTTTTTTCAATTTTGAATAATAGAGTAGATTATTCTTTTCAAATTTTTTTCCCTAATCTCTCAAGATTTTATCCGCACAATTTTAGAATCACATCATATGATTTTACTAAAAAGAATTTCTCCTGAATATTGGTTTTTTTATACAATTCAATTTTTATCTTTTTTATTAATTTTAAACAACTGATTTGACTAAGAATATAAAATATCCTGGGCTTTCAATCAGAATTTTTAAAAAGTTAAATTATATTTTATTTTAAATTAATTTATTTTAATATTTTTAAATCGTGCTGATTTTAAAAATATATTTTTAAAAATAAAAAATATATTATTTTAATACATTTCTAAAAAAAACATTTTGAAAAATAATCGTTACTACTATCTCAAATAGGGATGATCATTTTCGGTTCGGTTCGATTTTTATTAAAAAAATAACCAAACCAAATTTAAAAAAAAAACTGAAACCGGTTCAAACCGACCGATTTATTTTCAGTTCAGTTCAGTTTTTTGACAAAAATCAGTTCAAACCGGTTTGGCTCGGTTTTCACGATTTGGCTTGGTTTTTTTCCGGTTTGGCTCGGTTTTTTTTCGATTTTTGTTCGGTTTTGTTTTTTTCATTTCAGACTTATAAAACCGAACCGAATCGGTTGATTTTTTTAAAATTTTAATCGGTTTTTTTTTCACGATTCGGTTTTTTTTCCGGTTTTCTCAGTTTAATCTGTATTTTGATTTTTTTGCTCCCCTCTAATCTCAAACACCCCTTACTAATAAATCATATTATTTATATTACATGTAATATCAAATAGTATTGTGTTCTTAAACTCTTTGCATCAAGTAAAGTATCATATCAATTTTTTATCTTAAACTCTTTCTTAAAAAAATATTTGTAAGTTTTTATTGTTTAAAAAATAAAATAAAATAAAATAAACACTTCCACGTGTCAATTTAAAGCATATCCAAATTACATCAATATTAAGAGAAAAAAATGATGCTAACTATATGCTCATTAAAAGCATACAAAGAAGATTTTATACAATATAAATTAGAATTAGGCTTGAAACTATAATACTATAGAAAGGAAAACTTTTATTTTTCAGTAATCCAAAGCTATCTTCAAAAATCTCTCTCTCGCTATTCACTTTCACTTGAACAATAATGATGGAAATGGGATGGATTATACCTCCCCGTCCTCGCCCAATATTGATAGAGACAAGTAATTTTGCCTTCCTTACAAAAACAATCTAGATTACAAGCTGTTTATATATAAAAAAAAATAAAAAAAATAAAAAAAAAATAATTCACATGTCACGTGATTAAGAACAATAATTGTTAATTATTATTTTTTAAGCAAAACAATTAAGAAATTTGAAGTCGGTCAATGACCACTAAAGAAAGGTAAAGCCGATCATCAATCAAGAAGATTATTAGAATTTAATAATCGATTGGTCATGTTCCATGTAGAATAGAAATCGTTAGCAAGATAAAATGGATATTATAGATTAATATAAATACATTTGATTATCAAAAGGATATGTATAAAGAAGTATAAATTATATAAAAATTAAGATTATATAGCCCATATAATTATAGATAGTTTATGTAGGATTCCGATTTTATATTTATATAAAATTTGTCTCTATAATAATATAAATAGATCATCCAACAACTTAAAATTAATAGTTAGCCCCATGAACATAATTTATTTGCACTTTCTACTATTTATTTATTTATTTATTTTGATTATTTCAGCTTATATGTTTTACTTACAAGCTTTTTTTATTACTTTCATTTTCTTTTATATTCTTTTCTAGCTTGTTTTTTTAGCATTATCATTTTTCCTTCTTAACCCAATTAGAGATCAAGTTAAGAATTAACATTTCATTTGATTAGTGAGGCTATTATACACCTTTACTCAGTACTAAGATTAAAATTATAGTTTCTTCTTGTTGGAAGAAAAAAAATGAGTAAAAGACTATATATTAATAAATGATCGATCAACAAGTTAATGATGATCGGTTATTTGGTTGTCTATTATATAAATAAAGTGGCATGCTCGATGGGATAAGTTTTAGATTAGTCATCATGCTTGGAAAATAAATAGAAAAAAATATAGTTATAATAACTGATGATTAGTCAATCCACACAATTGATAGATGTCATTCTCTAAACATAAAGAGTCGATAAACTATTCACCAACACAATTATCAATGGAATAACATGCAATAAACATGTCACATGGTGAATGTTCACCATCTAATTCCCTACAATAGCAAAAGACTATTCTTAGAAAAACAATCCTAGTGTCCTCACGCATCTACACAATGAGCACCTGTTGTCGATCAGCAAACAAGGAAAAAAACTAATATGGTTGAGTTAGCCTAATACTTAAAAGAAATAGGATTAGAAGTTGGATGGAATGGATTGATAGGCTATATATAATTCTTACATGAATCAAGATGGTTGAGTTTAAATAGTTTTCTATAAAAGATAACAAATTAATAAAAGAACACATCATCAAGTTCACCAATCAATATATATATGATCTTTACATGAATCAAGATGGTTTTGTCAATCCCTTTGTAAAACTAAGACTATTCGGTTCATCATTGACCAAGATTGTATTTTATTGGTTCTCTATACTTCTCATTAACTTCATTAATAGTTAATAAGAGATGGAAGCTCATTTTCATGAGTACTTTTATAGAATAAAACCAAAAATAACATTGATTGACTTGGCTAGAAAATTATGAAAAATATTTTATGTGAAATATAAAGGTGCCTCACTTATCATATAATTTTATCTAAAAGAAAGTATTTAAGGGCCAAAGCTGAACAAGTTAGCACTTAACAAAAATCCAAGACCTTTTGGTGTAAAAATCTTTATAACAATGAATTTCATAAACATTAACCATAATAGAAGTCACCAGACTTAGTGATGAAAATGAAAAATTGGTCAAAAATCATCAGCATCTTTTTAACTTTGAAAAATTAGCACTTAATAAAAATCCAAGATTCTTAAGCTTTCACTTGACAGGGTGTGTTAAACAATAATATAAATTATATATTAGGACAGCTTTTGGATTGAATTGGTTCTTTGACATTTATAGTTATATTTTTTTATTTGATAATAAACATATCTTTAAGTTAGTTTGTAGGTCGAGTAAGATCAAATTCATTTCAGAATGATTTAAGGATATATCTCCACATCGATATAGTATATTTAAAGAAATTTTTTTATTTTCCCTCATGTTTTGAACCTAAAAAGTTGAAAAAATAAAAAAAAATGATTTAGAGAATCTTAACTCATATTATAAGCATTCTATGTTAGGTTTAACTACACAAGACTTAAAATGTTACTACATTTTATGGTTTAATGATCGGTTTATTCTTCAATGAGAAAAAAGCGAGGGAAAAAACAAAAGGAGGAAACCTTTTACTTCAAAAAAGGTGCAGGTTGCTTTTCTTTTCTTCCCGTTACAAGGATGGATGCCTTCCTGTCTAATCACCAAGGATCACAGAGCTGAGAGAATGGCAAGAAAAGTCCCTTTGACCCTAAGTCAACACCGTTAATTCTAAATAGTGTTATTTATTTATTACTATTAACTAACTGTAGCATACAGTATGAGAGCTGCTGACCTCTTGGACCTGACAAATAGAAAGTGAAGTTTCTATTCGATAACCAAGAAAGGTCCGAAGCGGCGGCGTCAAAAATTGGAAAGGCCGCCCCTTGGACTGCCTGTGGCCGTGACCCGTCGACGGATCACAAAATCTTTGATTGGATATCCCTTTCCTGCAGAATTTTTTATTATTATTATTATTATTTTACAATAAATATATTAAAACGTGTTTTTGTTGTTTTTTAAAATATTTTTTATTTAAAAATATATTAAAATAATATTTTTAATTTTTAAAAATTATTTTTGATATAAATGCATCAAAATGATCTAAAAATATCAAAAAAATACAAATAAAAAAATTAAATTTTTAAAAAAAATTAATTAGAATTTAATAAAAAAATTAAATTTTTTGGAAGAATTTAATAAAAAATTAATTAGAATTCTCAAAGTTTAAATCATAATAATAATAATAATAAGAAGAAAAAATAAACTTGAGATGACATCATCGTACACTGTGCAACAGGCGAAAGGGTTAACTGAGTGGGATTCCATAGAAAAAGCAATATATATATGTCATGTAATCTTCTCTTCTTTTCTTTTATTTATATATCTCCTCCATTTGCGTAAAGGTCCCTCGTTCACGAGTAATAAAATCGGTAACAGATACCGTCCATTTTGCCAACGACAGCATGGGAAGATATGTTCTGTATGCAGGACAGGTGACCGATGACTTCGAAGATACTGTACTATTTTGATATGCCTGGTCTTCGGTGATTGGATTGGCCTCTACTTTCCTAAAGTGTATATAATATGACCCAGATATCTTACTCGAGATCCGGTTCGGCTCGGATAAAATTAAGAAAATAAATGTTAAATTAATGCAAGTGTGTTTAAAAATTAAAAAAATACATTTTTAATTGATAAAAAAAGGAAAAAAAAACAAGGATAAAATTAAATAAAAAAATTATCATAAAAAAAATAAAAAAATAACAATTATAAACCAAAAACATATTTGAACCTGCTTTGGTCAACCTTCTAAATCTATAGGTTATGTTATGAGATTGAGATAACTCGACAAAAAAAATGTAGAAAATCACCAAACCTATTTTTTATATATAAAAAAAGGTCAAATTAAGAGATGGAAAAAAAAATAAGTACAAAAAAAATTGATGCCAACCATTGTTAGCTTTTAAAATTCGTGCCTCGGGCCATTTGATTGGAAGCACCAAATATAAAAAAATCATTAAAGTCAATTCTCAACAAACCAAATATTAAAAAATAAAATTCTAAAAAAAAATCAATAACACAGAAGGATCCCAAAAAAAAATGCAACTAAAAGGAATAAAAAGGCATAAGCCTACCTGGATTAACTCGCCATACTCATAGGCTAGATCAGGAGATTGGGATGACCCTATAAAAAAAGAATTAAAGAAAACCATGAAGCCAATATTTTTTTTAAAAAAATCAATGTAGAGTAAAGAGGTCGAAGATGAAAATAAGTCCATGAAGAAAAGGATGAGAACTCGTGTTAGATCTTGAAACTCATGACCCGGGTCATTTGATTAGAAACATTAAAATTGGAAAAATCATGAAGCTCAAACCTTAAAAAATCAAATGTCATATGATGAAGTTGAAAAAAAAATCCAATCACAAAAAAGAATTAAAAACATAAAATAGCAGTTAAAAGAATGAGTATCAAAATGAAAGTTTATAAAAGAGATAAGAGAAAAATGAAGAAACAAAGATCATGGACCAAATATGAAAAAAAAATAGATTAAATAATGAAATTGAAAAATGAAATAAAAACTTGAAAAAAGGCCAAGTATAAAAATCAAAAGAACAAGGATTGATACTTAAATATCCCCAACAAAGGGGCTATCCTGAGATTTTAATTGACATGCATGAATTTCATGGTAGAAGAGAGAAAAGAAAAAAAAACAGCTCTAGTGAAAATTTATCAAAAAAAACCAAACACATGTTGTTGGAAAGAGAAAAAAGACACCACAAGAAATCTAAAAACATGACAAGAGTAATTTTTCATCGTTAGATGATATTGTATAGGCCGTCAAAGCGTGATAGAACCATTTCACCTAACCATCTAGGTGGTGGCCCAATGGTAAAAGCGTGGGACCAAGAGGTTTGCTCTCTCTGTGGTCTCAGGTTCGAGCCTTGTGGTTGCTCATACGATGGCCACTAGAGACTTACATGGTCGTTAACTTCAGGGCCCGTGGGATTAGTCGAGGTGCGCTCAAGCTGACCCGGACACCCACGTTAAACTAAAAAAAAAAACTAAAAAAAAATTAAATAAAATTTAATTAATACAACATATCAATTTACAGGATAATTTGATAAAATCATTAATTCACTGTTATATTTCACAGTAACGTAATTTGTATCGTATCTTGAGCTTTAGTTTTTTTTTTTTTTTTTTTCCGTGAAGCCCTGTATATTTTATTAATATAATATTTTATTAATATAGTTGTCTGTGTTGCCCGGAAAGCCCATCATGGGGCATCCATCGAATCCAAGAGGGATGCGATGCAATAGTTGGGTGGGAATTGCGAGGAGATTGGATTTGATTTTCTGTGTCCTTTCATTTCGGCAACAGAATCCACGAGATGACATGGCACAGCACAGCAGCACCTTCTACGCTAAATTGTTAAAAAAATGTTGTTTTTACTTTCCCACGATCTTATCACCAAAATGCCATTAGTCAATTGGAATGGACTCTTTTCATTGTTTTATTGAGATTCCATTTTCCATAATAACACGTGGTTACTTTTCTTTGGTTTTGTTAAATAAATCTATTCTGAATATATTTTTTCTTTAAAATAAGAAAAAAATAGGATTAATTGATCTATTTATCTTCGACACATTCTGTTATATATATATATATATTTATATAGTTTCTCACTCTTTTTTATATTTTTTTATTTTATTCTTATCACTTTTTGATTAAAAATGCCCCTTATATTAAAAAAATAAGTAATTTATAAGAAGTAAAAATAAAAAAATATTAACAAACTTAATAAAATTTAAAAACCAATAAATTAGATATTTTTAAAATAATATAATAAAATATAGAAACCTAAAACACGAAACATGGAACATAAAAAAATAATGAAATAACCCATAAAAATATTTAAAACATTGAAAAAATTAGCATAGACATTGTCATAACTTATTTTTTTACCCATGTTGTTTTTTAAGTATAAATATTTTCACAAACTTTCTTTTTAATAAATTTAGTCAGTTAATCATTTCAACATTTTTCATTGTTTTTTTAATTTTGCGTATCAAATTGAGTTAGAAATAATGATAAAATATATATAATTAAATAAAAAAATATATAAATTAGAAAAGAGAAGAAAATCAAATGTATCTGAAAGATTAATCCGAGTAGACTTCAGTCTTTTTTAAAGTATTTTTTTTAAATATTTTTTTTTTGATATTTCTTTCTATTTTCTATTTATGGGGTCATCCCAATTTTATATCCTAAATCATATGTTTGATTTGTTGACTTGGGTTGGCTGCCAGGTTTGCTCGAGATTTTTTTTTTTTATCTTTCTTTCATATCGACAAGTGTCTATTCCTTATATTTTACTGATGTGTTCGACCTTGCGTAATATTTTTTGTGGTATAGGTTTATTCAATCAGTTTCATTTACATTTATCGTTTAAGTCATGGGTTCTTTACGGTGAATTTATCTTTTTATTTATTTAAATAAATAAGTTTAGCAAACACAATCAAGTAAATGTTTTATTTTGCAGTTTGTTTCTTGATTACTATTAGCAACCTTTTTTTTTTACATAAATAGTTATTGATTTATTTAGTTAGATGATTATATAGGCTTTTTAATTTACACTTTGAATTTTACATGTAAAAAAACACTTCGAAGCAGCCTAAATACCTAATATTGTTTTGAAAAAAAACTATAACCTGTGGCAAATCACGGATTAAATAGCTAGTGAATATAGTAAAGTTTGTGCAATGTTTTTTTTGTCTTGCAGAAACACAACTCTAATAATTATAGGTGATTTTCTATAATGTGATGTGTGTGTTTAGGAAATGGTTGAAACTATATTTCTTTAAAAATTATAAATTTTTTTTTGCTTAAAATTATTTTGGTTCCATCTACCTCTCTATTTTTTTTTTTAATTGCTTCTTGTATAAGTATTTTTTTATTTGTTAATAGTTTTCTTGGAAAAAAAGGCTTTTACTGCTGTGAAGAAGAAGTCAATGTATGCTTGAACTATTTTATCATAGTAAGTCCTAGTGAATTGTTATTTGGGCTAAGTGAAAATCAAATGCTCTTAATTGATTTCACAATGATGCAGTGGGCCTAACAACGATGGTTGATTCCATTTTGGGCCTCACTGTGTATTTTGGGCCCAACTCAGATATTAAAGCACTGAAGAAACAAAAAAATCCATCCATCCAACTTTTCTTTTGTTGTTCTTCATCTTAGTCTTTGCAATTACTTCTCTGTTTGGTTGAATTATCTTTTGTCTCCTCCAAAAAGCTTTTTTTTCGCCGTATTTCTATACTATTAATTATTTTCACCCCATAAAAAACACACGTACAACTGACTATATATAAAAATATGAATTTTATATTGAAATATTCGGTTCAACTAAAATATCCTAGAAATATTATTAACTTTATTACTAAAATAGGAATTTTAATATCTATTTTTATTTTTTTCATTGGTAGTATTAACTTTTTATTTTTCATAAAATACTAATTGTCAGTTATATTCAACATATCTCTTATTAAAAAAGAGACTAAAACAATAATATGTTTTCTTAAATAGGTTACTCCTTTTTCTCTATTTTTTGTCTATTTATATATCCCATAAAACTTTAAATACTATAAAACAAGATTCTTAAATTACTCCTAATATTATGGGTGATCATTTTCGGTTCGGTTCGGTTCGGTTTTTATAAAAAAAAATAACCAAACTGGATTTTTTTTTTAAAAAAAAACCGAATCCGAACCGAAATCAGTTCAAACCGACCGGTTTCGGTTTGATTTTTTTGGACAAAAACCGGTTTAAACCGGTTTGGCTCGGTTTTTTCGGTTTGGCTCGGTTTTGGCTTGGTTTTTTTTCCGGTTTGGGTTCGATTCGGTTTGATTTTAGGCTTTCAAAACCGAACCGGTCAGTTTTTTTAAAATTTTAATCGGTTTTTTTTCACTGTTTGGTTTTTTTGTTTTTTTTTTTTCTGGTTTTCTTGGTTTAATGGTTTTTCAGTTTTTTTACTCACCCCTACCTAACATGTATAACAAAAATAATTAAAAATAACCCCATCAAGTTAAATAATTAAAATATAAGAAAATAGTAAGATTATGTCAAAATTTATCAAATTATTAAATCAAATTCTTAGTTTTTTTATTTGAAATCATTGGTTATTGTCTTGCATTATATTTTCCTCTTTTAGACAAGAACTATTTATAAAAAATTTGTTATTCCTTTGTAATACCAATACATTTATATAAAAAAAGACTCACACCTATTTTCCACAATTCTTTGGATTTTGTTTCAAGATTTTTCAACTATATTACTAAATAAAAAAAGATTTTAGAGTATGATGTATTATATTTTTACTTTCTTTAATCACCACTAATATTAAAAAAGACTTCTTTAAACAAAACATTCATAAGTTTTCTATTCATTTCTATATTTTAATTTTAATTTTTATTCGTATTCATGCAGATATAATTAAAATAAAAAAATTAAATTGAGATTATTTTTAAGGGATCCTTAGTTATACTCCTATGTTATAATTGACTTTTTTATATGAAAATATTTGTATCTTTTTTCTAAGAATTATTTTTACATTCATTGCAAGAATGAATAAATTTGTTTTTCTCCTTTTATTCTGAAAAAAGGAAACTTTCTTATAAAACTATGATTTACAAAATATTTTTAATTTTAAGTGTGTATATAAAAAAATAATATAGTTCCTTTTATATTATTTTTTAGAAGTTCTTATGATAAGAAAATCATGAGTAAAGTTTTTCTTTTGTCATTTTACTTTGATTTTATTGTAGATTTGAAGGTTACCTGGGATATTTTTGTAATTAACATATATGAAATTAACAAATTGCTACACCACACTCTTAAAGCACTACCCAAGTTGTTCAATAATTGAACTTCATAATTTTATTTTATTTGCTTTTAAAAGTGGTCATCTTGATATCACGACTAGGTCATAGATTTTACATTTTGATCCGGGTAGGTTTATATAGAGTTTTTTTTTTATAACTTTTTTAATTATTTTTTTTTAATTTTCATCCTAAAACATTTTATTTGCTAGAAATTGAGGTCAAAAATTTTTCTTTTTATTTTTTTTTATGTGGAGTTATCATGTTTCTCATTTAATTTATTAAGAATTAGTTTTTGAACTTTTTTTTCTTGTGTTTCTTTCTATGAAATTATCTTAATCTTATATTTATGGTTGTGAAGTTTGCGAGTTAACCTAATTTGACTGGGTTTTTTTTTGTTTTTTTTTTTTCAGTTTGGTCACTCAACATTGAATTGTTTGATAATTCTAGTAGGCTAAGATCATATTCTTTTTATCTTTTTTTATTGTTATTTTGTTATTGGTTTATTGATAATTGTTGTATTTTATAATTATATTATTTAAATTACCAATTAAACTAATAATTCAAGTCTTGAATTTTTCTTAACAATAATTTTTTTTTATGTTGAAAAAAAAAGCTGAACTCGGGACACAAATCTAGTTATAACAAAAGCTAAATGGTATGAGAAAATCACTATGGATTAAGAGACATTTTATTGTGGATTGTAATGGTGATTTCACTTTCAATTTCTTATCTTTTTGCAAGATGTTTTTTTGGCTTTCCTTTTCTTCCCAGATAAATGAGTGACACCCATGCCATTAAGGACATGTGTGACGCTTTCCAATGGCCAAATCTAGTCATCCATTGTTTCCTTGGATGTGCAGCCGTACCCTTTCCCATATGGCGTGGCACATGCAGACAAATAATTATTGGATTGCCGTTAGTGATTGATTATTGTGTTTTTTATTTCTTTTCTCTCTCCTGACAACTAAAATGTATACTTGTCCTATTTGTTTGTTGTTTGTTTAATCAAGCATGTTTGTCATACTTAAGTATATTGGTGTGGCATGGTTGCTAGACCCACGCCCTTTGGGTCTAGCAATCATGTAGACCCAAGCATCTGGGTCAAAAAATTTAATTTTTTTCAAAAGCACAATTAGAGTGCAAAAACAAACATTGTCTCATTCAAGTAGGATTTTTCATTAATATGCATTGAAACTTAATTGCAAACTCTTTTTTTTTATGCAATTTATTTTATAAATCTGTTATATTGGAAGAGGAAAGAATGAAAAAAAATGTTGACTTCTAAGTGATTTATTTCAAGTCTTCAAAAATAAACTTTCATTTTTTGTATGCATTGTGTATGGAAATATTAATTTTATGTTTCTATCTAAGTGTTGGATAATTTTTTAAAGGGTTCATGCTTTTTTGAATTTGAGATGTTGCATGATCTAATTGTCAATGTTTGTTACAATAAGAGTTTATTCTACATTATAACTATTAGTATATACAAAATTTTAAAATATATGATCATAAGAGAAAACTTTTGAACTTTTGAATTGATACATTATGTTGTATGAAAAGAAAATACTATATATATAAAAGACTTGTTGTCCTTTTGACTATCTTAATTTACACAATTTTGTAGATGATTTCTTCAATAAAATCAGAGATTAATAAAAAAAATTGAGTGAATTTTAAGGAAGTGCATGGTTTATGTTTCAAAATAGAATAAAGAAATATAGAAAAGATAAAAATATATTTAGTTAAAAAGACAAAGATGAAAATAAAAAATAAATATGTTCTTACAACAATTATAAGTGTATTCTCAACCCAACATGACGAGTCAACCCGGGACTCAGGTGACCCAGTAGAAGCCGATAAAGATTTTTTTTTCAAATGTGTTTTTTCCCCTAATCAGGAACCTCTCTTTTTTTAGTTGGTTACAAACCCATATCAAAGTTCACTATTTAAATACTAAAAGAATTTTTTTTTTTCAATGTGAGATATTGAAGCCCATTATATATATATATATATATATATATATATATATATATATATATATATATATATATATATATATAAATTTGTGTTTTTTCAACGTGAGATAAAAAAACCTTTTGAAATACTCTTTTAGATTATATCAATGTAGATTATTTTTAAATTTTTCATATAAAATATTAAAAACTAAAAATATTGTTTTTTTTAAAAATTTCCTAGGTTTACCCATGCCAGGCCTAAAAAAATACCAGACTCGTGCCTGAATCTAGCAACCACATCATGTCGAAGCGCCTTGGATTTGGAAATCACGTCAGGCTCAAGTGCCTTGAATCTGAGGACCACGCCAAACTTAAGGGTCTTGGATCTAGCGATCATGTTTAGTGCT
The DNA here is from genome assembly GCA_007827005.2 of Populus simonii. Taxonomy (NCBI): domain Eukaryota; kingdom Viridiplantae; phylum Streptophyta; class Magnoliopsida; order Malpighiales; family Salicaceae; genus Populus; species Populus simonii. The sequence goes on from CM017478.2 coordinate 8,017,665, forward strand.
AGACCCAGGCATGAATTGACATGATTGCTAGACTCAAGGCAATTTAAATTGATTGGGTCTTACATGGTTGTCAGACCCAAATCGTTTAAAATATCATTTATATTTTTTAATTTTTTTTTAAATTAATATTAACCCACGCACAAACCAACCAATATACTTAAAGCCTGTTTGGCTCTGCGGTTGAACCTGCTTTTGACCAAATTTCAATTTTTTTTTTTGCTAAAATTGAGTGCGGTTTGTATCTTTTGGATCGTTTTGATGTGCTGATGTCAAAAATAATTTTTAAAAAATGAAAAAACATTATTGGCATATATTTCGGCACGAAAAGCTATCTGAAAAGCAACCACTACCACACTACCAAACACACTCTTAATATAACTAAACGACAACATTTACCCCTTAACCAGCCATTAACCGGCACTTCAGCCTCTTTACCTCTCCCTTTCCCAAACCAGAACCCCGAATAACTGGAACAAAAACAACTACCCTCAAAATGGAGGAAGAGAAAGCAGCGGCGTACTACGAAGAGCTCACTCGAAAAGGCGAAGGCGCCGCGCGCTTCAAGCAAGGCCTCGGCTTCTCCGCCAATAAGGACGTTGCCGCTCCTCCTCCGAGAGGCTCAGCTCTCCCTTCCTCCACCGCTTCTTTTTTAAGCAATTTTGTTAAAGCCTCTAGTCCTACACAAGCTTCAAATCTTGAAAGGCAAGCTCAGCTCGAATCAATTCAAAACAAACTCAAGAAGAAACCCAAAGATGAGGCGTCAGAGAGAAGCAGAAGAGAATCGGGCCATCATAGGCATCGATCGAGGTCGAGAAGTAGAGAGAGGAATCACAGGAAGCGAAGCAGAAGCAAAAGCCGAGAGAGGAATTATAGGCGTAGAAGCAGAAGCCGAAGCCGAGAGAGGAGAAGGAACCGGAGATTGGAGACAAGAAGCCGAAGTCGTGGTTTATCGCCACGAGAGGGCAGAAGGTCGGAGAAGAGAAGGGGTGATGATGTGGAAAGGGAGAGAGCAGGGAAGGAGAAGAATGGCAGCATTGATTATTCGCGGTTGATTGAAGGTTATGAGAAAATGGTATGGCTGGGTTTTATTTTTTTTGAAATAATTAAAAGGGCTTTTGAATTTATAATCTGATAGTTTAATTGGAGGCTATGCTAGTCTACAGGATTTACTCGTAGTGGAAAAAAATGGAAATGAAGGGGACTAGTAGGTTTCTGCTTCAAGTTTAGAATTGAGAAGATGATGATATTGTGTAGTATTAGTCCAACTATTGATTATACACCAGCACTGTTGTGTTGCCAAACCTTGAATACTAAACATTACGTAGGTGAGACACTCATTTCTTTTGATTTGTTGCAAGACATGGAAGACAGTGTTTAGGCTGTTGAATGCTTGAGGGATACTAGCCTGTCCTTGCCTAAAACAAAATCAGAACATAAATGTAAGATATATCAGTAGAAGATGGAACATATCGTGTTTCCCTGAACTCTCAACAATATGTTCGTGTTGGATTTGGCATCTGGGGTGGGAAAATTGGAAGAAATTTCTTGATGACTGGTCAAAATAGTCCAACATGCTAATTGTTGTAACCTCTGTCATATCACTGGTGAAAGGAAAAAAAACAGAGATTTAAGAAAATATCAAGAAAGCAAGACTAGTTCTGCTTCTCTTTGTATAATTAAGTTGAAACTAGATAAGACCCCCAAATTGCTCCATGTAAGGAAAGAAGAAAGTGTATCTTGCTTCCATCTCCAAGTTACTTCAAAGAACTACTAACTAAAAATCTTTTATTTTTCTTTCCTACGTGGTTTAATAATTGAGTCTATTGGCTATCTTCTATCTTTAAGAAGCTCAAATCTATTTCTTTCTGCTGTTGACTGGGTTTCCTTGATAAACAGACACCAGCTGAAAGAGTCAAAGCTAGGATGAAACTTCAGCTTAATGAAACTGGTAAGCAATACATCCTTTGCTGAAATTTGAGATCATCATGTCGTTTTCCTGTCTGAATTGATCTGAGGACTTCCTGCCTTATTTAGCAATCATGAATAGTGTAATTTTCATGGATCCATGAAAAAAATAAATTGTTTGAAGCTACAACAAATCAATGGCAATGATAGCTCATATTTATGAAGCAATTTTATATTTCGATGGAAAATTAGGCCAAGCTGTTGATTTGCAGAATTTGTCTACAGTTAGGTACGTATTACTACTGTTTACATGAATATTTCATTGGTAGAATGTTTGTCACAAGCACATAGAGATAAACACATTTTTGTGATTTTAAACAAAAAAACTCAGTGCACCTTCATAAATTATTCTAAGTTATACCCAAACCATGTCATGTCAAAGCATCAACTGCATATCTACTTATATAATAACGGCAGGTAGCCAGTGGCTTTGCACTAAATAGGAAGCTGACATGTCACACTATCATCTGCATATCTAATAGTATACTAGTGGCGTGGAACTATTGGCTTTGCTCTAAATTGCAAGACATGATGTTAGAAAATCAACAAATTATCTTAACTTTTATGACAAGATTAAGGTTTCAGGTTGGAAGGGGCTTGTGTAATTATGAAACTATTATAAATGAGAGTTAAAAGTTAGTTTTGCTATTGGGAAGACACTTAATTTTTTTTTAAATATACAGGCTTTTAATTTGGGAACAAAAGGAGATCATATTCTTTCACTCATGCTTGATTTTATAAGAAACTGTTATTGGTCAGTTTTGGTTAAGAGTGTTAGTTAACATGTTTCTCATTGCACTCCAGTGTTTTGATTTTACCATGCACTCTATTTAGGTCTACTTCTAGCCTTTGCATTTGTCTACTTTTGCAATATAAGGTCTTGTTTGACATTGCAGTCCCTACCACACTTTCGAAAATTTTTGAACTTTTTTTTAGCTTCAATTTTTTTTTTTGTGTTTTTGGATCGTTTTGATGTGTTGATGTCAAAAGTGAATTTTAAAAATTAAAAATATTATTTTGATTCATTTTTAAGTGAAAAGCACTTTGAAAAGCAAGCTTTACCATACTCCTATATAGGCCCTAAATATTTTCCTCCCACGTTACTTTTAGTAATTCTTAATAATGCATTTTATATAGAAATGTAAACTTTTATGTAGAATTATTATAATATAATTTGTTTATAGTTAGGCTGGTTGTTAGTGTATATTATTCAAAATTGATCCATCTTTTGTGAATGTTGTTACTAGACTTCTGTAAATATCAACCTTACTGCAATTTCATATCCAGATTAGTCTTAAAACATTGGTTTATTAAGCATGTGAACATACTAGTTGGAAGATATACTGCTGTGTTTCTCACCAGATAAACTCCCACTCTTCCTCGGTGGTATTGCTATTTTAAATTATGTATATTGCCCTTTTTATAGATGCTCATAATAATTTTCCATTTAATATTCGGTTGCATTTTTGTGCAGCTAAAAAGGATGAGGGAATGGGCTCTGGTTGGGAGCGGTTTGTGTTCAACAAGGATGCCCCACTTGATGATGAGGAAGTTGAAGGTTAAATATATTTATCTACATTTTATTCCCAAGTTACAGGGTGATGTTGTTTGTATGTGGTCAACTATTGTTGCTTGCACTATTCGGCCATTGGCTGATGGGTTGAGGTTTTTTGGATACTAAAATGCTTGCTGTTCTAATTTCATTTCATTGCTGCTACTATCATCTTGTGTTCCTGACTTCCTGTGGCTTTCTTTACTTGGCTGTGAAAGAAAATGTGCACTTCATTTTCAGAAAACTGTTAGGTTAAGAAACGAAAGGGGGAACTTTATGCAATAATGAAACAAGATACTCCCAGTATGTTGCATATACTCATTAAGCATGCCTTTCAATTGGCATACATAAAAATAATAAATTCCAAACTGTCATACTTGCGAACATACCTCTGTATTAGTTTGAAACCATACCTGAAATAAAATTAATTCCTATGATTGTCTATTTATATTTACTTGTAATGCTTATGTTCTTGTAATATTGTTTACAAGTACACACTGTGCAATTATGGCGATAGTGTTGGAGAAATGAGATGATCACAAATCAGCTAAATATAAATTGATATTTTAAAGTTAAATCATTTTTATTGGTTATAAATTTTCTGGACTGATGAATACTCTTAGATTATAACACAGGATATCCATGGACCTGGTCAGAATAATTAAAACTGATATAAAAATGTTTCTTTGTGTCTGTTTAGCTGTGGAAGATGACGCAGCACTAGTCAAGCACTTAGGCCAGAGTTTCCGTTTCTCTGCTGTGGAGGTAGGCATCTGGTGCTGTTTCTCTCTCAATTTGTCTTGTATTTAATGATCATAGGTGTTGGTTCCTATTATCTGTGTTTTTCTTCCTTGTCATTCTCTCTTAAGCATGAATATGTTCTGTAGTTTCTTATGTAACTTTTATAATGACAATATATAAAGGCAAGAAGGGAAGAGCAAAACAAAGTTGCTCACGATGAGGCCATGTTTGGTGCACCATCACTTTTGGCATCTGTTACTTCAGACAATGAGATAGAGATGGACAACAATAGAAACGAGAGCAAAGACACCGACCATGCTTCTAGCCTTCTAAGTGAGAAGGTGGGTTCATTCTTGAGAAAAAGAGAGAGATTTGGAGAGCAAAATCTAAGCAATTCTTCTCATGGTTTCAGGTACTTGCAAAGCAGCAAGGTTCCTGGCGTGACCGTGCTCGTAAAGTGTAGATTGATCAAGAAGCTAACTGTCTCATAGTGATAATGCTAGAGAAGGAATAGGCAGTATCAGTTGCTGCAATTGACCATCTGGTTCAAGAATAATTCTTGGAGAGTAGTGTGTATATGATCAAGTTGATAGGTGAAAACCAGCACATGATCTATAATTAATGTTTTCTGGATTTCAGCATGATAGGAATTGGTGAGAGGACTGGAAAGTACAGGTGAAGCTTCATTGCTGGGCAGTTTTGATTCATCCTGGTAGAGATCAGTAATGGGAGTTTTATGATCTGGGACAATAATATTTTTGTACAAGTATGCTGAAAGGCCAAGGAGGAGCTATGTAACTTGTAAATTGATGTCAGTTCGTTTATTTATCTATTAATATTTGAATTTGATTCTTCATAACCCATTCTGCTCTATTTATGAGACCAAATTGATCTTTAAAGATAATAAACATCTAAATAATCTATGAAGATATGACACTAATCGCGGAGATAACTGGAAGTTACATTTAATCAGCCATTATTGCTAAAATTAACATTAACATTATTAACAATTAAAAAATAAACTCAAAAATTTAAACGATGTTGGGAAAATTCTTCAGCATTTTTTACTGTGCATGCTCTCATATAAATTCTTGTAGATTGGAGCAGTTTAATTTTATTTTTTATTTTTTTTCATTTTAGTTATTCAATTTTTTTCATATTTGATTGCATTTTTTTATGGCTGAATTGATGATCAATTTCTTAGAATTTGTTATAGAAAAAAACAATTAAAACATTTAGGACCAAACCTTAAAACAAGGAAAAAATGTGTCACCGGTCTAAAATTTTTATGAAAAAGTTCTATTTAGTCCTCATATTTTATTTTTATTCCTTTATGGGCCTTTTAGTTTGTGAGCTTTTAGTTTTGGTCCAAAACTGTATTTATTTTTCAGTCTCTAAACTTGAAGAAAAAAATCGTATAAAAACAACAAAAAAAAAAGTATTTAGTTGACTACATTTCAACAAAAAAATAATTCATATTTTATATTAATAATTTTATTTAATGAGAAAAGTTTTTTTCATTCTTGCTGGAAAATATAGATTGAGGTTAAGATATGACTTTTTTTTTTAATAATTTGGTTTTGTATTTTAGATAATGTTTTGGGTGTTTTGAGATGATTTATTGGTTTATTAACTTTACAAGGATGTTTAATAGATTTTTTAGATAAAAATATATTACAAAATAATTTTTAAATCCAAAAAATCCCAACCAAATTTTTCAATCACCTTTCCGATGGTTGGAAATTGAGCACGTTATCAAGCATTTTTTTTAAAATAAAAAAATGGATAATAAGTTATCTATTTTTTTTTTTTATCAATAATAAAAAAGTCAAGGCCATGCACATTTAGCCTAAGGCCCAACAGCTTGGTTTTTTTTATTCGGTCCATGCGTGTTAGGCCATTATTTACTTAGCTTTTTTTTTTATATAATTAAATTAAATAACTTAAACATATATATATATATATATATATAAAATATCAATTTATTAAATATTATTCGATTTATATTTAGATTTTCATAACATTATGACATTTTTAAAAAAAATTATCAAACAATTTTTTATGCATCTTCATGATTTGGATTTGTTTTTTTTTAATAAAATTATAAATTTGTTTTCTATAGAATCATTATGGTATAATGAATTTTTTTCTTCAATTTTAGTAAGTTTGTTGGAAATTAAATTTCATAATATTTGTCGATTTATTTTTATAAAGTTATTTTGGTCTCATAATTTAAGTTGTTGATTTAATAGGTTAATTTGAATTGAATCAAGTTATTTTTTTTATTCTTTTTTAATTGATTTATTTTTAATTTTATCCTATAACATTTAGTTGACTGAGAATTGATTTTGTAATTTTTTCGATTTGTTTTTTATGAAATTATCTTAATCTTAGAATCCGAATTGTAAACTTGACAAGTTAACCTAAGTTGATTGAAAATTAGACTTCATAATTTATTTATTTTATGCTTTTTTAATTGATTTATTTTTAATTTCATCCTATAACATTTAGTTGACTGAGAATTGGTTTTTGTAATTTTTTTGATTTGCTTTCTATGAAATTATCTTAATCTTAGAATCTGAATTGTAGGTTTGATAAGTTAACCTGAGTTGATTGAAAATTAGATTTCATAATTTATTTCGATTTGTTTTTTATAGACTTATTCCGATCTCATCAAATCATAAATTTAACAAGTTAACCCGCATCAATTCAATATATTGTTGTCTCAATATTGTTTTATAAAAAATATCTAATATAACATTCTCTTAATATTTTTTTTTTAAAAAAACATCCAAAATACATCAATTTTTGAGTTAATGATTTATTTTTATTTTTTATATTTATTAAAAAACACATTAGCATATATCACCATATTTGTATCTTAATATTTTAAAAAGAGGTAAAGCTTCTTTATTTTTACGTTTCAAAAGCATTTTGAAAAAAAAATAATATTTTTTTTATGTTTTTAAATTATTATTATATGCTAATATTAAAAATAATCTTTAAAAAATTAAAAAAAATATTATTTTAATATATTTTCTAACAAATATATATATATTAGTAGAATAACTGTAAAACATTTCCCCTCATCGGCCTGCCCAAGTCTTGGCTACTGGAGGCTACAAACACGTTATACAGCCACATTCAACTGAAATCTCCTGCCTTTTAACAGCCAGCCACATTCAAGCTGTGTCACTGCCACCAAAGTCTGCTCATCAAGAACACATAAATAGGTCACTGCACTGAAGTAAAACACAAGCATGCAGACTCAAAAAATGCTCACTCAAAGAACTAACCCCTCCCTTTTACTCTATCTTCGTCCACCAAAATCGTACCCCTTCACCACCGCCACCCCCACTCCACCACCACCTCAACAACCACTTGAAGCCGCCGCTCTAGCCACCCTAATCCTCACGTCATCAAACCCACAAGCATTAGCCCAAACCCTTCACTCCCCCACCATCCAATGGACCCCACAATTAGTCAACACAATCCTTAAACGCCTTTGGAACGATGGCCCAAAAGCCCTCCAATTCTTCAACCTCCTTTCCCACCATCCATCCTACTCCCACCACCCCTCCTCCTACGACCACGCCATTGACATTTCCGCCCGCCTCCGCGACTCCCCTTCTCTCCGGTCCCTAATTTATCGTATGCGCTCCGCCCGCCTTGGCCCTACCCCTAAAACCTTTGCAATCGTTGCTGAAAGGTATGCCTCTGCGGGTAAACCCCATAGAGCTGTTAAAGTTTTCTTGTCTATGCATCAATTTGGTTGTTTTCAAGACTTGCAATCTTTTAATACAATCCTTGATGTGTTATGCAAGTCCAAACGCGTGGAAATGGCTTATAATCTGTTTAAGGTTTTTAAGGGAAAGTTTAAGGCTGATTGTGTTAGTTATAATGTGATGCTGAATGGTTGGTGTTTGATTAAGAGGACTAATAAAGCTTTGGAGATGTTGAAAGAGATGGTTAAGAGAGGATTGACTCCGAATTTGACTAGTTATAATACCATGCTTAAAGGGTATTTTAGAGCTGGTCAGATTAATGAAGCTTGGGATTTCTTTTTGGAAATGAAGAAGAGAGACTGTGAAATTGATGTCATTACTTATACTACTGTGATTCATGGGTTTGGTGTTGCTGGTGAGATTAAGCGAGCTCGAAAGGTTTTTGATACGATGGTGAAGAAAGGAGTGCTTCCTTCCGTTGCTACTTATAATGCCTTCATTCAGGTTTTGTGTAAGAAAGACAACGTGGATAATGCTATAGTCATTTTTGAGGAGATGGTGGTGAAGGGTTATGTGCCAAATTCAATAACTTATAATTTGGTTATTAGAGGGCTGTGTCATAGAGGTGAAATGGAGCGGGCAATGGAATTTATGGGAAGAATGAAGGATGATGGTTGTGAGCCAAATGTTCAAACATACAATCTTCTGATTCGGTACTTTTGTGATGAAGGAGAGATTGACAAAGCGCTGGACTTGTTTCAGAAGATGACTAGTGGGGATTGCTTGCCGAATTTGGACACTTACAATATATTGATAAGTGCAATGTTTGTCAGGAAAAAATCTGATGATTTATTGGTGGCTGGAAACTTGTTGATTGAGATGGTTGATAGAGGATTTGTTCCTCGGAAATTCACTTTCAATCGGGTTTTGAATGGGCTATTGTTAACAGGTAATCAAGGTTTTGCAAAGGAGATTCTGAGATTGCAGAGTAGATGTGGCCGTCTTACCCGTAAAATAAAGTTGTGAAGCTCATCAGACTTTTAATTGACCAATAAATTACTGGACTTCAACATGTCACCTTCGAAAATTGTAAATAATTATTGTTTGTTTGGTATATGAGATGAAGGAAACTGATTCATTATTTGTGAAAATGGTGAAGGATTGGACTTTTCATTTATTTTCAACCCAGTGTTTTGAACAGATTTGTGTGTATGTCTCTCTCCCATCAAAAGGTGGACAGGGATAATATGCTCAGTTTGGTCATGTATCATTTGATCCCATCTCCAAATTAAATGCTGGTGAGTGGATTATGTCATGCAGTGAATTAGAGAGGATGATGGAAGCTGTAGTACCTAATCTTGAATGTGATATTTCTTCTATGGGAGATAAGTAGGTATTCTATTTTTTGTTTTATTGTAAGATCTGTTCTCTTTTATTGTTGGCCAGATTGATTCATTCTTTTTCTTGACTGCTGTTTGATGTTGTTCCGGTATATTTGTTTGTGTATGGTTAGATTACTTATACATGTACGGATGTAGGTAATGCTCTGTTGACTTCCACTGAAGTTCTGCAAAACCTGGAATGATGGTTCAACCCTGTCCTTGGCCTCAGGGAGTGGCAAGCAGCACGGAACTTAATTAATCAAATGGCATATGGGGGGCTTTCCTTTGTTAGAAACCCACAGACAACATACTGAAACTTCCAAACCAAAGAAATGCCACATTAGAAGGTGCTTTTTGCACTTCAAACCCAGTTCTTGGAATGAAAATACACTCCATGGTCAATCAAAGGTCCTATGCCAGTTAAACTCGTCTTTGATAGTATTTGACAGATTAATTTGTTGTTATCTTGGCATGAGAGTGTTTTAGAAACCGTATTCAGTTAAGGTGCTGGACAAGCTAGGGAGTATATTCATTGTGGGTGACAAATAACAAATGGTCGTTTCCATACAAATTTTGTTCATGGTTATACTGATGAGAATTTCCTTGGATTCATGTAACTGTATGATGCTGTCTTTTTTCCTATGTTTGTATATTTTGACTTAAAGAGAAACTTCATGTTGACTTTAATTATGTTAGCTTCCGTGTTATGGTAGAATACGTTGAAACTTGGATTCAAATCTATCAATCAGCAGGTAAAAAAGAGAGGGAGAGGACCTCTTGTTAATTTCCACCTTGCATGCTTGAAAGGCCTTAACTCTTATGGAGAGACAGATCTTGTCTTATTTTTCTATTACACCAATGTGATTGATGCCGTGAAAGTGTTGATTTTACATCTTCAATTCATATCTTTTATTGATAGGAAACAATAAGAAAGAGTTGGTCCCCAATGGTTTTTGTTTCAGCTTCGTATTTGATTTTAAAAGGACTTGGATTTGGAAAAGAATTCTCCTGTCTTCTTTGGTTTATGCTTTGAAGAAAGTGTTCAATGAATTGGAGGAAAGCAGCAGTTTTGGAGGTGATTTTTCCGGTCGATACCATGTTTATTTTGTTTTTAATCTCTTAAACAAATTGACCAAGCAGAGGAGTGCTTCTGCAGTTTTGGATAACATTGAAGAGGGAGAAGTATTCTGAAAATGTCCCAAGGAAATTTGTTTGCAACAGCAGTCCTGAAGTTATGCCACCTATCTTCTTTTCCAGAGCACCAGAATGAGAAATTCAGCATTTCTGCCCACCTCTGCGACTTCCCTGTTCTCTGATCCTATTTCTTGCACTCACTGTGCCTCCCTTGGCCTCCCCCAAAAACCTATGCAATCATTGCTGAAAGGTATGCTGCATCAGGTGAACCCTTTAAGCTGTCTAATTCTTCTTTTTTCTATGCATCGATTTAGTTGTTTTCTTGACCCGCATCCTTTTAATACAATTCTTGATGTGTGTAAATCAAAGTGAGACGAAATAGATTATAATTCATTTAAGGTTTTTAGATATAGGTTTGAGGTTGATTGTGTTAGTTATAACATAATTGTGAATGGATGGTTATGCGATGAAAAAAAAATCCTTCATCATGCACTGCATCAGATGGTGTTTGATTATGATAATAGAGCACTGGAGATGCTAAAAGAGATGGTTGGGAGAGGATTGAATTTGACTCTAAATTTGACAAGTTGTAATATAATGCTTAAAGGGTACAACTTAGAGTTGGTCAGATTATGAAGCTTGGGATTTCCTTTCTGAAATGAAGAAGAGAGATTTTGATATAGATGTTGTTACTTATACTCTGTGATCCTTGGCTTTGATGTTGTTGGATCAGATGGTGAAGGAAGGAGTGGTTTGGCATTTAAAATGCTTTGATTCATGTTTTGTGTGAAAATATTGGGAGCTATATTGGTTCAAAGTAGATGATAAAGGGTTACCTGCCAAATTCAATAACTTATGATGATTATGGGATTGTGTCATGTGGGTGAAATGAAGTGGGCAATGAAGTTTATGGTAAGAATGAAGGATGATGGTTGTAATGTTCAAAGTTGAAAAGCATAGTCTTTTGATTCAACATTTTCCTGATGTGAGACAGATTGAAAATGGGCTGGCCTTTCTTCAGAATATGACCAGTGGGGATTATCTGCCAAATTCAGAAACTTGATGTTTATGAGAAAATTTACTTTCAACTGTGGCAGGGGAGCTGTTGATTGAGAAAGTTCATGACGGATTTGTGCCTCAAAATTTTACTTTCAATTGGGTTTCGATGGGCTATTGCTAACTGGCAAACAGTTCTGCAAAAGAGATTCTGAGATTGCAGAGTTCATCTGGCCATCATTCCTGTTAATAAAGTTATGAATCCCATCGGATTTTTTATTTGTTCAATGCTAAAAAATTACCAGACCTTATTGTTCCTTCCAAAATTGTAAAAAATTCTTTGGTGTCAGTTGAGAAGAAGAGAAATTGAAGGGTATTTTTGTCTAGAAGGATTGTGCGGGAGTGCTATGGTTTTCTCCACAAAATGGTGGGAGCAGATAATGTCCTATTTGATTTTGTATTACTTGATCCCATCTCCAAATCCAATGCCATGGAGTGTATTATGGTCATGCAATGAAATAGAAAGGGTGATGGAAGCTGTAAATAGTCTTGGATGTGAAATTTCTTGTATGGGAGCTATGAGGGTATTCGACTTCTTGCGGTATCATAGAAGTGCACTCTCAACTAGTGTATGCCGGATTGATGCATTTCTGTTCTGTGATTGATTCTTCAATCTTTTTCTTCATATTTGTTTGTGTATAGGTAGATCTTGCTGATGCATTCTGCTCACAGGTGTATCATCCATTCACAACTGTTGAAGACTTGATGTTGTTTCAGTGACATGTGATTTACAGTTAGTTGGCAATGTCTATGTCAACCACTAGGTCATGTCTCTCCCTCCCCTTCATCTCTTTGTGCTAGCATACTTGTTTTATCACTACATGTATATGCTACCATGCATTGCTATAGATAAATTTTGACCACATTTGCCTTTTCTTTCAAATTTTTCAATTTTTGATCTTTGATGTTAAATGATGAATCAGTTTGTCATTGTAGCAAGGGGCAATGCATTAGAAACCAGTTAAAAATGCTAGACAAGCTAGGTTATTATTCATTTTGGTTCATGGAGATTGGAAAGGTGATGGGGTTGAGGATATAATATTATTGTGAATATTATGGGATTTATTTGGCTAGATCATGTCATTAGTTTTCCATTGCTTGTATACTGTGACTTGAAAGGAAACTTTATGTTGATTCAACTATGTTAGCTTCTGTGGGATGATATGATATGGGGGTGTAACTTGGTTTCAAATCGATCAATGCTAGATAGACATTACCTGCTGCGAAGAGATTGAGTTTGTCCTTTTCTTCTATGACACCAATGTGATTTATGCAGTACAAGAAATACTAAAATAGAGTTGGGCTCTAGACTCCCAGCAGGGTTTTTCCCCCCCATATAAAAACTGAATTCAGGAAAGAATTTTCTAATCTTGAATTATGCTTTGAAGTGTTCAATGACTTCAGTCATAGCAGTTATGGGAGGCAATTTTTCTGGTTGAAGCAAAATATTCATTTAGTTTTTATTTCTTGAAACAGGGTTCCAGCAGGGCTGATGGAAGTACAGGGAACTTGGCTGAGAGACAATGTTATTATGAGCATGTTTGAATGAAGCGCCACCTACAGTTATATCATTCATCAACAGTTTCTTCACGGACCCAAAATGAAGTGCATAATGTGCTAAATTCTGGTGGAAATTTTTTGTTTTAGTAGACCTGGTAGGAAATTGGATATAAATTAATGTCATCTTTTCTTTTTGAAAATCCCAGCATTTCATTGTAGCTGCTTGTGATGAAAGCTATGTTTCTGGACCTAGTCCATGTCTTTGAACTGAAAATTGTCTCTGTATGAACTTGTTATAATTACCTGTTGTTTTTGGACTTTTTTCTTATTTTTTTTCATTTAACAGTAAAACTTTTGCCAGTGTTTTTCGGTGTCAAAGATGCCATGCCACGAAAATGGCTTATTTAGGATGAGTGTGTTCTGTTGGTTGTTTTTGTAAGTGTTTTTAATTTAAAAATATATTAAAATTATCTAAAAATATAAAAAAATTAATTTTAAGCAAATAAAAAATTAAAAAAATTTAATTTTTTTTAAAATGTTTTTAAAACGCAAAAACAAATGAGTTTTTAAAGTGGGATGAAATGGTGGTTTAATTATTTATTTTATTTGAAATAATTTATTAACATAGATTTCCAGATTTTTCATATGATTGAAAATTGTTTCACCAATTTAAAAACAACTTAAATATTTGTTGAGAGATGTTGATTTGGTAGATTATTATATCAAAATAAGTAGTTTTTGGCTTTGAACATTCCTTAGTGAAATAATATTATATTTACTTGGTTAAATAATAAATGAGATATCTTAAACTATTCAAACTTTTACGTAAACCAAAACAATAATACTCACATAGTTCTCTACCTAGATATTTCATTTGGCTCTCACTGTTGTATTTATTTTGGCCTCGAATAACTATTAGATTTATAAATGCATTAGATAATTCAATTTTTATCGAAATTCTCAAAGAAATGGAATTTTTTCCACTTATATAGATAATTTTTCATTAAAAATATTATGTTATACTCCACTTAGTGTATCAAGATATAAAAATCATTAAGAGTTCAACTTACCTCTTATCATGCCATAACGAACATTTATTTCAACATAGGAATAAGTAGGAAATAATAATTTTCTAGTACTATCAAAAATGTTATATGACTTAGTTTTCTATTTGAACCTATATCTTGGGATCTATAATCAACTAGGTACGGTTACCATTATTTAAAGGCTTTAAGCCTATTCCCTTTGATGAATTATTCACAAGTTCTCTCGATAAACTTTTGGTTAGTGGATCCATAATATTTTTCTTGTGTTGACATTTGGGTCAAGTGTTAATATTTTATATATTTTAATGATAATAATTATATAGAAATGAACTAATGATATGCTTGGATGAAATTAAGTTTAAACAAATTTATATAAAAATCACATCAACATGTATGAGGTACTGAATGAAAAAATCAATCAACAAATTCAAGATACAAAGTAAGGGAAAACTTAGTTTTTAAGTTTTCATTTTAGTGCTTAAATGTAAATATTTATATTATACTTGATAAACAAATTAAAATGAATGCATAAACTTCAATTTGCATGCATTTAAAAAGAAGTGATAAAACAATTGTAAAAATTTACCGGGATTAAAAATGATACATCTAGTATTCTACATGAACCGGTTGACTTCTTGGTGATACCAAATTAACTGGTCGACAGCTTGTTCATATGTAATGAACATATGAGAATTTGTAGGAATTGGTCAACCGATCGACTTGACCAATCTAAACCGGTTGACTGTTTTACTTGTTAAAAGAACAATAACGACTATAAACAGTTAATTTTTATAAGAAACATATACATAACTTATCTAATTGCAAAATAAAATATAAAATTTGAATATATATTATATACAAGCTATTTCAAGAGTAAAAAAACCCTCAAATCATCAATTTTAAATCATACTCATATTTGTGTATTAAAACCTTCATTTTCTTGTAAAAGAGTAAAAATTCTTACACTCACTATACTTAAACACATATATTTTAAGTGCTATTGAATGATCTATAGAGATATAAACTTTGGTTGTATTATCTACTAATTGAGAAAGTGTTGCTACATTTTAAACAATTTTAATTCTTCAAGAGTTTAAGTGAAAAACTCTTTGTCATTGGTGAGGTACATCACCAAGGTAAAAAAATCTTGAAGATAATATTTTTTTCAAGTGGTGAAAAAGATCTTGGTGAAGATTCATCAAAGACATTTTAATCTTTGACTTGGATTAGTGAAGAATATAATACTCAAGACCGATTTGGTGTTTAAGGTATGGATATAGGTTTGCCGAACCACGTTAAAAACCGAGTTTGAAATTTCTATTTCTATACTCTTTACTTCAAGAACTTTAATTATATTGGTGGTTAATTGTGTTTGTTTTGTTTAATTGAGTTAATTGTAATATTTGTTATTATTAGTGGAACACCTAATTCATCCCCCCTTAAGTGTTATTGTTACCTTAATCATAGAACAACAACCTAATGGGTCACACGCATAAGAACTAGTGGTTGGAAATTAAACTGAGATGATTAATCATGTGTGACTTGATTATAAATAAGTTTTAGAAATTAAGGACTATAATGTAATTTATACGGGGAATTACAATTCTAGATCTAGAAAAATCAAGTAGGGACTTGATTGAATAAATTTCTAAAAATTATATTGAAATAATATATGTGATATTATTCAAGGGGCAAATTGATATTTTTTTTTCATTTATAGGGTTTTCAGGTTTATCTAAAAATAGAATGCTATACCTCTTATTCTTTGAGTTAGTACTTAAAAATATAACAATCTCTCTTTCTTAAAAGTGTTTGAAAGATTTCTTATTGGTGGTTCGTGTGAATTATCGTTAGAGGCTAAACACTTGAATGATTTATAGTTTGCAACAATCTAACATTGAAGTAATTATTTAAAGCCGAAAAGAACATTTTATTTTCAAGTAATCTTTATAAAAACCATAGATAACTCTAGATTTATTTAACATAATCTTGAAAAATCTCTGTAAAATCATTAAATTTACCATTTTTGTTGTGTATATATGTTTCATGAAACCTAACATGACCGATATATGTGATTCAAATACTGGTTCTCTTGTTGTATTTACTTATTGTTCTAAGACATCCCTTAACATGAGTGTGTGTATTCCTTTTCCAATATAAAGGAGTTGTTTCCATTATGCCAGGTATAAGAGCTGACATATTTTTTGGAAGCAAGCATGGCTACTCTTGCTATAACATTTGTTGATGCACTTCCTCAATAAATTTATAGGTCAGGAAAACAACTCTCAAGAAACAAAAGTTGCAATTTATTATGAATCTGAATGAAAGATATTTGGGCGAGTCGCCTTAATGTTATGCCTTAGCATGTTGAAGTGTATTTGCTACAGTATTTTAATTTCAATTATTTTTAAAAAATATGCATGACTCTTTATTTTAAAAAGTATGGATGTGATAATAATTTTTAAGGAGATAGCTAAAGTATAGTTTTCAGACCTGGCTCGGTTCAAGGCTCGGGTTTCGGGTTTTGACCGGGTTACCCGGGTCAATTCTTAAAAAAAAAATTCAAAACGACATCGTTTTAGTAAAAAAAAAACAAAAGTCAATGGGTTGCAACCGAGTTTTTGACCGGATCTTGCCGGGTCACCGGGTCACATCGGTTTTTCTTTTCCCTATTTTTTCTTCAACCCGGCCCGGTTCCAGCCCCGGGTCGACCCTCTAAGCCGGGCCGAGTTTCAAAACTACGAGCTAAAGTAGTTTTTTAGCCATTTTAGCTAGAATTTGACAAGCATGAATGTGGGTGCCTATCCTTTTCATTGACTCTTGCTAGCTATTATAGTTAAGGAGTGATGATAGATATAAAGAATATGGATCCTCTTGGCTAAATACTATGGTGAGATGTTCTTGATGTTGGTTCGAGGCAAAGAAATTTAGAATGAATTCATAAAAGAACTTGTTATGTGTTGACAATTGATGTATGATTTGTTTCATCACATACAAGTAAGCTTGAAGGATTTATTAAATTGTGTTACTTATGAAATGTTTATGGATATTGATTTTTTTTTATTTAACAAGATGCAATTTAATATCTTAAAATAAACATCAATTAATATGTTTATATATTTATATGTGTGTGTCCATATGTTCAATTAGCTAACCATGTTCACATTCTTTTATTGTATTTATTTTATTTAAAATAATTTATGAAATTATAATTTTTTTTAATTTCATCATCTTTCAACTTTTTTATATGTCAAATTTTGTCTATGTTATTTTGATTATTATTTATTTTATTTGAATAAATTTATAAAATTAGATTTTTTTTCAATTTCATCATCCTTAAACTTTTTTATCTATTAAACTTGAAAAAAAAATATTTAGAAATTATTTTTCAGTTTATTTTCTATGACATAACCAAACAATAGAAAATATTTTTGAATTTATTTTTCATGACACTACCAAACTTCAAAAAATAATTTACTTATAGGAATTCACTTTCCAGGCCTAGGTCAATTGCTATTATACCCTTAAGTATTCTTCCAATTCTAATTTGTTATATTTACCCATCATTGACCTTTTGTTTACGGGATCTTTCCAATCTCCGATTGTCTTGAAATTGTAACATGAGGTAAAAAAATAAGTCTTATTTAACAATCAGATTTAAAAATATGTTCAACATCATAAAACTGGGCAATTAATAATTTTTTTTACCAAAAATTTTAATTTCACCTATTATACTATTTACTTAAATCATCGAGATTCTTGAACTAATTTGTTGAAGATTTCTATTATAATCATCATTTCTTCCTCGAGTTTTTACTACTTTCAATCTAAAAAGCATGATTGTACGCATGATTCACACCGAAAATCAATGTTTCTTGCACAAAGTATTATGCATTAATTTATTGTAGACTCCCTTCTATTTTTATAAATAGTCTCACTCAAACTTGCAAAATTTCCTCCTTTTAATAATATATTTATAGGATTTATCGCTGGCTAATCTTTTGTGTACTGATATTTTGCCCTATTAAATAATTATCTTGATTTATTAATTTTTGACCAAGGGTTTACAAAAACTTTGTTCTAAGTGATAAACATAGCCATTGAAAAATATGTGTGTAAACTTTATAGTTACCACATTAGGACACTGTTTAAATTATCAAGAATGCATGGTCGTTGGCCATTTTTAGGGAGTGCACCGCGTTTTCAAAAAATTTTAAATTTTTTTGTTTAAAATAATTTTTTTTTTATGTTTTCAGATCGTTTTTTTGTGCTGATGTCAAAAATAATTTTTTAAAAATAAAAAAATTTATTTTGATATATTTCTAAGTGAAAAATACTTTGAACCGCTACGGTTACCATAATCCTAAACATGCTTATTACTCTATAATAAAACAACTAATTGCTCTGAACGCCCCCCTAAACATTCGGTCAAATACAGGTAAATCCCTAACCTCTTAATTTTTTAGTTCTGGTCTATCAGATTAAGGCAATGTAAGGTCTCCTCCATTAAGCTTCCACCTGCTAAACTTGTTGACAAATTGCAAGCCATTAATTTTAACTAGAAAAAAAGAAACTCCCTCTCGGCAGCTAGCTTGGCTGTTACCGGAGCATCGGAGACAACAACGTTTTGGGTGGTTTTTACTATGTGTGGATGTTGGAGACGGTGGGGTTTAGATCGGTTTGAGGGAAAGGCAACAAGTATCTGGTGTTATTGTTGTTGATGTCGGGGAGGAAGGGAGAACAATGACTGATTTTTGGTGGGTGTTTGGGAGTTGATAGTGGTTATTTTTCAAAATGTTTTTTATTTTAAAATATATTAAAATAATAATTTTTATTTTTAAAAAATTATATTTTATATCAATACATTAAAATAATAATAATAATAAAAAAATATTAATTTAAAATAAAAAATAATATTTTTTTAAAACATAAAAATAAACATGCTTTAATAGACAATCAAGATGGAATTAGAGGACCTGTGTCTGCAAAGGAATTTTTTTCCCCGCCCGTCTTCTTCAACAAATTGAATTCTTATCCCTATAAATAGAAACTTTTAAATTGTATCCCTTATAAAAGTTTTTTATTTAATTTCCCCCCCAAAACTAAAATTCATAACTAACTCCAGTTAGGAGGTTGCATTTATTGTTCATTGTAGTTAAGACTTAGGGGCAGATAATAAGAAATTATAGTTAATGCAAAATTGTATTTTCTCTCTTGTTTTTTTTTTTTTTTTTTTGATTTTTCTCGATCTCTATCATTTTTTCTTTTATTTCTTGATTTCTATTGTTGAGGGCGACCTTAAGATGTTTTTTTTTTTTTTTTAGTTTAATGTGGGTGTCCGGGTCAGCTTATGTGCACCTCGACTAATCCAACGGGCCCTGAAGTTAACGACCATGTAAGCCTCCAGTGGCCATCATATGAGCAACCACAGGGCTCGAACCTGAGACCACAGAGAGAGCAAACCTCTTGGTCCCAAGCTCTTACCACTGGTCCACCACCTAGATGGTTACGACCTTAAGATGTTGATGTTGATGGAGAGAGGAGGGAACATCAATGGAAAAGCAATAATTTCAATATTATCAAAAACCTCAGTACATAATTTACATAAAATATTAATATTATGATAAAAATAACATAATTTACAATGTGATAACATTATCATCAAGCATTTAACCATTTGTCGTCTTATGACTTCTTTGGTATTTTAAAGGAAAATTGGTAATTCTTTTTCAAAGTGAAAATAATTAATAAAATATTACTAGTACATCATCATGGATTTTTTAATAAAAAAAAAAGTAAAAAAAAAAAAAAAAAACACTTAGCCCCCTCATCCGCCTCTCTCTCTTGTCTCCTCTCACCTTCCACCTACTAGATTCCAGCCAGAACTCCAGCCATCACGTTAGCACTTTTCATGGACCACACCTCCCTCTAATTTCCCAGCAATAAAGAAACAGCAGTAGACCATCAAAGAAACTCCATGCAAATCAACAGCAACCACCCATTGAATCAGAAACAAACTTGCAGCCTCTCCTCCTCCCCCGATCAACACAAAACTCCCGATCGACATGCGGAAACACAGCCACCGTGACGCTAGCCACAACTCCCATGCATACACCATGATAATTTGACATATATACATTATGAATGAAAATCTCTACAAGAGTTCTAAATTATGCACTGAGGTTTTTGATAATATTGAAATTATTGCTCTAGATCTAAACCATGATAATCTCCACATCGGGGGGTAAAATCATCTAATATCATGAAGTCTTGATGCCTTTTATGTATAACAATACTGTGTATGTAGATATGCTGGTGTGATTTTAAACTCCTTCAATTGCGAGCTCAAACCCAGAGAATGCATGGATGATCTCGTCACCAAATTTAAAACATTTTTTAATTTCTACCTCCAGCAACTTTATTTTTTTTTATCCAAAGAAATATTTTTGCATTGGAACTTTTACATCTCAGATTACAGGGGAAGATCATGTGTTTTAAATGAGACTATATATATACATAAGAGATTTCATACAAGAAAGATCATGAGGCATGGCCAAAAACTTGTGATATATATATATATATATATATATATATATATATATATATATATATGTATATGTATATTAAAACTCGATAATATATTTAAATATAAGTTTTAATAACATCACTTTACTATATATTTATATATATAAAAGCATCATCCTAAATGTAATAATAATAATAATAATAAAATCTAACTATTTTTTTAGGGTTAAAAATGCTTTCGTGTATGTTTTAAATTGTGATATATGATGTCTTTTAAAATAGTTTTTTTATTAAAAATATATTAAAATATTTTATTTTTATTTTTAATATTAATATATTAAAACCATCATAAAATACTAATTTTTTCTTATTTAATATCTTTTTCAAATTAAAAATACTCTTAAAAAATGTCCCAAAAACAACCATCATGGCATCATAATTACACAAACGGAGAGAGCGCGTCTACGTGAAAAAAAAGAGAGAATGGAGAATTCAAATTCCCGCTAGAGCCAAGTTTTTAAAAGACGATTAACCCTCCAAACGTCTTCTTCTTTTTACTCTTCCTCTGTTCAAAATTCCAAACCCCCGCCTACAAAAGTCAAACAGCAAACCCTCTCTTCTCCAATCTCCGCCTTTCTTCCTTTTTAACGGTATTCACCTCTCTTCCCTTCCTCCCTCTTTTATCAAATCAAATCCACAGTCCTTACAGTTCCATTAACTGCATCAGATCTTCAGCCAAATAAGAAGATAATGGCTTTGTCCTATACCGATATCATAGATCCTCCTTCAAGGCATCACGCTTATAGCAGAAAACAGAAATCTCTCGGTCTCTTATGCACCAAGTTAATAAACCCATATTTCCCTTTTCCTTTCTTTCAAAAACCCAGAATTTTCCCGGAATTAAATTGATTTTTATTTGTTTATTTTGCAGTTTTTTGACCCTGTATAATCGAGATGACATTGACGTGATTGGACTTGATGATGCAGCTTCTAAATTAGGTTTTTATTATTTCTTTATTCGTTCCTGATTTTGATAATTTACTGGTTATTATGGTTTAGATGTATTGATTTGTATTTTGTTCGGGTGGAATCTTGAATTCCTTTTTTAATGGCTTTGTGATTTGCAGGAGTTGAGAGAAGACGGATCTATGATATAGTGAATGTCTTGGAGAGTGTTGGGGTGAGATTCTTGATTTATGATGTTGTGATTTTTTTATGTTTGTTTTGTGAGTTCTCTTATATGTTTTCCCCCCTCTATTTTCTTTAGGTTCTTGCAAGAAAGGCAAAGAATAAGTATTCATGGAAGGGATTTGCTTCAGTCCCTAAAGCTTTACAAGATTTGAAGGTAATAGAAATAACCAAAAAATGAGAAGAAAAAAAAAATTTCAGATTTTGTTTCGTATATTTGAGCTAGATAAGGGTTTTTTGAAGTGTTGTTATTTTTCGAAAATTGGACTGATTTTATGTTGTTGGTGATATAATAGGAAGAGGGTTTGAGAGATAATGTCAATACAATTGATAGGCAAAGCAATAATTCTGCGAAAGTAAGTGGATTTTTAAGGGTTTATTTATTCTTTCTTCATGAACATACTGTGTTTTAAAAAGGGTTTCTTTCATTCGTTTTGTTGTTGGGTTTTGGGTTAATCTGTATTTTGTGGTGTTTTGAATTTTTTAGGTTGCAAATGATGATGAGGACGAGGACGACGACTCTGATTCTAATCCTAACACAGGAAGCCAGAATGAGAATTCTGGTATTATCAAATCTACGGCTGTGTCAAGATCTGGTAATGTCCTCTCTTTTTTATGAACATATCTATACTGATGTTTTCTTTTTTTCTTTCTTTGTTTTTCCAGTATGTTACATCACCTGTACTCGTAATTTTTTCCCCAGAATATGTATATGATTTAGAAAAGCAATTACTTTAACGAACTTACAAAGATCCTTTAATTATTTATTCTTGTGATGTGTCAAACTGGAACTAGACCTTTGTTTTGTTCAAAATTTTGGGTGGACTTCAATTGTTGTCAATTGGTCATTAAGGAAACGGTGGATATAATTGCCCATCTACTTTTCTTGGCATCTTATAACAAGATCAATTATTTTTGTTACAGATCATCGGAGAGAAAAGTCGTTGGGGCTTCTTACTCAGAACTTCGTGAAGCTCTTTGTGTGCTCCAACGTGAGTGAAATCTTAAAAGAGTTTAATTATGCCATTATCTGTTACTTTGGTGCTTATGAGGGATTCATTTTTAGGCAAATTTGATCTCACTCGATGAATCTGCCAAGTTATTACTAGGAGATGGCCACAATTCGTCAATTATGAGAAGTAATTTTTCTCACCTTATCTACTTTTGATAAGAGCTATTGGTGATCTACTTCTTTGATTTACATCCTCTGAATAACATGATTGTACAGCGAAAGTAAGGAGGCTATATGACATTGCAAATGTGCTGTCTTCTCTGAAACTTATTGAGAAGGTAATCAATTACGACACATACTTGTTGAAAAACAAAAAGGATTATGTTAGCTCTTTTTACTCGAGCGCTAATACAATTCTTTGAAGTTCTGATGTTTATTAAATGTGTTGCAGACCCACACTGCTGATACAAGGAAACCTGCATTCAGGTGGTTAGGCTTCAGAGGCAAATCAGAGAACGGATCCGGTGATTCTGTGGCTCCTTTTGAGTCTAGGAAGAGGACATTTGGAGCTGATATCACAAATACATGTTTCAAAAGAAACAAAATGGATTCTTCAGTTGACGGAGATAAAAGCCAGAATCTGAAGATGCAGCAAATAAAAGATGAAAATATGGTAACTGTCGCCGAGAGAGGCAATTTTGGTCAGGATTTACAGCAGAAGTCGGGAAGTTTCCAGTTTGGCCCGTTTGCTCCTGTTAGCGTGGCCAAAGCGGGAAACCCTGAAGACAAAGCGACTCGGATCTATGATTGGGAGGGTCTTTCCTCTACTTTTCGTCCTCATTATCACAACCAAGGTACAATCTAATGCTAGTTAAAAATTCAGTGAAATAGTTTGATCATATCAGTTTTCAAGTTCCAATTATTTGACGTTAGGTTCAGAAATACATGTGCAGCATGAAACAACAAACACCCCTCTTACATAACCTAGTCAGCTTTTCATTTCATGTTTCCTTGTGATATCATGCAATGAGTTGGACAGCTGATGACTCCCTTGCTGAGTTACCTGAAGACTTGAAAATTGTCAATAGGCTATTGTTTAGAAGAATGCTAGTAGAGCTATACATCCAAGAAAAGCAATAGGGTTTGCTTAGGTCATATCACTTTGTTTATCCACTACAGTGGATTGCTAATATATCTGGACCCATTCCCTTGAGACCTCCACTTTTGAGCAATCCTTTTGTCGTCCAGTTTTTTTTTTCATCTCCTTGTCCTATCCACATTCATTCACTTAGTTCTCTATTCTTGTTGTTAATCGTTTATCTTGATATGCCTTATCATCCAATTGAATTTTCTTGTTGAATTTTTAGAACCCTAGTGTGGAAATATGAAAAGCTCATATGCTGATAATTTTTGCAGCTCTGAGAGATCTCTTTTCCCATTACACGGAAGCATGGAAATTATGGTACACTGAAGTTGCTGGGAAGAAACCATTACACATCTCCTAATTTTTCCCATTACACGGAAGCATGGAAATCATGGTACACTGAAGTTGCTGAGAAGAAACCATTACACATCTCCTAATTTCTGATACTTTGTGGCTCTGCTTTTCGCTATGACCAGTACAGTGTTGGGCTCTCAAAATTCTTCTTTTTGTACTTTTTAGGACAGAAGAAATGGCTTCAGGTTGGATGCACATTCCCCGTGCACCATCTTAGCATGGCCACGCAATGTTCTTTATCTGATGCATCGAAGCAAATAAGTTTGAAAATATATGGTCTTTTCTCCGTAGGTTAACTAGCTACGAAGTTGCCTTCGATTGTGCAAAATATCATTTTCTTCACGGGACAGCAGCTGTAGCACAACACTCTCCTGACTTTTTTCTATCTAGAACTTGTTCTGCATCTCCTAGTTGTTTCAATACTCTTATGATGCCAGAAGGTATAAAAGATGATTTTACAGATAAAGTCTCTGCAAATGTATAATTGAATGGAAGCTTCTCATCCCATCTAACATGGGATAGACGTCAATCACATTTACAAACACCCTGATGTCTTCTGGTTCTCTTTTGGAAGTGATAGTACATGAAGCATTCAACTTTGGGCAACAATGGCAAATGGAATATCGTCATTGCACTAAGATTTATAAAAAATAGTTAGACCGCAGCCTTAATTTGGCATATCAAGACAGTGGTTGCCTCAATAAAGTGAAAACTGTACTGTAAATATCTGATGTTAAAATCGCGATTTGACTTGTAAAATTATATGTAGGCCTAACGTGTTAAATCGTTCATACAACTCGAAAATCAGTAAAATTAAGTTAAAATCAGGTAAAATCGTTAAAATCACGATTTCACCATTGATTTAACGATTGCATCACCTGCCACTGCTATTACAGGTGTCCAACGACTATTGACATTTGACCTATTGCTGTTACATAACAAAAGCAAAAATTATAAAATCACGTTCTTTCAGACTTTCAATGTTTAACTTTCACAAAGACAATTTGATGGTGAGAATTCAATTTCGGCTTATGCTAGATGCCGCGATCAATTAGCAACTCTCCTAGCTCAAGAGGAGGCATATTGGAGGCAGTGAGCAAAGCAACTATGGTTGAAGGAGGGTGATTTGAATACAGAGTATTTCCATGAGATGGCTTCTACCAGAAGAAAGCAAGAGGTAGGTTGATTACGCTGATTAATGATGCGGGTGAGGTGTTTGATGAGATGGAGGGGATGAACAAGGTTGTGTTGGGGTTTTTTCTCCAACTTTTTGACAAAAGTCCTGACTCAGAATCACCTTTGCTAGACTGTATTATGAAATAAAGAGAGCTGTTTTCCAGGAATGAAACCTTATATTTGTTGAGGATTATTACAGAGATAATTTATTGCAGAGATAAATTAATTAGTTACCGAATTAGGATTTCAATTTTAGTATCAGTTTTATCCGTATAAGAAAAACATTTTTATTTACAATTTTAAAAAGAATAAATTTTAAAAAATACATGTCGATTAAAATTAATATGAAATAGATTTTTACATGTAAAATAAATAAAAAAATTATTTTATCTTCTATATAATCAAAACTTAAAACTCATGTCAGTTTAGTGCAAAAAGTAAAGTTTAGTATAAAAAGCAAAAATTACTTGGCTAACCAAATTATTTTTTCATCTTGGTTGTATAAAAAATATAAGGTACCATAGTAGCAATCGGTATTGAAGAAAAAAATATATTTAATTTTGAGTTATTTGAATTTTTATTTGAACTATATATTTTAAAATGATTGAACTATGTATGAATTTTTATTTGAATCATGTATTTTAAGGTGCTTGAACTATGTATGAATTTTTATTTAAAGCATGATTTTTTTTAATGTATTTTAAAATTCCTTACGATTTTATAATCTGTTTTTACGATTTGAGTTTATTTTGCATTTTCCATGCTGTGTTAAAATCGTGATTTTAACAACCTTGTCTGTATCCATATTTATGGTCTTTTGCGCCATTAAACTATCAAGCTCACAATCTTTGGCAGAAAGGGGTCAAACAGCTGGAAATCAAATTTTGTTATAAAATTTATAATTATATATATTGAATATCCATTAGAATTTCTTAAGACTTCATGACTCTTGAGTTTAGTTCCTTAATTTTCCATAACACTTGGATTTTTTAATATCCTTTAATGTTCTTATTTTTTCTCCTATAAATAGACTACTTGTCTTGTATTTTAAGGATTGAAAAAATATATAAGAAAATGTATGAATTTCTCTTTTAAGTTTTATTTTGAATATGCATGTTCTTACTTGTTATTTATTTTTTTAACATGTTATCATCACAATTACTCTACTTAATTTATATTAAAATCTTGGCATGCATGACTTCTATGTTACGTGGCTTATATCAATTTCATTTTTTTTCATTATTGTACATACTTTATGGAATATATTTGGTTATGTAACTTATTTCGATAAATTTTCTTTTATTTTTATTTATCAAGATTTAAAGTTCCTGAAGAACTAGTATTGTAAGTTCATGAAGAATTAAATAAATCAAATATAGTTCTTGAAGAACTAGTATTTCTAAAGAACTAAATAAATAGCAGTCTTAAAAGACTGATTTTTTTTTTTATATTCATGACTTTATTTAGTAAATTATTTCATTTTTTAGATCATGTCGAATCTGATGAAACTTGAATTTACCGTTCTTGATATATCTGGGATTAATTTTTTTTCATGGATCCTTGACGTTGAGATTCATCTGGAAGTTATGAATCTTGGAGAGACCATCAAAGAAGAAAATAACGCATTCTTGCGGGATCGCGCAAAAACAATGATTTTCATTCACCACCATCTCTATAAAGGATTAAAAGTTGAATATTTCACAATAAAAGATCCTCTTGTTCTGTGGCAAAATCTAAAGGAAAGATATGACCACCAAAAGTTTACCATACTTCCTCACTCATTTTAATTAGTTGTACCTGAGGTTGCAAGATTTTAAATCGGTTAGTGAATATAATTCAACTCTTTTTAAAATTATCTCCTGAAATTGTGTGGTGAAAATATCACAGAAGATCAAATGTTAGAGAAAACATTCTCTACTTTTCATGCCTCAAATATTGTCCTGCAGCAACAATATAGAGAACGTAGTTTCAAAAGGTAATCAAAACTAATTTCACGTCTTTTTTGTGGCTGAACAAAATAATAAGCTTTTGATGAAAAATCATCAATCCCATCCCACAGGTTCTAAGACATTTCCTGAAGTGAATGAAATCTTTATTCAAAAGACAATAAAGAACCAAAGGGTATAGATATGGAAAAAATAAATGGAAAAGGAGAAGAGATAATCCTTCAAAAAGGCAACCCACCATACCACCATAAATGGAGACACAATGAACCCAAACAAGAAAAGGGCAAGAATTTGAATAAACTTGAAGATAAGTGTCATATGTGTGGCATGCATGGTCACTAGTTTTGCACTTGTCGCACACCAAAACATCTTACATATTTATATCAAGCTTCTCTAAAACAAAATGCAATTGAGACTAATTTTATTAACAAAGATGATTTTGAAGGTCAAAATACTTATCTTGATGTTTTTGTTTTCTTTAAAAACTCAGATAAAACAGATAACATGATTAGTGGTGGGATCCTTAGGGATGATTAATATTTTTTTTATCTGTATTAGGATATTTATATTATTGTATTTTCAATAACGAATGTCAATTTTATTTCAGTTAAATAACTTTAATTATATTTTGAATAGAGGTTTGCATTTTCATGATGAAGATTTATGTCTGGCAGAAAGTGCAACAATGCCCACAATTCTCAAGGAAAATAAATAATTTGAATATTTGACATTAACCAAAGCTAATGTCACTACAACATCAGGTCCAACAAACATGATTAAAGGGTCCGGAAGAGCTAGTATTTTATTACCAAATAACACAAAACTTGGCATCGAAGATGCATTATATTTACATGAGTCTAGAAGAAATTTACTCAGTTTTAAAGATATATGTGCTCATGGTTATCATACTGAAACAATAGATGAAGACAAAAAAGAATATCTTTATATTATTTCATGTATTTCAAGCCCTTGTACTTGAAAAATTACATGTTTTCTCTTTTGAAATTTATTATACGATTATGAAATCTATCGAAACAAATATTATGATACACCAAAATTGTTATGACTTAAAAATATTTATGCTTTGGCATGATTGACTTGGACATCCGGGATCACTAATGATGTGATGAATTATTGAAACCTCACATGGGCATCCTTTAAAGAACTTGAAGATTTTTTTTACCAAGTGAAATCCATGCATTGCATGTTCTAAAGGTAAATTAATTACCAAAATCTCCATCAAGGATTATTATAGAATTACCATCTTTTCTCAAAAGAATTCAAGGAGATATATGTGGACCTATTCATCCACCATGCAGACCTTTTGGATATTTTATGGTATTGATTGATGCATCAAGCAAATGATCACATGTTTGTTTACTTTTTAATTGAAATGTTGCATTTTCTAGATTAATAGCACATATTATCAGATTACGAGTGCAGTTTCCTGATTATCCAATCAAGAAAATTCGATTGGACAATGCTGATGAGTTTACTTCTTAAGCATTTGATAATTTTTGCATTTCTATTGGAATTGCTGTTGAATCTTGCTGTCCATGTACAATCTTAAAATGGTTTGGTAGAATCATTTATAAAACGTCTTTAATTAATTGCTAGACCATTACTTATGAAATCAAAATTATCTACATCTGTATGGGGACATGCTATATTACATGCTGCATCATTGGTTAGAATTAGTGCTTACCATAGATATTCTCTTTTGCAACTTGTTTTTGGTATACCACCAAACATATTTCATCTACGAACTTTTAGTTGTGCAATTTATGTGCCTATAGTAGGGGACAAAGGCCTAAAATGGGTCCACAACGTAGAATAGAAATTTACATTGGTTTTGATTCTCCATCTATTATTAGATTTCTTGAACCTTTAACTGATGATGTTTTTAAAGCACGTTTTGAAGCCTGCCATTTTGGTGAGAACATTTTTCCATCATTAAGGGAAGAAAAGTTAGTGTCTGAAACATGACAAGAAATTACTTGGAATAACCCGAAGTTATCTCATTTTGATCCAAAAACAAATCAATGTGAACTTGAAGTTCAAAAGATAATTCATTTACAAAATATTGCAAATCAATTACCAGATATTTTTACCACCAATAAAAAGATGGTTAAATCTCATATTCTGGCTGCAAATGCTCCATCTAGAATTGAAATCCCTAAAGGAAAAAAGGTAACATAGTAGCAAATGAACCTATATCACGCCTAGAGCACGGAAGACCTGTTGGTGCTAAGGACAAAAATCATAGAAAATGAAAATTACAACAAATAGATGATGATACTCCTAAAGATTTCTCATTCATAAAACAGACGATAAATATTGTGTCAAAATCATCTTCTAATATTGATGCTCCTGAAGAGGGACCTCTTGAAGAGGCATTTCTTGAAGAGATCCAGGTATCTGGAAATAATAAGATCTCCATAAATTATGTTCACATATGAGAGATTTTAGATCTAAATAAAATTATCATAAATGATATATTTGCATTTAAGGTTGCTTTTGGCATCAACAGAAGTGATGATGAAATTGAACCATAAACTACTATCGAAGAATGTCAACATAGAAATGATTGGTCAATGTGGAAATAAGCAATCCAAACAGAATTAAACTCACTTGCAAAACGTGAAGTATTTGGACTTGTAGTTCATACACCTACAGGTGTTATACCTGTTAGATATAAGTAGGTTTTCATTAGAAAACAAAATGAGAACAATGAAATTGTTTGATATAAGGCACGACTTGTTGCACAATATTTCTTTCAAAGACTTGTCATTGATTATGAGAAAACTTATGCTCTAGTTGTGAATGCAATCACTTTCAGATTTTTGATTGGTTTAGTAGTCTTAGAAACTCTAGATATATATTTAATGGATATGGTTACAATATATTTATATGGGTCATTAGATAAATATATCCACATGAAAATCCCTGATTGATTCAAAATGCCTGAAGCCTTTTATGATAAACCCAGAAGTGTTTATTCTATTAAACAACAAAAATATTTATATGGGTTGAAGCAATCTAGTCGAATGTGGTATTATCGTCTTAATGAATACCTTCTAGAAAAAGGGTTGAGAATGATAAGATTTGCCCATGCATTTTTATAAAGAAAACCACATCCAGATTTGCTATTGTTGCAGTATATGTCGATGGTTTAAATCTTGTTGGTACTCCTAAAGAGCTAATAAAAACTGCAACCTATTTAAAAGATGAATTTGAGAAGAAAGATCGCTAATAAAAACTGCAACCTATTTGAAAGATGAATCTGAGATGAAAGATCTTAGAAAGACAAAATTTTATCTTGATTTATATATTGAACATTTTTCAAATAGAATATTTGTTCATTAATCGACATATAGAAAAGGTTCTGAAGCACTTTTACATGGACAATGCTCATTCTTTGAGTACATCTATGGTTGTTGGATCACTTGATGTGAAGAAATATCCTTTTTGACTGTTAGAAGAGGATGAAGAAATTCTTAATTCAGAAGTAATATGTCTTAGTGCTATTGAAGTACTCATGTATCTTGTAAATTGTACCAGACTAAATATAGTGTTTGCACTCAATTTATTGGCAAGATACATTTTCACTCCCACAAAAAGACATTGGAATGAGATCAAATATATAGTTCACTATCTCCATGGAATAACTAAAATGAGGTTATTTTATAGTGGATCAAATCCAAAATTGATTAGATATGCAAATGCAGGTTATCTCTCAGATCCCTATAAAGGAAGATCATAAACATGTTATTTATTTACCTATAGAGGTACTGTAATTTCTTGAAGATTTGTCAAACAAACATTAATAGCTACTTCGTCAAATCATTCAGAAATTATTGTAATCCATGAACCAAGTTAAGAATGTATATGGCTAAGGTTAATTATCTAGCACATAAAGAAAAAATATGGATTGTCAACCATTAAAGATAGTCCCACAATATTGTTTGAAGATAATGTTGCTTGCATCACTAAACTTAGAAGAGACTATATTAAAAGAGACAAAACAAATCATATATTATCAAAGTTATTTTATACTAATAAGTTTCAATGAAAGGGAAAAATTATATCAAGCAAATCAGGTTAAGTGATAATTTAATAAACTTATTTACAAAGTTTTTATTATAATATTGGAATGTGTTATCTTAAATATTTATCATAAGACATGTACTTTTGAGGTGAAACTAATATAAATTATACTTTTTTTTCTTTGCTTAGATTTTCCCATTAAATTTTACTTTATAAGGTTTTAATGAAATAATTTGATATTTTTAAAAATAATAAAATATTCAAATATAGATATTAAAATATCTACATTAATTCTTTTATTGAATAAAAAACCACACAGAAATATTTCACTCCTTTTCCTTTGCTTAGATTTTTTTTGCAGACTAAATTTTAGTACAAGATCATTAAAAAAAATGTTAAAAAATCTATAATTATATATATTAAATATTCATTAAAATCTCTTAGATTTCATGACTCTTAAATTTAATTTTTCATGACACTTGAATTTCTTAGTATGTTCTTATTTCTTTTTCTATAAATAAATTACTTGTTTTGTATTTTAAGGATTGAAAAAATATATATATAAGAAAAGATATGAATTTATTCTGAATATGCATGTTATTGTTCTTTATTTTTTAAATAAATTTCTTATTATTGTAATTCGCAAATTTCAATTTACAACCTTGATAATAAACTGTTTAAAAATATTGGATTCCCGGTGAAAGAGAGAAGGCAGAACTGGACATCGGAGCCATCCAGGTCTACTACAAAATAATTTCCTCCTGAACACTAACATTGAGTGTCTTGTTCGGGAGGACAATGCTGTTAACCACCACCACTTCATCTTCAACAGTAACAGCTTCGCCTGGATCAAGGAAAAGAAAACTGAGATTGTGCAGAGAAACAATTTGTCCCTAAAAAATGGAAATGGACTGGTGAGGGAAAACAGGGTTTATGCATAAAGAAAGTACCAAGAATTGTAACCCCAAGCTTGGCGTTGTAGTCCCCTTCAGCCTGTGTAATCAGTTCATTTTACATAATAAATCTTACCATGGATTAAAGCGAAAGCAAGCTGATTAAGGAACAGACCCTAGTGGTAGTAATAAGAACCAACAGATGTATCATATCAGACAAATTTGGACAAGATAGAGAGAAAGAGGGGGGGAAAAGGTACTAGCACAATGTCAAACAAGTCACTGATATTATAATGGTATTACAGATATTGAGAAAAACACCACCATACGAATATGATGCCTGCCTTTGTTACATGGTCGGGATACTGATTGAAGAAAAGAGCATTGGGAAAGTAGCAAATAACAGATGTATCATGCCAACTAAAATATAACAGGAAACTTGCCTGGACACGGGACCATCTCCCAATGGAAGACTTCCACCCGACAATTGAATGAATGACAACTGCATTTTCCTGAGAAATGAAACAAGCATACCATCAAATTTGAGAAATGTTAAGTGGCCCTTCCACAACCTCACCCTAAATTTTTTTGTATAAAATAGTAATCTAATCCAGTAAATCCCTTATTTCAGTTTCCTACCATGACTTCAACATCATCTAGGATGATACAACAGATGAGTCTTGCACCTGGTCCTATACGAGCATTAGCGGATATAGAGACATTGGGACCAATCTGTTTCATCACATTCCACGAAAGGTCAGTATCATATATGAATTAGATGAAGGAGAAAGAAAAGGTACATACAACAGGAAGGAGTAAGGCTATAGAAACAAACATGTCATAAAAACTGAAGTAGCAGTTACAATTTTTTCATGTTTGACCAATCATTTCTTATTTGCAAGACCCACAGTTTTACCGCTTATTATTTCACACATCAACTTGTATGGTGTTTCAGTATGATTTGTTTGTTTGGAAGTCTTTTTCTACTCCAACAGGAAAAGAGTATGCCAGCAACAATCATTTTGCATCATAATAGATGAATAAAGAAACTAAGTTTTTTAAGGTGATCTAGAGGCATGCACACCTAGTTCTCATCACCTAATCAACCATAAAGGGACAAACAGAGTACTAATATGCATTCCATGGATAAAAAAAAGTAATTACTAACTTATAAACAGAAAGGAAAAAAAAGGATTATTCTAAAAGGATTGCATCGGCCAACAGTAATAGTGTACCCATAGTTCTGTATCATAAACAAGATGGAAAACTTGCCTTAGCAGTTGGATGTACTTTTGCTGATGGATGAATATAAACATCATCAACAATGGTAGCAGTCTTTGAGCCATCACCACCAGCCAAAAGATGGGGTGAGGTGAATCGGAATTGGGCAAGATATAAACCAGAGCACTTTAGAGACATTCTGCAGTGCGGATTTGGTAAAAATCACATAGGGTGAATGGTTAAAGATGGAAAAGAAGATACTAACATAATATGTAAGCATTGTCTTACCCAGGAGTTTTGATTTGTTCCCAGAAGTCCATGGTTTCATATGTATATAGCTGCTTTTTTCCTGCAAGGGGTGACAGGATATCCTGATCCAATCTTACAAAATCGGTTGGAAGACTCCTGTTAAGGGAACTTGCATAAGGGCAGGAAGTGGTGGTAAATATTGGGTTCTATCAAATCCATGATTAAGCAATAACAACAATATTCTAGCAAGTCGAGAAAGGAAAAGAAAAGGCTAAGACAAATTTTTGTTAAAACTACCAAGGATGACTCTCCCAAAATATTAGTACGAATATTAGAGGATGTATATTGCAACTTAAACAATGAAGTTCATATTACCGCAGTGAATCTGTATTCCAATTGACTTGTACAAATTGAATTTTCTTGTTATACTGAAGACCTGTTGACTACTTGACTCTTCAAACAAGATCAAGATGCAGTTGCAAATCCCATGGCAATAAATAATCAATCATGACAAAAGAACATGCTGGAACAGTCACTCTCCAAATCACTCATCTACATAGATACATAAACAAATATATGATTATTGTCATGCACCAGTCTAAATTTTAGTCAATTCAACAACTAAAGAGGCCCAAGAAAGAAAGAAAGAAAATAGATCCACTCTTAGTCCATTACACAAGCATCGTAATTGATGGTTTTCAAACCAGTGAGTTACAGCACAGGTATATGCATCTTATGGATTGTTTGGAATATCCCAGTTGATAGCTTCTTTACATGTAACCAGATTGACATAGTCAACAACAGTTCAATTATATTTTGAAATCAAATTACCAACTTTAACAAGTAAATGCTGTATGTTAGAATAAGAACACAAGACAAAACATTTGTTGAACTTCGTTTCAATAAATTTATCATAATAGTTTAAAGTGAAATTATTATACTAGCAATGCTCAACCTAGAGTCAGTAATTCCAAGATAAAAGGATGAAAAAGTAGGGAAAGTCCAAACCATGAGTAAGGACAAACCTTGTAGCTGATTGGAGGGCTTCAAAGCTGGAAATACGTCTCAGATTAGCTGCAAATGGTAAAACAGAGTTCAAATTTTTCACAAGCGATAATCAAGACTATCCATAGTTACATAGAATGCTAACATATTCTAAAAAAACATGCCAGGATATGGCAAGCTTTAGGGTCAAAAGGTTTTTAATTGATGCAGGTTTTCATGATGAATTGTGAAACCCTTGGTTATTGCTGAAACAGGCTACACTAATATATTCAAGTTGTTTTAACAAAAGAACCACAGAATTCTGGAATTTCTAAATTAATCACACACCAGCACCCTACAGGCCAAACACAATATATTGCATACCTCTGTCTTTCCGTTGAGAAGAAACATCCTGGATGGCTGTGAATATTTCTGGTGTAAACACATAAACACCGCAATTTATTCGGTCACTTACCTGTATCAAAACATAACATCAAACAAATAAAAAGAAAAACCCAATGAAAGTGAATGGGTAGTAGATAGTAACAGACATCACCATTCAATTCAATGAAATTTTAAGCCTTTCGTACTTCAATAAAAGAAAAGAAAAGAAAAGGTTGGTGTTTGGTTATGTACTAGCAATATGGTATTCCGAAAACGTATTGATTTTACTTTACAGTAAAAAAAAAGGATAACCAGAAAAGATCAGTCGTATAAAAAGCAAGAGCTAAAAAGGTTGAACCAGATCCATCTTTAATCAATCATTCAAGAAATAGTGGAAGCACTGAAATTCCCTAAATATTAAGAGTATATCTGAACTTGTACTTACAAAAGTTTCAGGCTTCTCTGTGTAATGCAACAACTCATTGGTGTCAGGATCAGCTACCAATTCGCCAAACTGGCTGGCTGACTCAGCAGAGACCTGCATGTAGAAAACAATAATGGAGCACAAAAATCTTGTAGACAAACAGAGGACAATCCTACTGCTGGAATATCAAACTCTGAAAAATTTTCCTTGGCTATCATCTTTTGCATTCAACCAACCTTGATTACTAGGATAGTTCCCATCCCACCATATGTTCTGTGGGCCTCTGCAAACATTGTAGGTGATATAAGGTAATTAGTGCTTCTGCTACATAAAATATAAAATAAGAACTGCCCCTGGTTAAAAAATAATATACTTGCAACATAAAAATAATTTTCCCAAGCTCCATGAGGATTTACATGATACTCTGAAGAAGAATTTATTAATGAGTTCATACAAATTCAAGGAGTTAAGAAGAATCCAATTTGGATAAGTGGATTACCAAGCATTTCTGGGAGTGGAAAACTGCAGCAAACATCACAATTCAATAGAAAGATATGGGACTGCGAAATCATAACCAAACATCAGTACTAAATTTTGGAGTACAAGACATCCATCTATATCTCCAGAAAATGCTAGCACCTATACATGTTCACATAAGAGCATGCAAAGAAAATATTGAAAATAGGAGACAGATGTGCATGCCGATAGAAAAGTTTAGGCTGAGATGTTAACTGGGCTATCTTCCATGATTAGGTCTCTGAAGTTATAAAGCCCACCGGCAGAACCATGTGGCTTGTCTTCCCGCAAATATCTACAAGCACAGATTTGATCATTAAAAACAGAAAACCACAACTACAGAATCAAAAGCAAATAACCAAGAAAGACTATCAAGTCACTTTACCTAACAGGAACTTTCAGCTCATTGGAGATTGAGGAAACATACAAAGCAAACTCCCGTTCCTCGTAGAAACCAACAAGATAGATCTGTGCCAAGTTTGGAATCTGAAACAGAGATGCAATCTGAATGACTCAACAATCTTCTATGCTAACAAAGAAACAAACGAACTCAAAATCAAACTAATAAAATTGAATCATTGCTTTAAGAATAAAATAAATACCTTTTTACAAGCAGAGATTGGATGGTGAACCATTGGCTGTCCAGCTAAAGGAAAAAGAGGCTTTGGAATATTCAATGACAATGGCCTGAATCTAGTACCTGCAACATTTCACATTCCAACTCAGCTCAATTGAATGAAGAAAAATCAAAGAAACTAAGAACTGGGTTTCATTATTTGCACCAAAAGAATCAAAATTTCAACAGAAATAGAAAAAATCAAAAGAATCCTGCAAAAGGGTCCGGTCAATTAATTATAAAATGAACATTCAGTTGCATTGCATGCAATCAAACAATCAAAATTGAGAATTCCCAGATAGAAATCAAACTGTGATAGAGCAATTGAATACAAAAGAAGAAGAGATGATACCTTTAGTAGGTCCGCCAACCATGATGACAGCAACAACTCTCTCCTCCGAGCTACCCATATCTTCTTCAATCAAAACAACAATCCCAGATCTCACAAATTCTTCAATAAATCCTGTCTATTTATTCATTTATGTATGTGTATACAGACTATACTCAATTGTGCGACGACAAAAACAACAACATTAAAAGCATGTGACCATTGAATCCAACACAGTAACAACAAAAAGACCAACAATATGTTGCTACTTTTTTTTTTGGCAACAAGTATGCAATGAATTTTTAAGATCCAGTGCAGTGACGTACGAGTGAAAAGAGTTAACAAGAGAGGGCAAAGCAAAGACCACTCACTAGCTACCGGCAAGTACGCAGCTGCTCTTTTAGTCTAGAGCGTTGTCAAGGGAGAGGAAAAGAGTAAAGGAAGTTTCGTGGAGCTGGACAACTAGTGCTCCGACTAGTAGTAGTGATCCGTGTATTTTGTTGTATCGGAAGTAAATGTATCTCCGCTTTTTGGTGAAAGATGGAGCCTTGGGAGTGAGGACAAATTCATTCTGGTCCACTCGTCCAAACTATCACAACTTGACAGCTAGATCAGGAGCCTTCCTCTTCCTCTTCCTCTTTCTTTTTATTGCTAGAAAAATAAATAAATAAATAAATATATGGGTAGAGTAGTAGACACTATTCAAATACCTCTTTGATTGAGCATGAGAGCTTCACATTAGAAAAGGATGACAATAATTGACTGAGCCAGTTCTCTTCACGTGGATCTCATTTCCTTTATTCTTTTCTTTTAAAATATAAGCATCGACTGGTCATTTTATTTGCGTCTTCACCACCATGAGTCTTGTAAAAATTAGTGTGTGCAAATTAGCTCGGATATTTATATTAAACTAAAAAAGAATTAATCTATAATTTTTTTTAAAAAAATTAATAATTATATGTAGATTAATATATCAGAAATTTTATTGCATGGAAATGTTTAATTTTTCCTGTTTAATTAGATTTTAATTTTTTTAACCAAAATAATAATTTATACTCTACTTAAATAAAAATTTTAGTTATTTGAAATGTGAAGGAAAAAAAATTTCTAATCTAAACTACAATTTTTTAAATTAATGCATCTCTTGAAATTTTAACAAACACATGTTTTAAAATTGCAAGCACTTTTTTCTAAACAAAAATCTATCATGGTCTTAAAAGCAAAATTAAAATCAAGCTGTAGTATTT
Source organism: Populus simonii (assembly GCA_007827005.2). NCBI lineage: Eukaryota > Viridiplantae > Streptophyta > Magnoliopsida > Malpighiales > Salicaceae > Populus > Populus simonii. Next base: position 8,055,960 of record CM017478.2, read on the forward strand.
TAAATATATGATTGAAAATGAAAAAAAATGAAAAAAATTATAAAATTATATAAAAAACATAATTTTTTTTATTGAATATTCATGTGTTTTGTTTATATTAGATACATAATAATTGAAAACAAATGTTAACATTCCCATAAATTTGAGAACAATGAAAAAATTAATGAGTGGAAATGTAACTCTAAAAAAGAAAAAGTTACAAAGAGTCTAAGACCTAATGCTGGACCAATATACAAAGAGCTAAATGTGTATGGGTCTACAAAGCCAAGCTCACATGACTAGCTTTTTTATATATATATAAAGAAAGGAAAACATGTTGTTTGTTTTTTTTATTTTGACAAAAAAAAGATAACAACTCGTTGTCTTTGATTCATCTTCAACCACCTCAATTGCCAATAAGTTGAGATTTTTTTATAGACAAAAAAATCATTTTTCATTATTTTTTTTTATCTAAAAACATCTAAAAAACATCCTAGTGACCATGTGGTTCAAAATTAACAAAATCGATTAAAAACACAAAACAATTAACCCTAATTTAAAAAAATCTCTAAGCTTCAACCTACGTTTTCAGGCTATATAAAGGTCTCCAACACCTTAATAGAATTCTTGTCACCAAATAGAATTTATTAACTGTAAGATCAATTTTTTTTTTTTATCTTTGAAATGTTGCAAATCGATGAATTTCACTTTTCTTTGCTATTTTTCAACAAGTTTCTCTCTACTTTCTCAAATTTAGAGGCTGTAAAATAAACAAAATGAACTTATAGATCAAAGAAAAAATTTCAAAAACTTAAGGGATTGTAGAGGAAGAAGAAAAGTAAATGGACTAAAAAGAACCTTTTCAAGTGAATTTGAGATTAACTATGTGATTTCTCATTGTTTTATACTTTGATTTTTTTTGTTGAATTTTGTTTTTATCCAACAAATTATAAGAAATTGGTCGTTAAATTGGTTGCAAGTGCTACAATTGAAAAAAACACTTTGAGAAAAAAAACATGGATTGCTACAGTAAAAAACTAGATGTTTTAATATGTTTTGTAATTGTAATTTATACTTTATTCTTCTTATGAAAGTATTGATTACAAACGACGACTAAATATTTTGTTGCCAAACACCCATCACCAGATCCTTTAGCACAAAATAAACAAACATTTAATTTCATCACCGTCACCTATATGACCTATTTTAATTTTGGTCGCCAAATATGAGGTTTATAATGACCAAACTCATCATATAATACCTTGATAAAAAAAAATTATCTATCGGCCTAGCACATTTCTCTCTCTTTCGTGGTTTTTTCACAAGTTTCTCTTTTCTTTCTCAAACATAAGGATATTAGGCATACACTTCTATTTATTTATCTAAAACAATAAATAGGCAAACACATATATTTATAATGGAGGATGTTACAAATTTGCCTATATTAGACTATGGTTATTGATCCAATATGTAGATTTGAACTGATGATTGATGATTTATTTTAGGATAGTTCGTATCTGACAAGGAGCTATGATTAATCTAATTCTGGTTAGGAGAGATGATTTGATTATAGAATGGAGTGATGATTAGGAAAGGTATCCTCTAGTAGATAGGGCATCATATATGCCCGTTATATCTATACAGTTTGAGATGGCAGAGTCAATGGGGCTCAGAGGTGAATCTTCTTTGTCATAACCTAATTTTTAACCCCTTGTTTTTTTCTAAATATTTTCAAAATACAAAAAAATAAAAAGTATTTTTTTGATATATTTGCATTATTTTTTCAACGTGTTTAGCTTTTAACGCAAAAAAATAAAATAGTAGCCCCTCTCCTACGACAACTTTTTAACCAACGCCAACTACTCCTTCAACCTCCATATCGGACTTGCACTAGCTTTTTCCCAAAAATAGCAAGAGCAATTGCACTTCCTCTCCTCCTCACCAAAAGCTAAGCTCCCAACCAAAAACACTACAAATAACAGCCCCTCCTCCCACAACAACTTTTAAACCAACACCAACTACTCTTGCAACCTCCACACCGGACCTGCACTAGCTTTTTCTCTCTCTCCCAAAACAGTAAGAGTAGTTGCACCATTTCTCCTCATTCACCATAGACGACAGCAGCTTCCAACCACTCCTCCATCGACATATCCCCACAAACCCATTTCTTTCTTCTTCATAGTCCTAAAAACACATAACATTGCCCCTATGTTTTCAACATCTCCTTTTCCCAGCTGGAAGCATCACCAACCATTGTCAAACCTACGGTAGTTGCTCCTTTCAGCAACATTATAAACCTCCAACAAGCCACCAGCCTCTTACAGCAGCAATGACAACATCCAACTATCGTTACCTCCACGCCACCACCAACATCTCTTAGCTTCCCTTGACAGTAGCAGGTTGGGCCTAACCAGCCAACCTAACCAGCCAACCTTTAGGCTAAGGGTGTGTTTTCTAAACACACCTTAGTGACTTTCCCTTAGTTTTAGTTTGTCTTTATTTTAATACTTAGCCAAACAAATTCCTTTCATTCTTCCTCTATGTTGTTTACGGAATCTGGTTCTTTTGGGGTTATAGTTGATGGTTGTTTCGCAATTCCATCTCTACTACAGAACCGGACATGAGAATTTCTTCTCATCCAACTCCTCATGAATGAAATGATTATGATTGATTATGATTAAAGAGAAAATATTCATAGATATTGATATTTCACTTAATCTATTTATTAGATTAGAAATTTGTATATTTTTTATTTGTCTATCTTATTATTTGTCTATCTTATATAGATAATTATGTATTCTATTTCTATATAGTATATAGAAATTCATAGAGAGTTCTAAAATTATAGATAATTATTTCTATTTTTAGTTTTAGTCTATTTTTAGATAATGTTTAGATAATGTTCTTTTACTCTTATAACAAGTCTGTATTTATTATGATTATTAGATCAGATCGCTTAAAATTTAGAAATCAAATAATATAAAATAAAAATCTTCGTGGGCGAATATTTACTCTTTCAATATTTACTCATTTGTAGGGTTAACCCATGACCTTTTAGAATAAATGGATTGTATCTTGGTTTGTTTCGCCTTCCTACCCAATAAATCATTAAGATTCGTTTTCAATAAAAAAAGCCTTAAATATTGGATTATAGATTTACACTGTAAGATACAGATCCAATATTAAAAATACCTGATTTTTCTCCGATTTTTCAAGCAAAAAAAAAGATTTTTTTAACAAAATACAAAAATATGTTTTTTATTCAATAATTTCATTTAATATTGGGCTAAAATTTTTTGAAAAAAATCCAAAAAAGTTCAAAACATTTTTTCATCTAAAAAAACAAAAACTGTGTTTTGTTTTCATACATTTGACCAATTTCAAAAGGTTTTTCATGCATAATTTCAAAAAAAAAAAATCGCATTTTATCATGTTTTAAAAATACAAAATGGATATCTTAATCACTTTATGATTATCCATTAGGATTTAGCCAAAATACAAAAAATCCCATAACAGTTAATTTGTTTAATTAATATTCAGAGTTTTAAGATTTAGATGTAGACTTTAATATTTGGGGGTATAAAATTACACTGTAAAGTATACCCTTAGATATTAAAGATACAAAATAGGAAATAAATGTGAGACTAAAATTAGGGTCTTAGAACGGCTAGGATTAAACCTAATAATGGAGAGACTTCCTTAAAAAAAAAGAGATCTGTCTTGAACCTTAAAGGAGATCAACAAATAGAAACATGACTTATATTAACAATCAATCAACAATGTAACTTACCTTAGGTAGGGTACACTGAGAGTGATGCGTATTTCTCTTACACAATTAGTCCCCTTACCCATAATTTCGCTGACCAATAGATTTTCTAGTGATCATGAGACTAGGTGGCGGCTCCCTCAAATAATAAAACTACTACTTTTGCTCATCTTTCTTTTTTCTTATATTTACTTCCATTCTTTATTTTTATTGCTCATGAGAGAGTAGATAGTGATTATAATGAAGATAAGAGAGATGATGTTAATGCAAGAGGTTTAGGTGATGAGGGAGATGATTGTAAAGTTACAGATTTGAAGGATCAAGATGATTTCCAACCAATCCATGGTTCAACATCTTCTTCATTGCATCATGAGTAAAGGGTTAAAAAAAAAGGTTTTAACACACCCAAAGATCCAATTACAAGAAAGCAAAGCTTTGTTTATATGAAACAACAGAGTAAGTTGAGATTTATAAGGTTATTGTGTTTTATTATTATTTCTTAAGCTTTATTATTTTAATGAATATTTGTCATTTTATTTTTGAAGCTTCAATAACTCATCGTGTGGGTGTGAGATTGGACTTATTTTGAGGTCAAATTTTAAAGGAGTGTGGCCTAATTAGGAAATAGTTGATTCAACTTATAGGAATTGTTGTTACCCATTTTTGGGTACCCACAAAAAAAAATTGAAAATGAGAAAATACAAAAAATAGATCAAAAAATATTTGAAAGAAATCCAAAAAATAATGGGAGCGAGAAAAGGACTGGAATGTTGAAAAAGGACAAAATTGGTTGAGAAGGTTAAAAATGCAAAATGTTGAAATTTAACAGTATATTTTTTACTGATGAGAGCCCTGTTGACAAAGAAAATTCAAGTTGAGAAAAAAAGTCTAAAATCAGATGTTTATGGACTTAATTAAATTTTATCTAAGGTTTAATTGAATTTATGGAGGGTTTGATTGCAAGAAAAATAGATTTTTAAGTCAATTTAGGCTTTTATTGGATGAAATTAAAGTTCTGGGGTCCAATTATAATTTTGAAGAGTTGATTTGGTCAAATCATGGGTTTAATTGCATAATTATTGAAGTTTGGTGGTCAATTAGGGACTTAATTGAAACAATCCAAAACCAATGACTAAATCAGAAAAGGCGCTAAAATCAAGGGGTCTAATTACAATTTTTCCGAGGGGCTTGATTACAAAATTACAAAAACATCTAAGGACCAAATCAGAAATATGCATTTTGAATTAGCAAACGGCGTCGTTTCCTTGACAATCGTTGATCACCTTCTTCATCCGCAATGGTTTTGACAGTGAATGAGCGCTATCAATGGAGCCATTTTAGCAACAAAAACAGCAGATTGCTTCAGTTATGGGGAATGTTTCACGGCTACTATTCCTCTACATGCCGTTACCAAGTTGGACGTTGCACCGCAGGCCATTCTTTGGCTTATAAAAGCCAGAGAAAGACGGTGACAGAAGGAGGGGAGAGGGAAAGAAAAAAGAACCAGGGGGAAAAAAGAACGACAGAAAGAAAAAAAGAGAACAAAAGGAGAGGGAGAAGGACCGTGGTGGAAAACCAGGAGGGGAAACCAGAGGGGAATGACAGAGGAAAGAAAAAAAAAGACAGCGAGAGAGGGGAAAGACAGAGGAAGAGACGAAGAGTAGGAGACAGACACAGGGGAGAAAATAGGATAGAACAGAGGGAGAGCAGGAGGAATTAACTGAGAGAGCAGCGAAATACGAACTAAAGAAGAGAAGAACAGGGGCATAACATCAGGAAAAAAAGCAAGAGAAACAGAGAAAGGAAAACAAGGAACAGAGGAGAAGAGCTGAAACAGACGAAAGCACAGAAGAGACCAGCCAGCACGCCTTCACCATCACCTTCGCCCCTTTCGTTTCCATTTCCAGGTTTGCGTTTTTCGTCTCTGTGCATGCGATTTCCTTTTTGCATTTTTACTGTTCAAGTGAATAATAATTCACTTGAACATTAAGCACTTGCATCCTAAAGCCGGCGGGGTCATTGGCTGGGTCCAGCCCGCCACATAGGCCGGGCTGGGCCCAGCCAAAAAAAAAATCAAAAAATTATTTTAAAAATTATGTGATTTTTCGCAATTTTTTACTGCAATTTAATTAATATCGATTTGTATTTTTATACTGTAAAGATACAAATATGGTATTAAAATACCCGGTTTTCGTCAAGACATTGAAAAATAAAAAATAAAAAATATATGTTTTTTTATATATACAGCCAAGTCTCTCAAAGATAAAAATAAAAAAAATCATATTGTATTTTCATATAACAAAGAAAATTTCAAAAAAAAGTTTTAGCATGCATGTTGAGCTTTAATAACCAGTTTATTAAAGTTACGAGAACTAGGCCAATATTTCAAAAATTTTAAAAAAATTATTTTGTTTTCTTTTAATATCTAGGGTTATGATCTTATACGTAAGACGTACTCCGGATATTAAATTCTTTTGTTGAGGTTAGAACGGTTATTGTTTTTTTTCTAATAAGATAAAGATCTCCTTACCAAGAAGAACTTTTCTTAAATCACAGACGGACTAACAGCTAGAAAGCACGACAAGACTTTAGATTTATCAGACAATAAAATAATGCAGCTTGCCTTAGGTAGGGCGTATTTGGGGTGCTAATATCTTCCCTTTACGCAACCAGTCCCCGTACCCGATCTCTGAGACCAGTTAGGGTTCCTAGTGACCAAAATACTAGGTGGCGACTCCCATTCTATTTTTCCACTAATAAAAGACAAGAATTCCTTGTCTCCCCACATTTTCCGCGTTAGATACATTACTTGATTTTGAGGGTGGGTGTTTTCGCCGCGACGCCGCACACGTGCGACAGGAATGAACTCTGTAAAGAGTTTAAGGTATGCAATTATGCATTTGTATTTTTATTTTAGACATAATTATATATTGGTGAAATCAACTAGTATTATAGGATTGGACATATATAATAAGCAATGGATTTTATTAGGTTGCTGAACATTATGTAGTATGAACTTGTTGCCAAGTTCAATGATTCTTGTATAAACAAAAAGTAATTGGTTACCATAAGATTAATAACCAAGTAGTAAAAATTTTTCATTAGATTATGGTTGTACATGTTTTTTTTATATTGTTTTGTCTAAAATCTGAATTGATTTTTATATTGTGTATCATGCCTTCAGAATGTACTATTCCAATTAATTTCAAAGTATGAGTGCACCTAGTGTGCTGAAGTCCATGGTTAGTATAAGTGCTTCGTCACAATCTTAGATCGAGTCAACACTTTTTAGTTCATCAATGTAGGCGTTGAAAGAAAAAATAAATAAAGGAAAGAGATGGTCATATTTTACCATTACAACAGGAGATGACTATTTCTGCCAAAGACTTTCTTGGTAACATAGGATATTAAGCAATTTAAGCTGGGATATCAAATATAGACTAAGGCATGTTGGCACCTATGACTTCATTAATGTTGTCATATATGGTTCCATAGATAACGACACCTATGTATCCCATGTCTATACTAGTATATTGACCTAGGACTCAACTATCATATATCGGTCTATCTTATGATGGTCAACATTATCTTGGTTCATTTCCACCACCACCTCCATGATTAGAACATATTTATTAAATTATGACTTATTTATATTGATGTAAATTTAAAAGGATTTTGAAATTTATCATGAAATTTATTTTTATTTGACTTGTTATTGTTGATAAAACAATTTCTAGTATTAATTTATGCTCTTTATATATTGTTCTATTATTTTTGAAATATCCACAAATAATTATAAAAGAAGTTCAATAAATGAGAAAATAATTTAAAACATTCACATTAAAACAAAATATTTATTGGACAAATCAACAATGGATTTTTCATTTGTGATCAGAAAGAGATCAGCAATGAAATTTCAATTACTGATCAACAATGGAATATTTATTGCTGAATTGTCCAATTAGCAATGGAATTTCAACAACATATAATTCGTTGTTAAAAAATCAGCAACAGATAATCCGTAATTGAGAAATTAGTATCTATTGTTGCTAGTTGCTCATTCCGTTGATGATATTTATTATTGATGGATTTTAGTTTTATCTCCAGCGTCGGACTAGGTTGTTGCTAATAGCCTTTTTTTTTTTTAAGCAGTGAAACAATGCCATTTGATGCACACCAGCAATGCCAAGCTAAGCTCAGCCATATCTACTTTCCATGGTGCCGTCCAGTTTTCCAATAAATACACTTAAAGATCTATAGCTAGCAACCCTGCAATAAAGCAACAATGAAAGAGTTTTTGGTGAATGCAAGAAAGAAGCATTAAATAGAAGAAAGGCTACAATATTTTTCGGGGAAAATTAAAGGCAAAATGTAAAGCATGCAATGCTGCCAATCCATTACAGAAGTTGGAAAACACAAGAAAGAATAGGAAAAAAAAAAATATTATTCTTCCATTATAGGGATGAAAGCATGCCATACATGCAGCCTTAACAAAACTAGAAAAAGTGGCAAAAACACAGCCAATATACACACACTCAATGGATCCAAATAATCACAGGTTGCAGAGGAGAAAGGTAGTAAAAATGAAGGGGGGAGGCAAGAATGTCTTTGATTCATGCTGGCTGATGAGGTAGCAATTAAATTAAATGAATTATGGTTCTTGGGCCAATTGATGTGCAAACAAAAACACACAAGAGAAATGCAAAGAGTTCTCTAAAAATGCATGCTTGCAAGAAATCCAGCCTTTCTCAATCAGCCATGGTTTTCAATTAAAAACTTTATTAATCCTTTTATTTCCCAATCAAGTGGCATTCCTTCCAATCCAAGGCTAATAACAATCAGTCACGTTAAGGAAATGTAATTTTAAGTTTTAGATGAAAAGAGGTAAAATAATTTAGTTAGAATTTCCTCCTAAAAAATAAAAATAAAAATGCATAGAAGAAAATAAAATTTAGTTATCCCTTAATAAAAAATATACATATAAATTTAGTTATAACTTCTGATTTTTGAAAAATAATTTTCTTTTTTGGGTAAAGGGATAACTAAGTTTTCTTTTATTTTTCAAGAAAAAGCTTTATTATAAATATTTCATTATTTAATGTATTTATAAATTGTTGTTTAGTGTGTTCACTAGGTTTGGACTCTTGCTACGCTGTAGGGCTAGGCTACTTTTTGAATAAAAAAAATGTTAAAAAATATTCAGGTATCATAAACGTGTTTTGAAAAAGAAAAAAAATATATGACTCGAGTCATAGACGTGATTAAGTCAAATAAATTAGTTTTATTTAAATTAGATGATAAAAAACACAACAACAACAACAAATAGACAATCATTTTTTTATATATAAAAAAAGAGATAACAATAACCTTGGGGAAAAATATTTTTTTCAAAAAGGAACAAATGATGTAACTCAATTATTAGCCCATTAAATACAAATGGATGAAATGGACTAAAAAAAATGTTAAACAATATGGCATGGTCAACTCGAGTTAGCATGATAAACCTATAACCCTGGTAAATAAGGTCGAGCTAATTTGGGTTATCTTATCTAACTTATGACCCAAGTCATGAGATCGAGATAACCTAATAGGAAAAAAAAATGAAGAAAATCACAAAGCTCACTAAAAAAAAAAAAAACAATGTCAAACCGTATTAACTCTTCAAACTCATGACTCAAGTCATTAAACCTGAAGCTCTCTATCGGAAAAAATATGAAACCTAATTCTCAATTAATCAAATGTTGAAATTGAAAAAAGAATTTCAATTATATAAAAGGATTCAAACAAAAAAAATGCAATTAGTTGTAAATTTTTTTGTTTTAAGGGTATTTTGGTCATTTAACTATATTTTTTTTATATTTAGTCCAATATTAAATTGCATCTTAATTGACCTAATAATAATAATAAGAATATTAAAAAAATATTAAAAAAAACCCTTGGAGGCAGTTTTAAAATTTTAGCATTTTGATTATTGCATTGTTCTTTTGAAATAGAAAAAGCTTATGAGTAATGATGAATGCCCATGGTAAAAAGACCTTAACTAGTAGCCAATTCAATATTTTTTATACGTGAAGGACAAATACACCATTACACGAATGGATCTATGTCTATCCTGTTTTTCCATTCCTAATTAACTTTTGTTAATAATTTGTATTTTTCATGGATATATGTGAAGGACAAATACACCATTACGCTTGATGGCTGAAGAATGAATGTTTGCCTTCTATTTTGTGTCTTGATAAGGCGTGACGAACTGTGTAATGGTGTATCTCTTGGACCCGACACTCTCTCCGATCCGTTTTTTTAACCTACGAGTTTTCTTGATGAATCAACATATTTTATATATACATGTTTGGTTAAAAGCCTATAATTAAAAGAGCTAAAAATAGGATAATAAATCAACATGTCTAGGTTTGGTAGAATGTCAAACTTAAATGATATGAATCTAGCTTGTATATAAACCCAACATTTTTATATTCAACTAAGATATGATAAGATGTCAGACCCAATAGCCAATTTAAATCTAGCTAGATATCAAACAAAATACTCTTGGGTTTAGCTACGCGTGAATCTGACAAGATGCAAGATCTAATACCCTTGGGTGGGTTCAACTATAAGTTGATCTTAAGTGCATGTGGGTCTGGAGAGATAGCAGACCCAATATTTTTTGGTTCAGATATACATTGAGTTCAAGTACATATGAGTTTGACAAGTTATCAGACTTATCACCCTAAGGCTCCGAATCATTTCATATCCAAATACATATAAAGTTGATAATCTTTTTAGGATCCGAGTCACGATTTTTTGTTTGTTTATTCTTATAATTTTTAACATAAAATATTAAAAGTCAAGAATAATTATATTTCTATATCCATACTCAAATATATAAAACTCTCTTAAAAATTTATCATATTTTCATTGACATTAATATTATAAAAGAAATTATTTTGCAGTTGTCAAGTTTTCTATCTAAAAAAAATAAAATTAATGTAAACATGTAATCACTTTTTATCCAAATACTTAAAAAAAGAAGAAAAAAAGACCCTTCATTCCTTGAGTATATTAGATTTTGAAATATCTTCCATTTGCAGGGAATGGTAAAAAATAGGATTGACAGAGTAATGACGGTTAAAGTCAGATAGCATGTGTATAGAGCTAGATAACTAGAACCCTCGAGCGGTAAGGAACTGAGAAATTAAGAATAGGATCAGCCACTGGGAAACGAGTGGCAGAAACAAGGTGAGAAGGTGGGTATGGGTATGGCAGCCTGTTCACCGCACAATTTTGAATGGGCTAGAAAACTGACCATAGCAGTTGGGCTCTTGGTTTTCTTACCGGTGATCAGGAAAGCCGAGATGCCGAGTTTGGTATCAATTTAAGAACCAGTTGCCGCACCCAGCTTCAACTTTGGTTGACCTCCAACCATTTTTAAACTAAAACAAGCAAATCACGGTTGTATTAGATGGTAAATGACTCAATAGTAAATGCCGAATAAAACCAGCATACGGCAGCTTTATGCTCCAGATTTTTAACAGGGTCAACAGGAGTACACGGCAAGGGCCAGCAAAGACACTATGTGCGGGTTATTAAACCATACCAGACGACAATCTAGTTTGGGGAGAAATTCCTTATTCCGCCCAAAGTTCCATTCAGTACACAAACATGGAGTTCATTACATGGTATTCATTTCCATCATTATGCTACGATTGCAATTCTGCATTTTTTTCCCCAGAAAACTTGCTCTTATAGCTTGGCGGGAGACTGGTACCAACCCCATGGTTCATCAGAGATATATTGCGTTACCTGCTTCACACTCAAGTAATTTTCAAGTCCCCTGAGAAAAAAATAGGATAGCGAAAGGAGTCAGCATCAGCTAGCTATCAGTTGAGGCCCATCTAGAATAATTTCAACAATTTAAGGAAAAACAAAGCTGCACAGTTGGGCATTGCCTAAGTTTGCATGATAACCAAACAATTTTCTCTAAAAAATAGTATCTTGCATATCTGGTAAGTGTAATTAGGGTCATACCATTCTCCTAATTCACGCCCAAAACCACTGCGCTTAATGCCTCCCCATGGAGCCTGACAGAAGCATGGCTGTGAGCAATTGATCCATACAATACCTGCCCGGAAAGCCTGTAAAACGGGGGCAAAGGAGAAATATTGTCTCAAAAGGTAAACAATCCCTATCAACAGATTTTGGTGTGTAATTTGCACAAGATTGGATGTTAATTCATGTCTCACCTTGGTTACACGATCACACCTTTCTAGATCATTTGATATAACAGCAGCTCCTAAGCCATAACTGTGGGACATCCATAGAAAGTCAGAATAAAATCTCCAAGAACAGGGCAGATTGAGGGGGGAAAATAAGAAAGAAAAGAAGCCACAACAAAAGATGATGGAGATAAATCCAATCCAAGTATTCCGATACATTCATTGTCTTTATTGAGATACAAGAATCAACTTACTGGGTGTCATTTGCCAATTCGATGGCTTCATCTTCAGTACTAAATGTTTTAACACACAGAACAGGCCCAAAAACTTCTTCTCTCCAGATTTGCATGGAGGTCGTTACATCAGTAATGATGGTTGGTTCAACAAAGAATCCCTTGGTAAAATGCTGCCAAAGCATTTTTAAAATCACTCAAATACCCTGGAAGATAGAGAGAAAGAGCAATTCCAACTAAATGCAGGAATTATAAATACCTTGGGACGATCGCCACCACTCAAAATGGTTGCACCTTCACTCCTAGCTGTTGCAATGAATTCTAATACTTTCTCATACTGCAGCAACGAAGTAAATAATTAATTTAGCAAGTTTAGTTTGCCAAGAAATATTAAAAGTTCAGAGAAGTGCATAAGATACACAATGTGACAAGGTGAAATCACAAGTTGAACAGAAAATTAGAGATTGGTTGAAACAATGATAGTTTTAACAAAAAATTGCCAGCCCTCCACTAACAAAATATAGTAGGGCATAACAAAATATACCCTCACCTGAACCAACAAAGAGAAATCAAATCGCAGAAATTTAACAAATACTTGCCTGCCCTCCACTAACAACCGGGCCAAGCCTACAACCTTCTTCGAAAGGATCGGAAATTTTAATTTTTTTGGTCCATTTGACAAGCCTGTCCAAAAATTCTGATGCAATGCTTTCCTGAAACATTAAAGTGAATAAAATCTCAACTTTTCGAAGGCTAACAAATTTTAACAAAAATATATCATTTGATAAACTATACACTCAAGGATGAAGATTGCCAAACATTTCTTATCCCATTTTCTTTCACTCATTGTAAATCTTAGATTTTAACTCTGCTGATACAGGCAAGTTCCTGATTTACAGTTAAAAGATTAGAAAGTTGTAATTATTGTCCTTAGGGAAAGTCATTTTCTTGAAGAAACATCGAGTTTTCAATTTATCCTAGAAGATGAAGAAGATTAGCCACAAGCTGTTAATATTTTATAGTGAGTTCAGACACCAGTGTTCTCCAGCGTGGAGAGAATTTTTGAAGCTGTGATCACTTGCCTTTTTAGTATCTGACCACGATGTTTTGTTGTTTGGATTGTAGCAATGGAGGGTTTCTTTTCATGCTTTGACTTGGTCACATACTCCAAAATCTGGTTATTCTTTCCGGGATTTGTTTTTTATGCAATTTTCTGAGCTCCTTGGGATGATTTATAAAATTCTTTTGAGGCTGTTGGCTTGGAGTTTGGAGCATGGTTAGTGCTGCTTCTCTATATCAGGAAGCTAAATTCATTTTTTAGGGATCTCAGTAGTTCTGGCTGTAGCTAGCAGGAATATTAGTTCAATTCTGTTTTTCAAGGCATGAAAATTCAACCCAAAGCAGGAACTATAAACTACGGGTTGAGAGGTCAATGATATGTATTAAGCACAGAAGGTATCACACTTACATGCACTAAAAGACGAGATGTTGCACTGCAAATCTGGCCATTAGTCCAAAAGCAACCAAAGAGGGTCCACTCAACCGCTGGAAGATAGCAAGTAAAACAGTAAACTACTATTAAGAGCAACACCTGCATAATCATATACTTGCTTCCCCTATGTGATAAACCTTGGAAGCAAAAATCCTATAACATATTGTTGTTGATAAAAAAAAAAATCTACAAAGTTAAAAAAAAGAAGAAAAAGACCAGGATCCTCCTACCCTTATCGAGATCAACATCCTCAAAAACAATGATTGGGCTTTTCCCACCTAGCTCCATTGAAACAGGCTGACAAAATATTACATGCAGTGATTAGGCACAAATCAACGAAGAGCACAAAATAAGCTGGCAAAAATTGTTTAGCAGAAGACATACCTTGACCATTTGAGCTGCAGATGCCATTATCTTGCTCCCGGTAGCAGAGCTACCAGTAAACGCAACCTGTCAGCAACTTATTAGCAATTAAAGCAAGGTAGATATGAAACCCAAAAATAGTATTTATGAAGATCTGACTTGAAAAGGTGTCCAAAGAAGCAAATGATGACAAAATACCACACCTTGTCGACATGAGGATGGGATGCCAAAGGAGCACCTGCTTCAGTGCCCAACCCAGTTAAAATATTGAGGACACCAGGAGGAAGACCAACCTCTCTACACACTTCAGCCAGCTCCAAACAGGTCCTGAAATAATAATTAAAAAAATTATAATTAGCACAAAGTGCAGCCAACCACCACCATAATTTATGCAAGGTCCAATAATGTAAGGGCCAGACATACACGGATGCCAGTTCAGATGGCTTCAGTATTGCAGTGCACCCAGCAGCTAGGGCTGGAGCCACTTTCCATGCACCCATCAATAGTGGGTAATTCCTTCAAAATATAAGAGACAAGAATAGTTAGTTTCTATAACATCTGGTTTATTATTCAGAGAGCAACTAAAACCATGGTTGCATGCAATGTGAATTTTGCAAGTAGACGTCTAGGCAACTAATATAAAGTTATACGAGTTATAACCCAGACTACAAGATTCCAGATCACAAAGAAGTAGAAATTCAAGTGCAGACTACAAACAGCCAGCATCAGTGAAATAACACATTATATCTCAGGAGAAGTACAGAGTAAGATTGCACGAACAAATCTGATGGAGAACCACAAAAGGCTGCTACAAGACTTGGTTAAAAATAATTCACTGAAATCTAATAATGCAAAGCAGACACTTCAAGTTTTATTCTGCACAATTAAAGAAACACTCTCTTGCATAGATTTCAACTGGAGAATTTTTGGAGATTTATTACTATCAAACCAATAAACCACCTAAAAATTGACGGCACCAGGGGTTTTAGCTCATAGAGGCATTTTTTTTAACATGATAAAAATTAAGGAAAAGTTAGAAGCTCAAGGCTCTCGAACTTCACAAATTGCTAATGCCAACAAATTGCTAAGAAATTAATAAGAAGTCACATTCAGTATATATCTTTTTTCCAAGTAATGAATGGAGCTTCTCGGTTCCACACAATTCATTCTTCCAGCTTCCTTAGATCCTATCATATGGAAACCACAATGTGTTTTTTTCACAATTCCACTATTGCTCATTGTTATTGACATTAGTGTAGCTGAAAAAGGGTAGCTTATTGGTGATGATCAATTTCAAAAACAGCTGGCATGCCCAAGCCAGAAAATTTAATTACAAAAAGATAAACATTAAATAATAAAGAGTAGAAAGGGCATAAACTTATCACATAGTGAAGCAGCAAATACCATGGAGTGATCAGTGCAACAACCCCAAGTGGTTCTTTAAGAACATAGCTCTTAAATGTTTCCATAGGAAGAGAAACAGGAGCTTTCTGCTTTGCATCTAAGCCTTCAGCAAGGTCCGCATAGTACTCAAAACATCCTGCAACATCATCCTGGACAACAAGAATTCCCACATAAGACAATGTACATGATATTCAATTCAATATCTTGACAGTACCACAAGCATACCATGTCCCACAGTGCTTCATCGAGAGGTTTTCCACAATCAATTACTTCAAGTTTTCCTAGTTCAGATTTCTTCTCTGTTATCTGCACACAAACAAAGATACAACAGCATCAAAACCCAAGATCAGACGGGAAGTTCAATGGCCAACATTAAGAAAATTATTGATAGACTTGCACAAAAAAAAACATCAATAACAAATAATTTATCTCATACTCCTTCATTAAAAAGAAAATGGGTTCCATATTTTACACCCGTAAATTGTCATGAACATTTTGAATATGAAAAATGTGAGCTTGTTATTTAGTAATCAAAGAAACTATCCCTCTCTGATTTTGACTCCCAGCAATACTAAATGACTGAAAATAACCTTTGTAATTCCTCACAACAATAACAACATAAATGATACAAAAACATTCTTATAAAACATATATAGTGATCAAAAGTAAAGCTTACTACAACAGAGGAAAGCAATTCATTACAATGAATGGACACCACCACCGAGAAAATTAAGCAATTCAATCCACTACATAATTGGACGCAAACAGATAAGAAACTGCAAAATAAACTAAAGAATCTAAGCAAACTGCAAGATATAAAAAGATTCCAAGATTAGCAAGCTTGCGAGTCGCCAGTGACAAAACATGTCAGCAAAACAGCAAATTAAATTGTACCTTAGCAGCAATAGCACGCAAATACTTGGCACGATAAGCACCAGAAGTGGAGGACCAGTCTTGGCCTTTGTTCCTAGAAAATGCTTTCCTAGCTGCTTCCACTGCAATCTCCACATCTTCTGCAGTAGCTGCAGGTATATCACCTGAACAAGTACCATGTTCCACAAAACTATAAGGATGGAAACCTTTTTTGGGGTTGCAAGTCTTTTAAGAGAATGAAAATCATTTAACAAGGAAAATAACAAGATCCCACAAGTTTTAAGCAAGAAAAACATTCATTAGGGACAGGAATTAACGATTTAACCCAGCAAAACACCCACACATGCAGAGATATAGTGAGTGAACTGACCGACGATCTGTTCCGTTGCAGGGTTGATAACGGGGATGCGTTTTTTGAGAATGGGTTCTCTCCACTCTCCGTCGATGAATAGCTGTCGAATTGGTAGATGGATCGCCATTTTGACTCGATTAGTGAGTTGAGAGCTTTACAGTGGATTAGTTCTTTTTATCCAAAATCTTGGACTCGATGCTCACTATTTAAATTACAGATTCACTGTGCGATACCTGACAAAGAGCTGTTGGGTTGCTTTTAAATTGTTTTTTTAATTATGGATATATTGAAATAATATTATTTTTAATATTAGAGTATTAAAATGATTTTAAAATATTAATTTAAAAATAAAAAAAATTAATTTTTTTAAAATACAAATATAAATGTGCTCAAAGTAGAAATTAATTTGTTGTTCCTCCACTCTACTAGTTTCTCTTTTCTTTTCTTTTTTAATAAAAAATATATAACTTGTTCGTCTTTCCCAACATTTCAATTTCCCATTTGTAATCGAAATAGAGAAGTTCAGATAAGAGTTTTTTATCCTCCTCCTCCTCCTCCTCCTCCTCCTCAAGTGGCTGAACCCTAGTCTCATATGTGCATGGTGTTTTTTAATCTCCTTGGCAAAAAGTCCATAAACAAAAGCAATCTGTCTCTAAGCTTTGGCACTTTGCTTATAGGATTAAAATTGCGTTGGGAGGATAATATTAATGGACATAATACAATTCAATTATGCACAGTACACCACCGATTTCCTGGTATTAAAGACGAGCAGAGCAAGCAGCAGCAGCTGCAGTCAAGCACCCAGCCACGCACGCACATTATTTCCACATGGATGATCACCTTACCTGACACCAATATCCATTCTTTTATTCTTTCTGTTTACCAGAAAACAAAGATAATGATCTTTTCCAATCTCACCCACGTGCCATCTTCTTTCTTTTTCTTTTTCTTTTTCTTTTTCTTTTTCTTTTTTAAGACAGTACCTACGGTACTCTTAGAGTGTTCATTCTCCACCACCTTCATTGTTTATAAAAATGATCATAATTTAATTTTAATTTTGTTTTGCAATATTTTTTCAAAAATCTAAAAAATATTTTATATATATATATTCATGTCATTTTCGAGATGTTCATTCCAAGATCTTCAATTATTTTTCTCAATATAATTGATGTTGATATTTTTTTTAAAAAAAAATAAAAATACAAAAAAAAAATTAGAGTAAAATGGATAAAAAAAACCAAAAGCACAAAGAAATTATATAAAATATCAAAGTGAAATCAAGTTGGTTGGAGACAAAAATAATTAAAGAAAAGAGACAAAAATATTGGTCTATTAATTATAAACTAAAAGAGGTCAAGCTTTCACTATATGAATCCACAGTCTTAATTTTTTTCTTGGTAAGAAACTTGGTTTTAGGAGTATAAGAGGTTTTTTCACGGGGCTTCTTGGTAATTATGTTAAAGAAGGGTATTAATTAGTAATTTCATGTTTTTTTCTACAGTATAATTACCAAATAATCCTTGAAAAAAAACTTATTTTCGTTCATGAGCTTTTCAGGTTTTTTTATTTTTTGTGCATGTATTGTACTTAAATGTCCTTAAAAAATAAACTCTCTTTATTATGGATGCAAAGTCATTTTAGGTTTGATTCTCATTCTTTTAATTGCAATGTATTTGGTCTTGGATCATTTATTAAGTTAATTGTTTTTTCAATTACATCTTTTTATACTTTGTTTTTATATTAGATTTGATACTTATTTTTTTAATTATGATGCTTTTGGTCTTGAATCCGTTATTGAATTAATTTGTCTTTGGATTTCATCCCTTGATATTTTTTTATATCAAATATGGTCCTCATTCTTTTGATTGTTATTTTTAGTTGTTCTTATCATTTTCTTAATTGAAATTGTTTTTCAATTTCATCCCTTATGATTTGGTTTTATTTCCTTTTTGTTTCAAATTTGGTTCCTTTTCTTTTAAAATCTACATTTTAAAATTAGATTTTTAAGCTTTTTTTTTTCAAGTTTATCCCTAATTATTTTGATTGGTATAGAATTTTACATTGTTATTTTTTTGGGTTTGCCTTTTACGTTGTGATTCAGTCTCATGATTTGTGTTATAAATTTTGAAGGTTGAACAAAGTTCGATTCAATCATTTTTATTTTTATTTTAAATTTCATTCATCATTATTGAGTTCGTTAAAAACTGTTTTTCTTTGTTTTTTTATGTTTTGGATTCTTTTGTGAATTTGATTTTTCCCTTCAATTCAATATTTTTTATATTTAAAGTTTGACATGATACTACTTGCGGGTTTTGACGACCTCATTTGGTTTTACTGGTGCTTTGTTTTTTAATATTTGTTTTCATTGATTTTTTTTCCCAATTTAATCATTCTACAGTTTGATTCTTGGAGTTTGACAATTATTTTTTTTATTTCTCTTTCTATTATGTCAAGTAATTGATATTTTTTTTCTATTTAAAAATACAATGATAGCGCTTTAGCATCGTTTTTTTCCCGTTGTAAAGAAATTAGCTCAGCCCAAGCAAAGAGCTGGCCATCAATCTAATAAATACTAAAGGAATCTTGTAAGAGAAAAGAGAGTCCATCATTTTAAAGGGAAAAAATATATTATAGCCTCTATCTTATTACATCCTTCTAAAAATACACACTAAAAATAAAACATAGCCATTACCTTTCTCTCTAACACTAAGCATACAAACACTTAAAAGGCATACTAAAAAAACCAAAAAGAAGACCAATCCTTCATCTTTAATATTCAAAAACCAAAAAGCAGCAGATGATTCATCTCTTATCTTAACTACCCGACTTCTCAGCTCCCACTGGTGACCTTTCATCTTTCTAGTGACTTATCGGTTTCCTCCCCTAGTGGTTGTCCATTTGTATCACCCATGATGTCTCTCTCAGTAGCACCACAAACCAGTATCAACCTTATCACTTTGCCTACGACAGTTAGCTTCCTGCAACTAATTGTTCCTCCCACGTTGATTTTTTTTTATCACCCTAACATACTCGTGATTGATTCAACATTTCTCCAACCACTAGACTGACGACCACCACTGACCCTTCCTCTAACAAGCAAACCATCGATCGTCGGTCTCTCCCTTCTTATGAAACAACCTCCTCCCATCCATTATCCTCCAACGACTAAGACATTCTTGCCCTTTGCATCACTAGTTAACATTGGTCACTATTTTTCTCAGAAAACCCACACTTTTGACCATCCTCATCAATAATAGTAGCGATGACAGCGACAATAAAAATATCAATGGAGAGACCATGAGAGAATATAAGAAAGAATGTATTTTTAGGCAGTTGAGTCTATCACTTAAAGAAGCGTGCTAGGCCACAACTAATCTTGATGTAACGAGGTAGGAGAGAACTACACGATCCACTCTCATGTGCACTCCAGGCCGAAAAAGAGTCTCCTCCATACACCACAATTCATGGTAACTACTCCTTAAACAAGATTTTTTTCCTTTAAAGAACATAATGTCAAATATCTATTTTTTTCTTTTTTTATATAGTTGTTGTGATGTCGGGTAGCGATATAGTGATGACTTCACTAGAGAACTTTTTAAGACTAAGCTTTGTTATTTGTTTTTCAATTGCTATTTTATTTGTTATGTTTTTTTTCCTTTATAAATTTAGCATACATTCCTATTTATATTGTCATGTATCACTTTTTGAAAATACACATCTTAAACTTTAGGTTAGGTAAAGGAGTAGCTGTAAACCCTAACAATAAATATGGTTAAATTAAATAATTTCTAAATAAACTTTAGCAATGTGATTAATAATAATAAAATCTAATAGGTTTATAGCCTAAGGGAATATGAAAATGATAAATTATAAACCGAAGAAGAAAAAAATGAAGATTTTGTTAGTAAAGAAATGCTTATTTAGAAATATAAATGTACAGGCAATTTCTATGACGAAAAATGTGAGATAACCTACATACTTTTTCATTTTCTTGTATAAAACAAAGATTATCATATATTTAGTTGCCCCACATGATGCCACAAGTAATTTTTTGATAATATTATTGAATTCATCTCAATCCAATAGGTCAACATGGTGGCTAGCGAACCCGGTATTTGACTTAGGCTAAGTTTCAAATTAAAGAAGGTAAAAGTTAATCCGATGTGACCTAGTTGATTTGGCAATTGCATCAACAACTTGATGGACTAGTCGAAACTTAATTTGATTTTTTTTACAAAAAATTCAAAAATGACATTGATCTAATATTTTTTATAAAAAAAATTTGAAATAGAAACATCTTAAATTGAATCATGTCAACCCACATTAACCTGTCTAATCAGTGATCGAGGTCATGGACCTGACCAGGCTTAATAACTCTGTCTTTTTAAAATCTATTTTCTTATTTACTTATACAATAGTAAAAATATGTATTTGCATGTGAGGAAACAAATAATATTATGGAGGAAAAATATCTTTTTCATTAAAATGATATTTTTTATAACAAAAAGGTTTTATTTATTTATTTGGCAATTTAGTTCATTGAATGAAAAGCAACAACTACATGAAAAAAAGTTTGGTAAAACTATAATAATTTGAACTAAAAAGAAAAAAAAAGTATTTCTAATCAAAAACCTAATTTTTCCATTCACTACATATTTCTTTTTATTTTTATGAGAACATTGTGTTTTAATCAAAAACTTATTACGATCATGAAAAATTAAAAATTTAAGAATTGATCATTTTTATGCACTTCCATGGAAAACAAAATGGTTGAACAACAAATTCGAGAATATTTAGAATAAAAAACTAAAAAATAGGTATTTTATTGTCATTCAATGTTAAGCAACAATTTATTTTAAGAATTCTACATATCATGCTAACATATAATTTTGCATAAAATAATCTATGATATCATCACAAAAAGCCATAATCTTCTTAAAAACAACTACTTGAATTGATATTAGTAAAATGTTTTTTTAATAAAAGGCAAAAACAATTAAAAAAAATTTGTTAAAATTTTCTATCATTTCAAATACAAAAACATACCTCGTTAATCTAGATTACATTACCTTATTATTACATTTCTTTATTGTTTTGATGAAAACATATTTTTTAATCGGAAACATTGTTTTTTAGATTAAAAAAAACTATCATGATTTCAAAAAAAAGTTTTAATAATTTTTTTTTAATATTTTGTATGTAATTGAAAGAAAAGGAACTTAATTAATTTGAAAAAATAATGTAAAAAATATATTGAAAAATAACATAAATAAAAAATTCATTTTCATTGAATATTCAAGAATAAACTTTTAATTTTACTTCATATTACATGTGTAATAATAATAATAATAATAAGAAATTGTTAACATTATCATCAAAACTTATAACTTTTTATAAGAATTATGCCAAATTTGAACAATATTGTAAATATCATGTTCAGTATTTTATTTGTAGTGCATATCAATAAAAAAAATATTAATGAAATTTGAAAAAAAAAAACATAGAAAAAGGATAGTAGCCTTTTTTTTTTTTAATGTTTAAGGGAGGAGGACACATCATCCACGTTTTTTATCGCCGAAGAGGTAGCTGAAAAGTCAATGCAAGGTTTTTTTCTTATTTATCTAAAAACCTATTCTCAATATACTTTTACCTAAAAAACCTAACAAAACCCTAAAAATCATAATAAATCAATTTATAATCCTAAAAAACCCTTAAATTGGTCAAAACAACACAAATCAAATTGAAAAAATAAATTATTTCCTAACTTTAATATGTGTTTTCCGATGAGATGGAGTTTAAAAAATACTTTAATGAGAGGAAGTAAATGACAACAAGATCAACTTTTTTAGTGTTTGATATCTAACTGACTAACAACTTTTTCTTTCCTCTTTATTTTTTGATATCGCTCTCTCCCCTCTCAAAGTTCAAAGAATGAAATGTAAAACAAATAAAGTTTAATACTAAACCATGAAACCTAAAAAAAAGAGGGACCAAAAAGGAAAAACGTTAAACTATAGAGACCAAATTGTAATTTTCTATACCAAAGTGAAAAAAAGGTTGCATTTGTTTGGATATGTGAATGTTGATCCTTGTTGTTTCAATTTCTAAAATTGATAAATAAAATCCTATGTTGTAAAATTGAAGAGAAATCCAATATTGTTGTATTTTTTACATCATGAACACAATATTGCACATGTATTGAGAAAAATAATTGTGTTAAAATCTTGTAAATAGAAAGTAAGATGACAAAATTAAAAAAACAACAAGGGAAAAAACTGAGTAAATTTTGCAAGAATGAATAAAAAAAGAAAGAGGAGTACTGGTCATATCCAGAATGACGCTAAGTCTAGTGCCATAATGAAATAATCAGTAAAACCTTGTTTTATTTCAATTTATCTTATAGTATAGTTGTAACTTTTAATTCTAATATAATGTATAATTATAATTAAAAGAACCTCAAACACCTTAGAAAATCATTGTAGATGAACACTCAAAAACATTGTTCCCTAGAACAACATAATAAATTTTTGTCACTCTACCCAAAAAACTTAACGTTGACTTTTAAGGGCATTAAAGTCTTTTTACATGGCTCATTTATCATTTTTAAATAGAGCGGAGAAAAATAAGTATTTTTCCATTTCGATTGTATAGTGAAACAACTAGAATACCTTTAAAAGCAAAAAATTTCAACTTGACGCCAATGAATATTTTTGTATTTTCATAATGGTTTTTTGGTTATTATAATTTAAACTGAGGGATAACTTGGTATTTTCTCAAATAAAAAAATAAATAATTAAATTGCACATTATAATGAAGACAATACCTTTAAAGTAAAAAAGATTAAGCTTAGGGTTAGGGGCATTTTTGTTTTTTCACAATGATTTTTTTTGTAATTATAAATTCAGCTTACAGACAATTCTGCATTTGGCTAAATAAAGGAAAAACCAAAAAGGTGGACATACATGTGGCGCACATGCAGGAAAATGAGAGGTGTCTGCTCGTTTTAGGAGACGCCTTCTAACATAAAAAAATATATTTTCATTGTATTGTTAGAAGTGTTGTCCTGTTTTTGTTAATGCGGCATATGTCATTAGTGGTGGTCCAGTTTAGCGTTGGTGGATCCTTTTTTTTCCCCTCCTTCTTTTCTCTCCCCTCTCCCAAAAATTACAGATGGGCTCTCTTGATTGTTAATATTTCAACTTTAGTCCTTATTTTTTTTATTTTTTATTTTTGATCTTGGCCCATTTGTAGAAGTTTTATTTATTTTTAATTGTATCATTGATCTTAATTTACCAAATATTATATTCTCTAATGTGGTCCTCATGCTTTGAATTTCATTTTTTTTCTTAGAACCTTTTGTAAAAGTTTTAGTGGTTTTTAATTTAACCATTCAATTTACATTGATGGTATTGTGGTTTTCAATTTGGTCCTCAATGTTTTGATTTCTAATTGTTTCTTGGCCTTTTATAAAAGTTATTATTCTTTTCAATTTCATCATTTAATTACAACATTGTTTTTATTTCTTATGTCAATTTTGATCATTGTTCTTTTTATTTTTTTATCCTTTTACTTTATAGATTTTTTTTCAATTTCACCTTTCAATTAAATATAAAATTTATTTTGTATTTTAATTTTGATCCTTATTTTTTTAATTGATATTTTTAAAAAATCCTTTTTTAATAATTCAAATTTCTTTTCAATTTCATCCTTCAATATATAATTGATTGAGAATCGGATTTCATAGTTTTTTTAGATTGGGTGCTTCGGGTCTAGTTACTCAGGTCATGAGTTTGAAAAGTTCGCATGGTTTTTTTATATAAAAAATAGGGCTTTATAGTTCTCTTTAGTTTTTTATTGGGTTATTCCAATCATATTACCTAGGCTGCGAGTTTGGCAAGATATCTCAGGTTGACTCAACCCTAATTAGCATGGTTATAAGTTTATTATGAACATTTTTATGTCTTCTTTTTTTATCTTATTTTGATAAATAAATATTATTTTTTATATAAAAAAATAATTTAACCCCACAACAACACACAATCATCAAGGCTTTTAATCAACACTGACCATCCTCAGTGTAGTAGCATTTTATTCCAAAAAAAAAAAACATATCTTGTTCCTCCCCCAAATTTTCACTTTCGTATCTTTTAAATATTTCTTGAACAAATAAAAAATAAAATAAATTAGAAAAAAATATGAAATTAATGAAAGAACCAAGTTATAATTGAGGGCAAGTCCTAAGGAGTTGATCTTGTGATTTCTCTTTGAAATAGCCTCACTAGTTTCCATTTTAAATTTTGAAAAGTTTTAAAATTAATTTTATGTTGTTTTGCTACTTTCAAATTATGGCACTGTGATAATTTGTGAATTTTTTCTGTCATTTTATGTGGTTTCCATTAACTTTTAGTTTTATGTTTATCTTTTAATTTCTATAAATAATTGATGATAGTTTAGCTCTATCTTTGAATTTTATGGTAGGAAATCTGTTTTAAAAACAAGGCTAGTGAGTGACTATATCTGAAGTCAAATTTAAAATGAGTTCCATTTACTTTTAGGATTAAAACTTTGTTGGAATAAAAGTTCATCTACGCAGGTCATGATCCAATAAAAATTCATTGACATGGAACATTAATATATTAAAATAAATTGTGAGTGAATGAGAAATTAATTTTAAAAATTATTGATTGACATGTTTTTATGAAATTCAAAACCCTCCATACCTCGTAGAAAAAAATTAAAATTGTCTTATGGTTTGTATAGTGGGAAGTTGAAGGATTATAAATGAGTTTAAACAACATAATATGGATCTAACCTATCTGTGTGTACTCGGCTTAGGCCAAGCATGGGTCGCTTGAATTTGAGTTTGTTTTTTGCTAATATATTTTAGACTTAGATTTGGGTTTATTATAAATTAATTCTTTGGCTTATAAGGAATTATTTTTTGCTTGCCTATTTATACATCTAGCCATGGATAAAGAGTTTGAATAGTCTTCTTACTTTTGAAAAATTTATTTTCAAAGGGAAAAAATATCTGGTTTTTAAGGTAAGAAATTATCATAATTTTTTCCCTTTTCATGGCAAGTAATAAAGGCAAAATGATGGGAATTCATTCTAGTCCTTTATAAAGAGATTGTGAGTTTCTTTTATTTGGTTTGTGACCTTGACAAATAGTGCAACTAATCATGGTAACTCTTTTGGAGTTTTAAAATGCTTATAAATAGTGTTATTAAAGTTGCACTAAAAGACAAGCAATAAAGTTTAAAGGGTAAATAATTTATCCTTTATGACAACAATTTTCATTTGAATCTAATTTTAAGTGTTTTACTTTACTTATGAACTTCATTTCAAGTTTAATAATGGTTTTATATAATTAATATACGGTTTATATTTTGATTTCTATTACATATTTCAATATATGAATGCATGTTAAAATTCTATTTTAATTTCTATTATAAGATCAACTTGATTACATAAAAGTACATGCTGAATAAATTAAACAATTGTGATTTCTAGTTTAGAATAACATTTCATAGACTTCTCAACAGAAATAAGTATAGTGTCATTGACAATTTATTTCATTATTGTTGTTATTTGTATTTCATAATTTTTTTGTTGTACTATTACTAAATCTTTTTATGTACATAAAATGTTTGTTATTATTAGGAGTTAATATTGCTCTCAATGTTTTAATTTTTTTTGGTTTGAAAAAAAGGATATTATTTCAAATTAGCTTTCACGTTCGATCTTAAAAATACACCCTTGTCATTAACTTGATATATTTAAAGTATATTTGGAACTCTTTGAATTATTTTAATTCAAAGGTTTTAATGAAATCTTATATTTGAAACTATTTTGAATTTCAAGAATTAAATTCTAAATGGAACTCAATCTTTAAAAATGGTACAAAAATAAACCATAGGCCAACCACTCTAATTTACTACATTAAAAATGATAAATTAATGTTAAAATTAGCTTTTCTAAAATACTCATATAAGATGAAGGTGATGAATGTAATATATAAAATAAAATTGAATTTTATCTCCTCCAAACATATTTAATTTATTTATCAATTAAATTCAAATTAAACAGTAGAGTTAGAATTAGTTCAAAACAACATGTAGAAAAATTAATAATTTTTCAAAATTTAAACTCAAAAAGAGTAAACCTTCTTAAACATAACAACACCTTAGAATTTTCCCTAAATTGTTTCAAATTAAAAGAATAGGATGTAATTAAAAATAATATACTATTATATATGTAGGTCCAAAGTAAAAGAATTTGATGGTAATAAAAAAAGGAATACAATTTTGGTTCGGCGAGATATCCAACTTGCGGATCAATCTCGCGATGCTATCCGATTCTTAATTTGTACAGCAAATTAATTCCCTTCAACAATTTCTTTTTTTAAAAATAAAATAAAATCCACCTAAAGAAGAATATTGATTGAGCTTGCGATCACGTTCACCTAAGAAACCAGACCTCGCAACATGGCCAGCCCTGAAGTTTCCACCATGCTTTTGGGAGTCGATGGTTTTTATTAATGAACTCTTTAAAGGGGGTAATAAATCGTGAATTTTAATTATGATCAACCTAAATCCCGTGATAATCCATATCATCAATCCCTCATTGGAACGATAAAGAGAAGAAGAGACACTAAAAACTAATATAAAAAGGAAAGAAAAATCAACCATCCAAATATTACCGCATGAAAATAAATCTGATTCAAGAATCAATAAAAAAAGAAGAAAATAATATGTATAAAACATGATATTTCACATAAAAAAATATGGATGGATGCCTGTGGTGTTTTATATATATGAACAAAAGAATGGAAAGAGCAGGGAAAAAAGGAAAAGAAGAAGCATGATTAATGAAAACAAAGCAGTACTCAGTAGCAGTCAAAACAACAGACAGTACAGAGCACAGAGAGCCTATGTAAAAAATAAGAGGTGCATGCATGTGATCAGAGGATCACTAACGTTTCTGGGTAGTCTTCTGATACTTGTCTTTAATCCAATTGAAGCCAACAGAGGTTCCTTCCTTCACCTTCTTGATCCCAGTTGAAGCAACCTGTTTCGTCTTTCCAAGTCCTTCTCCAACCTTCTGCTTGTATTTGGCTGTCGAATCGCTGCTGCTGTCCTTGCTATGATCATACACGGCAGGATCTGGGTTGTAGTCCCATTGATCAGCCCATGAAGTCTCATGAGAATTATTTCCAGACATGATCTTGATTTCTTTCCAACAAAGAATGAGAAGAGATGGAAGAGAAAGAGACTCGTCAAAGTAATATTACTGGAATCTGTCAAAGGAAGGCTAATCAGAAAGGAGGGAGTAGCAGGTTTCTTGTTTATGGCTTGGTGTGCTGCTGCTTATTATATATATACTATTCCTGACGCGGTCCAACATGGTAGCGTGGGGATTGGAATTTGCACCAGTCTTTTAAATTTTCATTCGTTTGCGGTGACCATCGTTTTTTTGGACGGAACTACCCTTTCATTTGCTCCCGATTATAGTTTATACTAATAATAACTATGTAGAGAATTCAGGGGCAGTGGAGTAAATTCAGAAACGAGCTTGTGCTTCTGGAAGCATCGAGAAACTTGGCGATTTTTTACCATGAATATCTGGGACTCTAGGAAGGATCTTCTTAAGTAACCGAACGCCATGCGTTGGCTCCAAGATGCTGCGCGGCCTATCCATACGCGTATGGATTGTCCATACCCTTTACACCTCAAATGGAGCGCGCGCACCTACCCAATACAATTCTTTCCTGTACATGCATTGTTAAAATTATATATATAAAAATGTATAAATTAATTTTAAAATGTTTTTTTTATCATAAAATAAAAAACATATATTTAAAATATTGAAGGATAACAAATAGTATATGTAATAGCTTTTTGACTCGTGATTTGCAGCAAGTTGAATATTTTTTTTAAATGAATATATAGGTTTTTCTAACGTATTTTTTAACAAAAAAAATATATTATAAGTATAAATTAAAAAGTTTAAATATACATTTAATTAAATAAATTGAGAATTATATGTGATAATAAATGTAAAAAAATATTAACATGTCTATTAAAGTCGGATCAAATATTAACGTGTCTATTACAAAATTTAGTCCGAAAAAGAGTAAAAAAACAGAAAGAAAGAATTGAGATTAAAAAAAAACCGTGAATAGACAAAACAATTTGCACGGTGAATACTCTACACTTTGTAAAGTATTGCCAACATGAATCGTATGTAGTTTATTTTTTAAGCATTTGGTGACTTGTTTTCTTAATGCCCAAGGAAAGAGAGAATGCATTCTCCCAAAGGTGCCGTTATTCGCCCGCTCCATGAGGAAAGTCAACCGCGGGTGTCCAGCCTCTTTTTCCCTTTTCTTTTCTTTTTTTAAAGACTAACGATATCGCCTTGGTCCATGCTTTCTTTTTTAAAAAATGATTTTGCACGGGTGGTAAAGGTGATGGTGTTTGCCTTTTGAAGTGGTGATATAGGTTCGAAATCCGGTCTAGCGGGTCGATCCGGGATTTGACTAATCCGGAACTGGAATCGGGCTGGGTTGAAGAAAAAACAGGGAAAAGAAAAACCCGATGTGACTCGGCTGACTCGGCGGGTTGACCCGGTGACCCAGCAAGACCGGGTCAAAAACTCGGTTGCAACCCGTTGACTTTTGTTTTTTTTTTACTAAAACAACACCGTTTTGATTTAAAAAAATTGACCCGGGTGATCCGGTGACCCGGTCAGAACCCGGTAATACAGTCAAAACCTGGAACCTAGGCCTTGGATCGGGCCGCCCACCGGACTGGGTCTAAAAACTATGAGCGGTGGAGCTTTTAAGAAAACTGAAAAAAAGTGAAGGTGTTTAATTAAAAGTACATTTTTTAAATAATAATTAAAACTATTATGGAAAGTTCCTTCATGTTAAAATTCTTATAAAAAAAGCGCACAATATATATTACGAGATGACATGCCCGCGCGCTGCTGCGGGCTTATAAAACAAATATACTTGATAGTGTTATAATTGTGAACCAACGCTAGATAAGTAATAGAAATTAAAGGTGTGATGGAGCAAATATTTCATGACCCAAAAAAAAGTTGTATTGGTGATCAAAAACTTAGAGATTGATCAAAATGATTTGTAGCAATCTACAGTATTTTGTGAGAAAAGATATAATGCTTTCGCCACATATTTAACTTTTCAGTTAATAAAAAGAAAAAAAATTACAAAGCTAAATTCTCTACCAACTTAATATTAAAAAAAAAACCAACAAAGATAATTTTGGAAGGAAAAAAACTCATGAGAAAAAACGTTGTAGCAATTGACAATATTTTGTGAGGAAAACTATAATGCTTTTTCCAATAAAATAAAATAAAAAACCATTTAGAGAAATATTGTAGCAATTCACAGTGTTTTGTGAGAAAAACTACAACGCTTTCCTCATATGATTTAGCTTTATTGTAATTATAATTCTTAACCAACTCAATATTCAAAAACAAATTGACAAAGATAATTTTAAAAAAATCATCAAAAAATCACATAGGAAAACACTGCAACAATTCACAGTGTTTTAAAGAAAAAAAATTACAAAGCTAAATTCTTAATCAGCTCAATATTAAAAAAAAAATCGACAAAGATAATTTTAGAAAAAAAAATAACAAAACAAACAACAAAAAAAGGAAAAAAAATCATGTTGGAAACACACACAGTGTTTCGTGATGAAAGCTACAGTGCTTCCCCACATGATTTAGCCTTATTTGTAATGACTTGTAATTGTAATTCACAAACAACTCAATATTAAAAAAAATAAAATTGAAAAAGATAATTTGAAAAAAAGGATAACAAAAAAAAAACCATGCGGAGAGACACTGTAGCAATCCACAATGTTTTATGAGCAAAGCTACAATGCTTTCCCAACATGATTAAGCTTTATTATAAAGTTAAATTCTAACCAACTCAATATTAAAAAAAAAATCGACGAAGATAATTTTGGAAAAAAATATCACAAAAAAAGAAAACACAAAAGAAACTGGAAAAAAACCGTGTGAGGGAAAACTGTATCAATCCATAGTGTTTTGTGAGGAAAAACTTGTATTTACTTGTAATTGCAATTCTTAACCAGCTTAATATTTAAAAAATAAAATTGACAAAGATAATTTTAGGGAAAAACATAACAAAAACAGAAAAAAAAAAAAACCATGTGGGAAAAAAATATTGTAGCAATCAACAGTAATTTTCGAGGAAAGTTACAGTGTTTTCCTCACATATTGTAACTGTAATTTTTAACCAGCTCAATATTAAAAAATAAAATAAAAAAAGATAATTTCGGAGAAAATCATAAAAAAAACCCATGCGGAGAAACACTGTAGCATTCAACAATGTTTTAAAGAAAAACAAATCACAAAACTAAATTCTCAATCAGCTCCATATTAAAAAAAAAATCTACAAATATAATTTTGAAAAATAAAAAAATAAAATAAAAAAACTATGTGGAAAAACATCGCAGCAATCCACAGTATGTTAAAGAAAAAAATTACAAAGCAAAAATTTAACCAGATCAATATTTAAAAAGTAAAATCAACAAAAATAAGTTTAGAAAAAAAAAGAAAAAATAAATGGAAAAAAAAAGAAAAAATAGGAAAGTTGAAAAAAAAAGTAATTTGAAAAAAAAAAGTTAGCAAAAATAAAAAAACATTATAGATTACTGTTGTAATCCACGGTGTTTTGTGTGTGGGGAAATAGTGATTCCCCTACACGGTTTAGAGGATGTTGTAATAATTATAATTGTAATATAACGATTTTCTTTTAAGATTTTATGCAAAAATTCATTGACTATTAATGAAATAAGAAGTCAAAAAGCCAATAAGCTCCAAACTTTTTTTCTTTTTATCTAAATAGGCAGCTTTAGCAGCTGCACAAGCTGAAGCCACAGCGACAGCCAAATTTGTGGAGTTTTTTTTTTTTTTTCAAACTAATACAGTAAATAAAAATATTTTTCAAACTAGAATAAATAATTCTTAAACTAACACAATTTAACTAGTTGTGCAGGTCTTGATTTCTTCATTTATTCCCTTAATTTTTCTATATAGTTATTTTTAGTTTTATTATTATAATCATTTCATATGTTGTTTTTGCACAAATGTTTTTTTTACCTAAAGCTAATATTTATTTTTGAATGAGAATGCTAAAAAAATAGTTAATTTTTTCTCAAAAAGATAATTAGTTTTTGCTCAACTTAAATAAAAATAAGTTTATATAATTGATGAAATAACCATAATAATAAAAATAAAATTAACTAAAAATAAAACTTAAGGGACCACATGATTAAAAAAAAGGAAAAAGAATAGGATGGCATAATAATTAAAGCAGGAGAGAGAAAATAAAAAAGTAAAATGAAACAAAAATAGATGTCGAGAACACACCATAGCTCTAATTAGTTATATGACCCGCGCGATACTGCAGGTTAATTTTTTTTACATAAAAAATATCAAAAAAAGTTAAGATCTAAAAATATTAGGTATTTTTGTAAAGCTATAACCAAAAGTCTTGGGTTTAGCTGCAACATCTGACCTAAGAGTAATATTTATAATATTAACAATAACATTAAACTTGCATGACCCAAGTTTAAGTGAGTCTGACTGCAACACCAGACACAATAGCCTTGGATGTGGGTCTGGCTGCAAAGTCGTGTCATAAAAGTGTGATAATTAAATAGATTAATTAAAAAGAAAAAAACAAAGAAAAAAAACCAACATAAAGAAAAAAACTAACAAAGAAAAAGAAAAAAAAAATCCGAATTAACTGGGCTAACCCGTCAAACCAGGTTAACCTGTCAAACCAGAGATCCGCGTCATGAAAGTTTGATAACTAAATAGAAAAAAATTGAACATTAACAAACTAAATTAAATGAAAAAAATCAATTAAAAAGGAAACAAAAAAACAAAAGGTATCAACCTTTTCACTATGGACTGCACAGTGCAGTCCACAGTCAAAGGCATAAAAACAACAAAAAAAAACTAAAGGCATCGGCCGATAATTAAATAGAAAAAAAATTAATATTAATGAACTAAATTAAATAAAAATATTAATTAAAAAGAAAAAAAACTTATAAGAAGAAAAAAACAAATGAAGAAAAAGAAAAAGAAAAAGCAAATCTAAATTAATTGGCTTAACCCGTCAAATTAAGATCCATGTCATGAAAGTCTTATAACTAAATAGAAAAAAAATTTAATATCAATAAACTAAATAAAAAAATTAATTAAAAAGAAAAGAAAAGAAGGCATCAGCCTTTTCACCGTGGACTGCACTGTGCAATCCACAATGAAAGGTATAAAACGAAAAAACAATTATGATGCAATAGAAGCCTCTAATATCAAAACCATTGTTAATTTAAGCCCACACCAGTCGTTCCCTACAATTCACGTCATGAAAGTTTGATAACTAAATAGAAAAAAAAATTGACGGGTTTACCCAGAATTAACTGGGTTAAACCGTCAAACGAAGTTAACCCGTCAAGCCCTGGACACGTGTCATGAAAGTCTGATAATTAAATAGAAAGAAATTTAACATTAACAAACTAAACAAAACAAAAAAAATTAATTAAAAGAAAAAAATTCAGGTTAATTCGCCAAATCACATTAACCCGTCAAACCCGGGATCCGTGTCATGAAAATCTGATAACTAAATAAAAAAAATTTAACATTAACAAACTAAATCAAATAAAAAATATTATTAAAAAAATTAAAAAAAAAAAGACAGTTTAGCGTTTCATTTACTTTTTAGTACATGTTATAATATAAGAATTATAATTATAATAATATAATATATTAAAAATGGAGAAAGTGAAAGGCTTAGTATATGTTATAATATAATATAATAATTATAATATAATATAATATAATATAATAATATATTAATAATGAAAAAAGTAAAAGGTATCAACCTTTTCACTATGGACTGCACAGTGCAGTCCACCGTCAAAGGTATAAAAACAGCAAAAAAAAACTAAAGGCATCGGCCGATAATTAAATAGAAAAAAAATTAATATTAATGAACTAAATTAAATAAAAAATATTAATTAAAAAGAAAAAAAACTTATAAGAAGAAAAAAACAAATGAAGAAAAAGAAAAAGAAAATCTAAATTAATTGGCTTAACCCGTCAAACTAAGATTCATGTCATGAAAGTCTTATAACTAAATAGAAAAAAATTTAATATCAATAAACTAAATAAAAAAATTAATTAAAAAGAAAAAAAAGAAGGCATCAGCCTTTTCACCGTGGACTGCACTGTGCAATCCACAATGAAAGGTATAAAACGAAAAAAAATTATGATGCAATAGAAGCCTCTAATATCAAAACCATTGTTAATTTAAGCCCACACCAGTCGTTCCCTACAATTCACGTCATGAAAGTTTGATAACTAAATAAAAAAAAAAATTTGACGGGTTTACCCAGAATTAACTGGGTTAAACCGTCAAACGAAGTTAACCCGTCAAGCCCGGGACACGTGTCATGAAGTCTGATAATTAAATAGAAAGAAATTTAACATTAACAAACTAAACTAAACAAAAAAAATTAATTAAAAGAAAAAAATTCAGGTTAATTCGCCAAATCACATTAACCCGTCAAACCCGGGATCCGTGTCATGAAAATCTGATAACTAAATAAAAAAAATTTAACATTAACAAACTAAATCAAATAAAAAATATTATTAAAAAAAATTAAAAAAAAACAGTTTAGCGTTTCATTTATTTTTTAGTATATGTTATAATATAAGAATTATAATTATAATAATATAATATATTAAAAATGGGGAAAGTGAAAGGCTTAGTATATGTTATAATATAATATAATAATTATAATTATAATTATAATATAATATAATATAATATAATATAATATAATATAATATAATATAATATAATATAATAATATATTAATAATGAAAAAAGTAAAAGACGTGGGAAAGTGGGAAAATTACGATGCTTTTTCTATATCTTTTAGAGTATTATTTAATAAAAACACATCTAATAGACTAGGACTACCAGAAAATCATAATGAAGCCATAAATACAAAAGAAAGTCAGCTATGGAGCTTTTAAGAAGTACACATGCCGCCTAAAGGTAACTAAAAGCTCCCATACCGGTATTGTAGGGTTTGATCGTAATTATGGTTGTTTTTTAAAATATTTTTTGTATTAAAATATATTAAAATAATATTTTTTATATTTTAAAAATTATTTTTGAGATCAGCGTATCAAAACGATTTAAAATATATAAAAAAAATTAAATTTTAACAAAAAAATTTTAATTTTTTAGAAACACGGTTACACCTAGTTTCCATAGGCTCACTTAGTTTGTTTTTTTAACGTTAATATGATGTCCATCGAGCCAAGCTATGTGGTGTGGCAAAGCTGTGAGTTTTTCATGCTTAGAAGTCTTTTATATTGGCAATGCCATGTCCATCAAGCCAAGCTTTGCGCTGGCTAGGCCATGATCTTCTCATGATCAATTTTTTTAATTTAGGAAAACACCATATCCATCTGTCCAAGCTACGCGCTGGCCAAACGGTGAGCTTAATTTCCATGCTAAGTTGTTATTTCTTATTACAACAGCATGTCCAAATGGCTAAACTACCTGTTGGCCAAGCTGTGAGCTTTCCATACTTATTTGTTCTTTTGACGAAGATGTTATTTTTATAAAATAATATAAATTATATTATAAAGATTTTATCTAATTGTTTAAAATTTTAAATTAAGATAATTTTTTAATATTATATCAAAATTTTAATGATTAAGTAGTCACGAATTCGAATCTTATCATTCTTATTTATTTAATAAAAAAATTTAAATATAAAATAATATGAACTTGTGCAAGTTTGAAACTCAAAATTTTTTTATCTCAAAATATATATTAAAAAATAATATAAATTATATCTCAAAAACTTATCTATTTAAATTTTTAAATTAAGATATTTACATAATAATCAGGACTGGTTGCCTGCCGGCCAAATCGTGGTCTTCTCGTGCTTACTATGTCTTTCCAAAGGCGATGCCATATGCGATCTGGCCAAGCTGCACATTGACCAAGCTGTTCTTTATAATTAATGGCGACTTCATGTCCATCTGGCCAAGCTGTGTGTTGGTAAAGACTTGAGCTTCTCATGATCAATTGTGTTTTTTTTATATAGCAATATATATCATATCCATCAGCCCTAGCTGCGTGATGGCTAGCATATGAACTTTTCAAAGTTGTTTTTTATAATAGCAACACCAAGTCCACCTTGCCAAGATGAACCCTGGCTAGGCTGTGGGAAATTCTCCTTTTCAATTGTTCTTTCTTATGGTAATGCTGAGTTGCGTGTTATCCATGTTGTGAGTTTTTTTATGCTTAATTGTTCTTTTATATATTTATATATATAGCAATGCCATGTCCATTGACCAATCTATATAGTCATTCTTTTTCTATGAGGGCTAGTTGTCTATTAACACGCCTTATTCATCTTGCTAAGCTGCTCTACCATGACTAAGTTTTAGCTTTCACAAGCTCCAAGGATTCATCTCATGACATTTTTAATATTAAAAGCTAAATATCATCATCGTTAGTTGAGTGTAAAAAAAAGGGATCCCACCTCCTCTATAATTATTGGATAAAAAAAATAAAGGAAAAGCCAATGAGTCTTACAGAGCCGATGTCCCTCCACTATCAGAATTCTTATATTTACCGACCAGATTTTCCGTTGGTATTTATACTATCATTCCGTTGATAATTAATTTACTGATGGGATCACAAATGGAAATGCTTCATCGGTGAATCTTTTATCGGTAATGTTTTGTCTGTCGGTAAATCAATCGGCAATAAAAAAATATTATTACCAATGGATTTACTGACATGAAAAGTGCGCCAAAAAAAGAATTTACTTGCTTTATTCGGTCGGTATTTTTCTCGGGAAGCTTGTCATATAACCGATAAAAATACCATATGCAATTCCGTCGGTGATTATTTAAAAATATATATATATATATATATATATATATATATATATATTAAATCTATTAAAGAAAACTAGAAAAATAATTAAATAATTAAAATCTATTTAAAAATCCTATAAATAAATCAACTAAAAATTGATCTCACATGAAAAAAACTCCTACAACAACATCCATACAATTATTAAGAACATAAAAATAAAAAAAAATAATGAAAAAAAACACAAAAAAGAAGAAAAAATAAAAATCTTACCTTAATGTAGTTGCGAGTGAAGCTAGGAAGAGAAACAAAATTCATAAAGTATGTTAATTAAAAAAAAACCGAGAAAAGAAAAGAAGACATACCTGAGCATGAAGGAAAAAAGAAGGAGTTGAGGAGAGAAGAAAAGAGAAGAGAAGAGAAAGAAAGGGATATTGATGTTTTTTAAATAAGAGGAAGAAGAAGAAGAAGAAAAAGAGGCTCGTCTGTTGTGAAATAAGATGTGAACAATTTACTAACAATTTTATCGATGAATGTTACCAATAGATGTAATTCCGTCGGTAATTATGTTGGTATAAATGACACATCATCTTACTTTTTGGCTTTGTTTTATTTTATTTTTTCTACTGTAATTCTCTCAGTATATACCGAGAAAATATTTTCATCGGTAAAATTCATTATAATTTACCGACGAAAATATTTCTGTTTGTATTTATTAATTTTCTAGTAATGTTCCATATTAATTTGTTCATGTGAAAATGGATGTACAACCAAGACTCTAGTAGCTTGGAGACGACTGACCTTCATAAGCTTTAATCTTGAGAATATATCCTAGATGATGAGATCATCTCTATTGCCAAGCTTGAATTCCCTATAAATGTACATTCCTACCTGGGGGTTACCTTCTTGCTTAGCAAGCTCCCATATATGCTTAGCAAAAATTTTGGACAGTCAGCAGTGGTGCAGACACTAGCAATGATGCGCACCACACAAGAAGTGATAGGCATATCATGCCTAGTTAAACTTAGATATTTAGGCTTGTGAAGAGGTACGGGCTAAAAAAAATAGAAAAAAAATTGACTAAATTAATCTATCATCCCATCAAAACTTGGGTTCTTTACCATTGAATTTTTTTTTTTAATTTTTAAACAAAAATTATAATCAACTTAGATGTACTCTCTTGATCGGGCCTGGCTAGGTCTACCCTTGTATCATGTTTTCAAGTAAGCAATATACTTGCAAAACGTGCAAGCATCCAAGGGGGAATATATGGGGGTCCCCATTGATGCTAGAAAAGGGGGCACTTACACGTGCCAATTTTTATTTGAAAGCTTACATTTGATGTCCTCGTTTGATATGGATGTTTGAAAGCCTACATGTTTCATCGTTTTATTTTATTTGCTTTGGAGAGGCTTATGATGATTTTATTGTACTCTCTACTTCACGTTCATTATGCGAAGAAGGACTCACATCAAGTCTACTATAAGTCAATTTATGTATATGGCAATATCATCCCATTAATGATGTGCAAGGTAAACTCAAATTTATCTATTTTCAAGTTGCTTATACTAGGTCATTTTTTTCTCAATATATCTTCTTTATCTCTCACTAAACATAATTGCATAAATACCCTTATCGATTAAGATGCTTGTGTTGGAGATCACTATCAGAAAATTAGTAAATACAAATGGATATATAGATAAAATATTTTTTTCGGTAGGTTATGGTGAATTTTTCCGACTAAATATGCCTTGCAGTATCCATCGATAAACACTGATGAAAATATTTCATCGGTATATATCCAGGGAATTATAGTGGAAAAAAATAAAAAAAAACCAAAAAATATGATGGCATGTCATTTTTACAAACAAAATTACCAATATATTTAAATTCATCGGTAATTCCATCTATGATATTTAATTTATGACCTGACGAGCAATCCTCCTGTCTTTCTCTCTCTCATTTCCTTTTCTTGCTTTATTTTTCTCTGCAATAAACAACACCCCCTTAATTTTATCACAAATCAACCTCTCACTATAAATTCGGTCACCTTAACACTTAGTTTGTCAACATTCATATTCTGATTCAAATTTTATTGAGGATTCCTCACTTCAAGTAAGCAAAACTACCTATTTATTTATTTGAACTTAATTTTAAAATATTAATTTTTATTGTATATTTTTGTAGTACATGTATTTTATTTGGGTGTTTACTTGTTTTATATCTTTTTTTCTATAGAAATTTGTTGTATGAATATATGATCTGTACATGTTAGGGTTAAATTTGAAATTGTGAATTAGGTGTTTTGGGATGAAATAAATAATGACTTATTTAACAGGTCTGTTTTATATTTTTGTCAATTATATTGTTGAGTTGAAATTTTTTATAAATATATAGAAATTTGAATTTACGTAGATAATTGATAATGACTTAGTTGTACTATTAAAATAATTTAAATAAGTTTGAGTGAAATCAATGTTCTATTATTTATTTAGTTTACGTAATTAATTAATAAATGTTATCATTAATATTCTATATAGGTTTGAAACAAGTAATGGATCGTTCATGAATGTATTGAGATTCACCCTAAAGGTTGCGTAGGATGAATTTTTGTAACTGAGTTCATGGTTTTATTAAATATGCACTATCTAATTCAAAAAATATTAGTAGAGGTGGTATTAGATGTCCATGTAAAAGGTGTAAAAATAAAAAAGTTTTTTTATCCAGATTTTGTAAAGATGCATGTTCTACAAAAAAAGAGTTTATAGAGAGATACCTATGTTGATTTGTAAAGATGTTCCACATGAGGCTATGATAGAAAGGATGATTGGATCAACTTCTAGTTCTAGCAACATGCGTGAAGTTGTAAATGAAAATAGTAATTTTATAGGAATATGGTTATGGATGCGATGAAAATAAATCAAAATTATGTCGGTCAATGTCCAATAGTAGATGAAGAACCTAATGCAAACGCGACGAACCATTATAGGATGGATACACAAATGACAATAAATTATCGGTTGTTACACGAGTGTTCACCATCAAGTTAGATCATGGGTTGAATGAGGCTAGTAAACTTGAATTTATCTATTTTCAAGTCATTTATACCAGATCATTTTTTCTAAATATATTTTCTTTATCTCTCACTAAACATGATTGCATGAATATCGTTATCGATTAAGATGCTTGTGTAGAAGGTCACTATTAGAAAATTAGCAAATACAAATGGATACACAGACAAAATATTTTTATCTATAAGTTGTAGTGAATTTTTCCGACTAAATATGTCATTGCAGTATCCATCGATAAACACTTATGAAAATATTTCATCGGTATATACTTAAAGAATTATAATGGAAAAAAAAAACTAAAAAGTATAATGAAATATTATGTTATTTTTCCAGACAGAATTACCAAAATATTTAAATTCATCAGTAAAATATAATCACTACTTTTAGTATTCACTAGCAAATTGAAACATGTTAGACTAAAAGAACCCATTTTCTTTCGTTTAGCTCATCCAAACTTGGGTGACATAGCTCGATCACAGCGATCGATAATCATCCTCATTTCACTATAGATACCAACCTCTCACTAATTGTGAGACTATTTCCAACTCTTTGCTCTCTAGCTAAACACCCAAACTCTCTCCCCTAAAAGCTCTCCTACTTATCCACCGCCCTATACTTAAAAGCTCCATTTACTTGGACTTTGA
This sequence comes from Populus simonii, assembly GCA_007827005.2. Lineage (NCBI taxonomy): Eukaryota > Viridiplantae > Streptophyta > Magnoliopsida > Malpighiales > Salicaceae > Populus > Populus simonii. The sequence goes on from CM017478.2 coordinate 8,096,325, forward strand.
TCATCCATCATTAATATGCCTTACTAGCACTGTATACTCTTCTGATAGTTAAGAAGACAAGATGGCGCACCGGTATGAGTTTGATGCAACAACTTCATTCATTTGGTAACATTAATGTCCTATGGACCAATGGCAGCTCATTCAGATTGCCAAGGTATTTGTAATAGAGCCACCGGGATATGTTCAGTGCATTTCCGTTGCTTTCCACTGGGATTATCTTCCGACTTTCTGCCAGTTGTTTAGAAGCTTTATCCATTCTTTTCTCCAGGCCTTTAACTGGAAACCGTGGCCATTTTCCAAACTCTGTGTTTTGAATTTGAAATGTATAGTGGCCATCTAATCCATTCTTATTTAGTGTCCCATATGCCCACACTTCTGGAAAGAAAAGGGATGGGAACATCTTAATTTCAGAAGTCTTCAGTTCCCTGATAAACTTGACATTTAAAAACCAGTAACAAAGCTTTCAGTGGGATTTTGAATTCTAAAACAATTTTATGGAGCATTTAGAGAGGCGACTGTACAATGACACATCGGAGGTGATCTAATTCAATTCCAATAAGACAAGAGGAACCATCAGAAGACCATTATTTGACACAATAATAATTTAGTATAGTGCTTAGTGATGCATCTGGACAACATAGAAACCAGTCACCAAACTTGACAGGAAATTAAAGCAAGGATGACAGTGTTCATGGCTTAAAGAATCAGTTTAGCAAACACTATTTCGAGAAAGTTCTTTAGGTATCTCACATTCAGACTTTTTTATATTGCAAGTCAGAGACATAAATGTACAAATATGAAATGGTGGGAAACGGGGGAAAAGCTTGACATTACCTTGACATCAACTTTGTTATGACGAAATGCCATTTTAGACATGTGGTGGGAAACGGGGGAAAAGATGAAACAACTGGGTTTTGTTTAATACCGTCCATTGGCATTCCAACACCAACCTTCACATGAGCAACTAGATAGAACAAGATGAATGATTAAATAAAATGGTAATTCACGATATATGAAAAAAACTACACAATAATATTAATTCTTAGACCGAATCTAATTGAATCTACATGATGTTTTATACCATGTACACAAATGTTTTATATAATACATACACCTCCTTAAATATTTCTATAAATATCTTAGATATTTTTTAAGATATTTATCTTAAAAAAATCTATATAAACATAGCTTTATCTTTCTAGATTTAAAGTTGGTCAACTTCAAAAAAGCTAAAAGTTATCTTTCTAATGTTCATTTTTCTAGACTTCAAGTTTAATACAGTACAAATTTAATACAAGACTTAAATAATGTTTAAGTAAAATTTAAGCTAAAAGAATATTAATTTATTCTTCCTGTCACATATACAAATATTATACTGACTTAAGCTTTAAAATACATTTTTTACGGGTGTTGTTGGACCCACCAAGTCCTCTAATTTTATCAGATCATGTTTCTCTTAGGAATTTTTCCAGCCTCATCATTAATTACGGGAAATGAACAAACAAATCAATTCATTCTATTTTTTTTAAAATTTTCATGGTTGACGAAACCTCAATACAATGGTAACTATGCCACAACTATGTCTATAGATACACCAATAACATGTCAGTAGCTAAACCAGAGGTTATGCCTATGGCTTGGTTCATGGCTACACAAACAAATCACTAATATCAGTCACATAAAGAAAAATATAATTCAAGTGATATATGGCTTCAACAAAAGGGATTGTAAAATAGAGAAATATACTTGATTTTTACCTTTTCCAATATACACCTGTGTGTAAAACAATTCTTTGCGCAGTATGCATTTTCCCAAATGATTATGTTAAATTAGTAGCTGAAATAATGCGAGTTACATGTATCAGGATCCCAGTTCTTTATTGTCATTGTTGTTTTGAATAGAGATTGTTCATGATCCCAATATCATAGAAAGTACTAGTACAAAAATTTCACTAGTACGAATGTTTCCATGATGATAAGCAAAAAAGAAAAAAAAATCTCCAGAACTCAGATGGAAGAGCATGAAAACAATAGGAGAAAGGCACCTGGAAAACTTTTTGCCAATAGTTTCCTGTACTGTAAATGCTAGAGGCAAGTTGATGCCTTGAAGGGCCATCCAGTCACTTTCTTTTTCCCAACTTTTGCAATCCCACCAAGCAAGAGAATCTTCCAAAGCAACACATCAATCAGACGAAGAAGAAGGGGCCCTTATAGGTGGTGGTGATGGTGGTGGTTCATGGTTGGCAATTCGGCATGGGCTCGGGTCCCACCCTGATTGTGGCTTGAATTTAAGGTTGGTTCATGAATATATGGGCCCAATAATTTTGATAAGAACTAGGTGTGATTCGGGGCTTTAAAAGGAAAGTGTCGTGTGAAAAAAAATGGAGAAATACACACTTGTTCTTATTGTTATCATCGTGTAGGTCAAATGCAGCTGGCTGCGGCCTCGCTGAGTCCGGCACTGTTATTAAACCCTTCCTGTTTAAAAAAAAAATTATTCTGAAATTGACTTGAATAACCCCTGAATCAATTTGCAAACTCAATGAAATTAATATCATTTTGATTATTTTAAAAAATTATTAACTATATTAACTCACTCAACTCATAATCTAAATCTTGTAGTTAATCAACTCTCAAGTTATATTTAATAATTATGAATTCCAGTTGAGTATTATGATTGATGTTATTCATTGGTTCATTGAATACTAGGTTTTTCTTTGTCAAACTCAAGTTTTATATTAAATTTAAATTAATTTTTAAATGGAGTTTAAAATTATTCGAAATTGTAAAAATCAAATAAATATTATTTTAATATATTTTTTATTTATTAAAAAGAATTATTTTGCACCGATATACGCCTAGATTTTAAGGTTAACAATTTATTAAGATTTTTTAAATACATCATGTCGATCTAAAGGGGTGCGCTTTTAAAATTGTTTGCGAATTGACTTAGTTATTAAAAAAAAAATCAAGAATATATAAGTAAAATATCAAGAATATGCATGTAAGTAAAATATCATCCTTGACATTTATATGATCTTTCAAGGATGATATCTAAGACACAGGCTTTCCAAACTACCTTGAAGACAGTGACTCAAACTAGGCATAACTTGGTTTCTGACCTGTTCTAAGTTCTGATTGGTCTCAACTGTCTTAGATTGGATTAGGATGATCTTTATAAGTTATTTTCAAGTAATCAGAGCTCTTGTTAAGCTATAAATATTCCATGTATTGACGTTTCAACAAATAAAAAATAAAATACTAAATATCTCTTAAAAAAAATTCTGAAAACTATCTTTATTTTCTTGAGTTTCAATCATATGCATACAACTGAACATAAAATTTCAAATGAAGTTTAACCTGTTTAGTGAATTAATTTTTTTTTTAATTTCAAATTAATTTTTTAGTATTTTTAAATTGTTTAATGAGCTAACATTATTAAAAGATAAAATAAAAATATTATTTTAATATATTTTAAATAAAAAATATTTTTAAAAATATATATATAAAAAAACCAGCTTGCGTAAGTTTGGTTGCAACATAAATATCAGAACCTGGTAGCTAGTAACGGAGCCAGGAGGAGGCTGACAGGGACCCAGGTCCTTGTAAGAAAATTTTTTCCAGCCTTTTTTTTTATAAAATAATTAAAATTTTACTTTTTTAAAAAATATTTTTTTTAAATTCACCCCTTACTTTTTTTCTTCTTGCTTGGCCCCTGCTGGCAGCTATTTAAAATTTGAAGTGAGAAGGTAATAATTGACTACAAATTTAGCAAGTCGTACTAGCGTCTTCGTTAACTGCCACGTGAAGTTCTCTGTCAATATTTGCCGAGTAGTTATTACTAACAACGTAAGTCTGCATTACTTTCTACGTACGCATCTTTCACTTTCTTAAACCAACAGATCCTTACGCCATGGAATATCAAGCTCGGAATGTTTAGGCATGGCGCATGAGATAATTGAAGGTTCACATGCATGGTGACAATTCATGAATACCTTATTTAACCAAGGCAGGTCTACTTACTTTGAAAAGCCTCTCTCTGTGTATAGGGTTCGAGCGACAAAATATGAAAAGTAGCTAGCTAGGGTCTGGCTGAGAGTTTGGTGCATGAAATCATAGAGCTTGCTGATCCAATTGCCAAGTCAGATGGGACCAGTATAAGACAGGATATGGGCATGCGGTTTCTGCAAGTTGTGCCATTGGCCAGTTATTGATAATTAATGGAGTGGATAGCTAGAAAGAGCCTAGCATTCATGATGTATGTAACAGAGACTTTCAAAAAAAAAAAACGAGTAATTTTAAAGGATTGTAGTTTAATTAGCTAAATTTTAAATTTATTTTTTAAAATTCATCCATTTAGATCAATTTAAAGATTATAAATCTTATTATTGTTGAAGATTTATTTGGTCGTTAACTTTAAAGTCTCAGAAAATTAGTCGAGATGCGCGTAAATTATATATAAAAAAGATATAATTCAACTAATGATCAGTTATTTAGTTTATTTTATAAAAATCACTAGTTTAAGTGTCACAAATTTTAGTGTTACTGGAGACTTACCTAATTGTTAATTTCAGGACCTTAGAGAATTAGTCAAGGTGCACGTAAGTTAGTCGAACACGTATTATTACAAAAAAGAAGAAAAAGAAAGCTACTTGTGTTAAGGTTGCCTTCGTATTGCTTTGGTGTAAATACGTTGGCACCTCCAGGATGAAATTGGTCCCCTGAGCATATCCAAAAGCTATAGTTTTTCTCTCTCTATTGGAAGTTTTTGTTATCTGAGAATTTCAACCATGCTTGTTGAAGCTTAGGCACTTGAGAGAGACTAATTATAAGGAAGTTAAAGCAATGTGCTTTTTGAAAAATTTGCGTCTGTAATTTTCATGATTTTACTACTTTTCTTCTTAAGCTTTTAGAGGGTGGGTATATGTAATCTTCATCGCCTACCTCTTGAATACGCATCCTTGAAGATTAAGTTATTTGTGGACCAGACACTCTTGATCTCTCTCGTAGAATGCAATGAAGACCTACTTGCAAAAGTAAGTTGATGCTTACTTTGAAATAATATTGTAGTGGGAAGTGATTAAGATGTTTGCACTTCCAGTTTTCATTTTCTCTTTTTATATCCGAATCAATCCATCATGATCTCCTTTTCTGGTGCTTTTATTTAGGTCCAACCTTCGATTAGAAAGAAAGTCAACAATATAAACTCGGACAAAAGAAAAATGAAAATGAGACGAATTTAAGCACCTTTTGGAACGCGGTTTCTTTAAAAAAAAAAAATTAAAAATTAAAATTTTTTATATATTTTGAATCGTTTTGATGTGTTGATTTTAAAAATAATTTGTTAAAAATAAAAAAAATATTATTTTAATATATTTCGGTACGAAAAACACTTTAAAAAATAACTACAACCATATTTTCAATCAGGCTCTACTGATTTAGGGGGGAATAGCATACCAAAGACTAATTTAAAGAATAAAAAATGCATTTGAGAATCCATTTTCCATCTTCCAAATTCATAAATTGTGTTTCGTTACTCAACCAAAAGCATTTTCCAACCACTAAAACAATTTTAAATGTGGAAAATATATATACATGCATTTAAAAGATATGTGATGAAAGCTCAAGAATTCATTATAAAAGCGCTTTCGAAATAATATTTCGCGAGTTCCCTGCCTAAGGTGGTGTTTGTAGAAAATTCTATGTCAATATATAATATAGATGAGTGTTTATTGTAAGCCATTAAGCATATATATAGGTTTAAGAGTATGATGGTGCAAGTTCTGTGCTCCTGTGATTTGTCTTCCTCTCCATCGTTTTAAATGAAAGAGTTCTGGTATTTATTTTATCCTCGCTATACACTACAAGATTTCACAGTTTTACCGACGGATCAATTCCGTCGGTGTATGATTAGAAATTCATCGGTGATTTTTTTACCGACGTCATCACCGACGAATTACGTTCGTCGGCTTTACCTTCGTCGGGGATTCCCCCTTCCGTCGCTATATCGGTCGGAAAAACAAAAAAACCATTTGCCAATGGTTTTACAGACGGAATTTGCGCCAAAAAAAAAAAGATTCCCGCTTCAAATATACCGACGGATTTTTATTCCGTCGGTGATATTGTAATTTACCGACGGAAACTATCCGTCGGTAACTACGTCGGTGAGGGTATGAAAATACCGACCGAATCTGTCCGTCTGTAAATTCGTCGGTAATGGTGGAAGCTACTGTTAAATGCCGACGGATTAATTTCGTCGGTAATTTTTTCGGTGAGTGTTTAAATCGACCGAATTCATCCCTCGGTAAAATCCTTGGTAATTGTTTTTTTCTTAATTTGTTTTTTAAAAATTATTTAGGATATATAATATAAAACTATATAAATTAATTGTAATACAAACCAATTATGCAAATAAAATTTATATTAAACATAAAAAAAAAAACAATGTGAAATAATATTCATTACAAACTGAATATGTTTTAAGAAAAATATTAAATGAAGTTTTAAAGGTAAATAATGTTTATTACAAATTAATATAAAGGTGGAGCTGGAGGAGGAGGAGGAGATCCTGGAGGAGGCTGGTGGTTATACGGCCAAAAAAGATTAGGCGCACATGTTTCACTATTTGCCATGTTCATAACCATTTCGCGAAGCTGTTCATAAGCCGCTTTTTGTTGTTCATACTCCGCTTTTTGTTGTGCTTGAGACGCTTTGATTTGTGCGTACTCCGCTGATAGGTGATCGTATTTCTCGGTGAGCTGAGCTGTGTGTTGCTGCAAGGCCACGAACTCCTTAGATTGGAAGCTCGATATTGATTGGGAGCTCCCAACTGTTGAAACACTACGGGTCGACCGCAAGTTATCGGCCGTAGTGTTGGAGAGCCCGTAAACCTGATTTTTATCGGGTCCACCTGACGAGCCAACCTCCATCCACAAATCAGGATCGAATTCCAGATGGGTCAAAATATCAACCCCGTATCTCTCCCTCAACCGATTATAATATGTCTCCTGAAAATAAAATAAAAAAGTAATCATCATATTCAATACAATAAACATAATAACTTACAAAATAAAATGGTTGAACAAACATACCACGAAATGGCTAGCACGATTATCAACGAACTGTTGCGCCCCCTTCTGGCGGTCTTGACTCCGCACGTGCGTCTCCACAAACAGCTCCATCGGGCTCGGCTCACGTCCAAGAGACGCAGCCTATAATGAAAAAATATATATTAACAACAACTGAATTTAACGATATATTTCATTTAAATTAATCTTACCATCCGTTTTGCATGTGCAGCAAACGGAACGGAGCCGCCAGTGTGCGTTGTCACCCCGCCATGAATTGGCCGATTCCGGTTGCCAGCACCGGACTGTGAGCGTCGTGTGAAACCGCTCAGACGTCACGTGCTCAAGATAGTGCGGCCATATATCTTCCGGGATGTATATCGGTTTGAAATCCCTCCAAACCGCAACATCGTTCCAGCCTTGGAAACCCCTGTCCCTCGCGGTTTTTTTTGCCTTTTTTTGTGCTTCATACCAAAAATCACGCAACCTGCTTCACGCAACCAAAAATTACATTTCGAAACATAAATTTTGTCTAAAAAAAATCCTGTATTGTTTTCGATCTTACCTAGTTGCCGCGTAATTTTCCCACACCCTCCTCACAACAGTGTTATGCTCACTGTCCCAGCAGAATTTGTGCTGTGTATAAATAAACAAGTTTAAATAAAAACAATAATTTATTTACAATTATATTAATAATTTATTACAAATAAGCTGAAAATTATAAATTAACACTAAGCTGAAATCTGTCAAACCATGCATTGATTTGAGGCATCCATTCAGGATGCTTGGATATCTGACTCCATTGAAACAATGGAATCTCTATCGACGATTTAAATGCCGATGATATTACTCGGGCAGCTTCAATGTTTGTGAACCTGAAAATAAATGAAATAAATTCAATAGTGATTACTTCATAAATTATGTTGTAATTTAAAAAAAAAAACTAAAACCTTAACAAACTTACATTGAAAGGTCGTCCTTCCACTGTGCCTCGTACTTGTGGCTCTGCGCTGTGAAGTACTGCTGGAAGAGGCAGCATCGGTTGACGGCGCATGTGGTGTAGGTGCCTCTTCTTGAGCGGCACCTAAGGAAATATCATCATCGCTGCTAGACGAACTAGCTGCGACCTCACTTGAGCGACCAGCTCTGGTTTTCGTTCTACGCATCTACACAATTTGATACAAATAATTATATAATTAAATTCAAATGTAAAAAAAAAAAATTCGACAGCACCTCCCCTATACCGGATACTACCCAAATCCACAAACCTGCACATATTAACAATAGCCACAACCAATTTACCCAATCTATACTAATTATTCCAACATATTCAATTACTAATCCTAAGGTAAATTCAACATTAAGAATTACAATTCAAGTAATTATTCAATAATTATGCCAATACAACAAAACAATAAATTAAAAAAAAACTCTAGAATAACAATCAAAATAAATGAAAAAAATTAAACACAAAGCATGCAATAATAGAGTAAAACTAAAAATTATTCCAACATATTCAATTACTAATTCTAAGGTAAATTCAACATTAAGAATTACAATTCAACAAATTATTCAATAATTATGCCAATACAACAAAACAATAAATTAAAAAAAAAACTCTAGAATAACAATCAAAATAAATGGAAAAAATTAAACACAAATCATGCAATAATAAAGTAAAATTAATAATTATTCCAACATATTCAATTACTAATTCTAAGGTAAATTCAACATTAACAATTACAATTCAACAAATTATTCAATAATTATGCCAATAAAAAAAAACAATAAATTAAAAAAAAACTCTAGAATAACAATCAAAATAAATGGAAAAAATTAAACACAAATCATGCAATAATAAAGTAAAATTAATAATTATTCCAACATATTCAATTACTAATTCTATGGTAAATTCAACATTAACAATAAATATTCAACAAATTAACTAATAATAATTATGCCAATACAACAATAAAAAATATTCAATAAATTCAAAAAAAAAACTATAGACTTTAGCAATGAATTATGCAAAAAAACTTATAGACTTTATCTACATTACAAAAAATACACCAAAACAAAAAAAATAGCAAAAAAAAAACCATTAAAGTAAAATGAAATAGAGAAAACACTAACCTTTTAAATTGATGAAAATGATGAAGAAAACTTGCTAAAGATTGGAGGTGAAAGCTTTGAAGAATGGAGAGGAAAAAAATCAAAATCTTAAGGTGAGAAACGAAGGAGAAGAAAAAATGAACTGAACGGGCAGTCACTTGAACTTATATGGCAGTTTTACCGATGGATTCACCGTTGGATATAAAATTAATTATTATTTTAATTTATTCCGTTGGTGAAGTGTCAAATATCCGTCAGTAAATTTTGAATTTCGCACCAAAATTTTTAATGACCCTCCATATTTTTCGTGGTCCATCGGTAATTTCGTCGGCAATATGACGCGGTCAGAGGTGCATTTAATGCACAACCCTTTGAAATTTGCGCGGTTCGTCGGTAATTTTATCGGTAAAAGTGACCCGCCGACAATGTACCGACGGACTTAAGTCCGTTGGTGTGGCCGTCGGTGTTGTGGTGGCATTTCAAGTAATTATTTTCGAACTCTCTGTGAAATGTCGACGACCTTAAGTCCGTCGGTGTGGCCCGTCGGTGTTGTGGTGGCATTTCAAGTAATTATTTTCGAACTCTCTGTGAATTGCCGACGACCTTAAGTCCGTCGGTGATTTGGTGGCATTTCAAGTAATTATTTTCGAACTCTCTGTGAAATGCCGACGGCCTTAAGTCCGTCGGTGTGGCCGTCGGTGATTTGGTGGCATTTCAAGTAATTATTTCGTGTTACAAAATATATCATCCATGATCAATAATTATTTCAAGTAATTATTTCGTAATTGTGGTATTTCAACTAATTATTTCAAGTAATAAATATTTTGTGTTTCAAAATATATCATCCATAATCTAAATTACATGAAAAAAAGGGTTTTACATAGGGCTTCATTTTGGTAGTTAGTCAGAATTTTCTTCTTCTTCGTCATCAATTGAATTGTCATCACCTTCATCGCAATCTTCAATATGAATATCATCTTCTTCATCGATATTTGCTTGTCCGCTAGAGCTCAAAACAAAATTCAACTCCTCTGCGTCAACATCAACAAGACTATCATCGAAAACATGAAAATTTGAATTTTCTTCCAATTCAATCGAAGGAGCAACTCGATATGGTTCAACCACCTCACTAACTTGAAAGACTTCATCTCGCACACTTATGTCTTCGTTCTCATCCTGAACAACCTCGACACGACCCCGGGGTTTCGTTTTTAAAACGGACAACCAATCCACTTTTGATCGATCCTTTCTAAATGAAGGGGTGTATGTGTAATAAACTTGTTGACATTGCTTTGCGAAAACAAAGATATTGTTTATGTTGCGGAGTCTAGCTTTTGAGTTGATTTCGACCAGACCATAGTGCGGATCAACTCTGATTCCTCTGTCAGTCGTGTCATACCAATAGCATTTGAATAAAAACACTATATTCTGCTCGTTATGATATTGCAGTTCGACGACCTCTTCTAATCTACCATAGTTGTCAACTTCTAACTCACTACTAGTGGACCCCTTAACACAAACACCGCTATTGTATGTCTTTATTCCTTGCCCGTATTCTTCAGTATGGAAAACATATCCATTGACAAAATACCCGTTGTAGCACTTACATTTTCTTTCAGGCCCCAGGCTTAGTGAAGACAATGACTTAGGTGCACTCCTTCCCATTTGATAAACCTTGTATGTAATGTACATCAATAAACAGTAAATGAACGAGAATCTCGTAATGACATTCATACGTACAGTAATTTTGCAAGTTAGAATGAGTTTGTGATAGTGCTTACATGTGTTCTGAACCACGTGGCAAACTGCTCATCTTGTAATTGAAAGATCTGGGATACGGTCAGCTGTGAGTTATTGGAGAGCAAATATTGATGATGTTGCCTGCAAGTGATAATGAGTGTATGATATTACAATATATAATTAACAGTATATTACTAACAAAGTTTAATTAGTATAAACTTACTGAATAAAAGGTCCCAGCTCATCACAGTTAAATAGAACATAGTTGTGTGCTTGTTTGAACTCTATTTCCGATAAATATCTTCCTCTTACGGCATTTTTAGGTGTGGGTCGTCCAGTATTGGAGAATATTGACAAGTTCCCACTGGAAGGCACTTTACCACCATCATCATGCCGTGGAACGCGATTGATTCTCGTTCTCAGATGAGGTTCGAAATAGTACGAGATAAAAATATTGAGATCTCCTCAACAATATAGGCCTCACATATCGAAGTCTCAACATGCGCCTTGTTCTTAACCTTTTTCTTGAGATTAAACAAGTACCTGCATTGAAATATTAATCAAGTATTTTCAATTAAGAAAAACATATAAAATACTTTTATATATGAATTACATTGCAACTGTAATATCTAACCGTTCGAATGGGTACATCCATCTATATTGGACCGGTCCTCCAGCTTTTGCCTCGAACGGTAGATGTATAGAGAGATGCTCCATTGAGTCAAAAAATAATGGAGGGAATATCATCTCAAGTTTGCATAGTGTCTCGATGATATTCGTTTGAAGCCTCTCAATGTGATCAACATTCAACTTGTTGGAGCATATATCTCTGAAGAAATGACTGATCTCCGTGAGTGCATCCCATATTCCCTTTGGCAACAAATCACGAAAAGCTAATGGGATGAGTGTTTGCATAAACACGTGGCAGTCATGACTCTTCATTCCATATAATCTGCAGTCCTCTATATTAACCAGCCTTGATATGTTCGATGCATGTCCATCCGGAAAACACAGACTCTTAAGCCATTTGTAGACTAGCAGTTGTGCGTTTTTCTCTAACATGAAGCTTGCTCTTGGTTTTGCGACCTGTGACTCATCATAAACCAACTCCATATTTTTACGGTTACAGTATAAAGCTATATCCAATCTAGCCTTGATGTTGTCCTTTGTCTTCCCCTTCACATCCATGACGGTGTTGAAAATGTTCTCAAACATGTTCTTTTAGATGTGCATGACGTCAAGGTTATGGCGGAGTAGATTGGTCTTCCAATAAGGAAGCTCAAAAAAGATACTTCGTTTTACCAAATTATGGGTCAAACCAAAACCAGGAAACTTTTGCTTACCTGATTGAAGGCCAAACACAATGTCACCGTACTCTGAGACAATATCATGCAATTCTTCACCAGAAAGACGCAGGGATGCAATATTTTTTTCAACTCTACCAACAAAGAAATCTTTTCTGTTCTTTCTGTACCTGTGATGAAGTGGCAAGAAGCGACGGTGATAGTAAAAAAAAGAAGCTTTACCTCCATTTGCTAGTGTGAATGCCTTGTTGTTTTCCATGCAGTATGGACATGCGAGTTTCTCATGCGTGCTCCAACCAGAAAGCATTCCATAAGCTGGAAAATCATTGATAGTCCACATCAATGCCGCCCTCATAAGGAAATTTTGTTTCCTCGATATATCATAAGTCAGAGCTCCGGAGGACCACAACTGGGCCAACTCATCAATCAACGGTCGAAGATAAACATCTATATTCCGCCCCGGGCTTCTTGGACCGGGTATGACAGTAGATAAAAACATGAACTCCGGCCTCATACACATTCTCGGTGGCAAGTTATAAACTGTGAGTATGACCGGCCAACAAGAATAAGGAACAGCAAATGACCCAAATGGGTTGAATTCGTCTATACACAACCTAAGACGCACATTCGATGAACCATCACTCCATCAACTGCATGGTGTGCTTGGTGCCATGTCATGTGCTCAGCAGTCCTTGATGACATGAATAACCTCTACAGTCTAGGTGTGATCGGGAAGTATCTAAGTTTTTTATATGCCACTAGAGTCTTTCCCCTGCCAGTTCTAGGTTTGTAACGGGAATGCCTGCATGTCATGCACTCGGTCATCTCAGCATTTTCAAGATAGTATAACATGCAGAAGTTAGGGCACATGTCAATTTTTTGGTATCCTAAACCGAGGGGTTTCATCATGGACTTCGCAGCATAGAAGTTCTCTTTCAGCCTGTTCCCTTCAGGTAAAATGCTTCTTGCCCATTCAATAATCTTGTCATACCCGGCCTCACTCAACCCGTGATCTGACTTGATGGTGAACACTTGTGCTACGGCCGATAATTTACTGTGGTTCGTGTAGCCATCCCATAATGGTTTGTCAGAATCTTTCAACAAATCAAAAAACCTAGCTGTATCTGCATTAGGTTCTTCTTCTACGATTGGACATTGACTGCCATTACCTTGATTCATTCTCATTGCATCCATAACCATATTTCTGTAAGGATTAGTGTTGTCATTTGCCGCTTCATGCACGTTGCTAGCACTAGAAGTAGACCCAACCACCGTTTCTTCCATTCTCCTCTCACTCTTGCTAACAAATATTTCTCCATGTGCATACCAACACTGGTAATTCTCCATAAACCCTTTGTGTAGAAGATGCATCATTACAACATCTGGATGCAGATACTTTTTATTTTCACACTTCCTGCATGGACACCTAATACCGCCTCCAGTAAAATTTCTGGGAATAGATGTTGCGAAATTAATAAAACCCTGAACCCCGTTACAATAATCCATCCTCCGCAATCCTTGGGGTGAATCTCGATACATCCATGAACGATCATCCATGACTTATATCGAACCTCTATAAAATTATGATGACATCATGTATTAATTAACTAAGTTAGGTAAATAAACTTGCAAAAATATTACTTTACCTCGAGATTATCCAACAAACCAATCACAACTTCTCATAAATATTAAATATTCATTATCATTTATCAACGTCCATACGAATTAAAATATATAAATTTACAGAAATTACTACTCCGCAATACCATTGATAAAACTTTAAACGGGCCCATTAAGCAAGCTATTAATTATTTCAAAATAGCACATGTAATATTCGGTAGTTCCATAAAGTTTTAACAATTTACAAACAAATACAATCTTACAAAATCTAAAACAAACCATAACAGGTATAAAATTATACATTCATATACTACAAGTTTGTTTGAGAAATAACAATAAAACATGTACATCTACTAACAAAATACATATACTAAAAAAACAATAAAATTGACATTTAATTAAATGTTAAAATTTAAAAAGATAGAATTACTTACAAAAATTGATAAAATCCATCGGTAAATCAGAACACGGATGTTGTGACCACAAAACTTCAAGAAATATAACTTGTTGTGCTGATATGAGGAAGATTTTTTTTTGGGGGGAGGGGGGGCTGGTTGTTTGCAGATGGGGAGAGTTGAGATTATGAAGAAGAAAGAAAAATATGGGAGGAGAGGGTCGGCAGAGCTGACTTATATTACCTTTTTCCAACGGTTTCACCGACGGAGTTTCCGTCGGTGATTCTGACAGAAACATAGACACGTCACCGTACGGATCTACCATTTCAAATCTCTTGGTGAGTCCATCGGAAATTTAAACGACGAACCGGTCACGTCACTGTACGGGCACTGTACGGGCTGTCGTTTTGAATCCGTCGGTGATTTTGTCGGAAAAAAATAACCCGCCAAAACCTCCACGTCAGCGACCCATCTTTTTTTTAATTCGGAAACTTTCCGTCCGTAATTCAGTCGGTAACTACCGACGGAAATTTTCCGTCGGTAGTTACCGACTGAATTACTGACGGAAAATGGTCCGTCGGTAGTTACCGACTGAATTACAGATGGAAAAGTGTCCGTCGGTAATGTCGATCTCAAATTACCGACAGAAATTTTCCGTCGGTAAATCCGTTGGTATTTAGCGAATTTCTGGTAGTGATAGTAACATGCATGCTATAAGGTATGCTAGAAATTGTTTTCTTTTCTTTCACGTAAGCATGGCATCTTTTATAAAAATCTATTCATGAATATCATTTTTATGCAAAAAAAAAAAAGAAGAAGAATATAATTCATTCAAGATGGGTTTAATCAAAGATGATTCTATCCAATCACAGCAACGAAAAATGGGACTGGATAAGAATTAAGAATCACCAGCTCCCTCTAGCAATCCAGCCTACGAAATGAGGAAATCCTACTTGATTTGCACTGCACCCATTTACGCTAACAGCTCGTACATGTTTTGCACATTCAAAGAAGTGCAGTATAATTGAAAGACATCTCACCAGCGCCCACCACACATGAAATTGCTTGAGAGGAGACATTAATCCAATAATTTTCAAACCAGGCATCATTTTCTTTCCTATTTCTCTTGTCCCACTGCATTTTATCTAAGATATTACAAGCATATATACCTACCACAGATCCCGTACTTAGGTGAAAGGAAAAGTCAGGCTCATACAGCTATACAAGGCTAAGGAAGAAAAAGAAGGAGAATTTATTTCTCAGAGAACAGTACTCCAAACGATTTCCCAGCTGATATAATCAATGGTTCTACTTATTCCACTTCTCTTTTTCTCTGGGAAAAAAGTCCCAAATTATTAGTCATTGGCCTACATGTATGAACAAAATCTAACCATAAAATGCAATGCTATGAAGTCACATGGCTAACAAATTTAGTGAGACGCAAATTTGGAGATAAAAGGGATATGCAGCAGTTGTGCTAAGACTAGGTCCCAGCTAGCTCACATGTACTGATTCCACCTAGTCTATCATGCCCTTCCTCTCTCATCAGTTTTGGTGAATACTCAATGGGTGGCATGCGCTTTGCAGCTCGTGAGGTTGATTTTTTTTGTCATTTAAAAAAATAATTTTTGCTAAATGTTTTAAAGCATAAGAAAAAATTTGTGATTACACAGTCCTATACCCTATCGAGTCTAATAAGATAAATTTATTTAATTATATAATAAAAAATTAATGACAATAAATATATCAATTCTAAAAAAAAATGATAACGATGACTTACAAAAAAAAATTATTACAAAACAAAAATTACAAAAATTACGAAGTTGAATTTTAAAATAACATAATATTAAATGATAAAATTAAAAAAAAAAACAAAAAACAATCTCATACTAATCTGACTTAGCATAGCAAACTCAGTGGAGTCATCATCGTAGAAAGCAAATTGAAAAAAATTAAAATAAAAACTTAATTTTTAATAAACTCAATGTTGAAAGATAAACTAAAAAAAAAATTATTAGTGTCAATCCGAGTTAACATTTCATACCATTAACGTAGGTTATGAGACTGGAATCACCACACACAAAAAAAACCTAGAAAGTTTAATTCTCAACAATAAAATATTAAATGATGAAATTCAAAAAAAGATTCAAAGCAAAACAAATTAAAAAAATAAAGACTAAATTTAATATAAATATAAAATGAAATAAGATGATATAAAAGGCTCGAGATAATATGAGTTAGCATGGCAAACCTGAATAAAATTGAATTAAAAAAATATCAAAGAATTGAACATATATAATTTTTAAAATATAAGGATTAAATTAAATTTTTTATATAAAATTTAAAAATATCACCTATTTATAGTTTTTTTTATTATTTATTCCCTTCTCTTTCAATGTTTTTCCTTAGTTGATAGCTAAAAAAATGATGCAATTACATTAAAAAAAAAAATTCATGATAATTTGAAAATAAAAATGAACAATATATCAACAATAAAACAACATGGAATTGTCGTCCACTATTGAGAAAAACTACGAAATTAATTAAGTTTATTCGTCAAGTTCAATTAAACATCTTTGTCAAAATATGGTACATTTTCTTCGTACATAAAACAAAGAGGTCTCTATCAAATTATCATTGATACAGACCTCAACCTTTTTCTGTTTTTTTTTTTTAAAAAAAAAAACTCAATATGTATAAAGTCCAACTGGGCCACTTTGCCAAACATACATAAATTTCTCTTGATTTAATTATCTCGTCTCTCTAATCACTTACTAACCCTGATTAAATGATTGTTTTCCTCTTTATATTTAACTCACTTCACTTTCTTCCTCCCAGTGTTTCTCCCCCCTCTCTAACATGGGAATCATGTCATTCCACCAGACTAGTTACTCAGATTATGATTCTCAATCACACTCTGACCACCTTCAAGCAAACCTGCCTACACTTTGTTCGCAGCCAAGCCTCCCATCAGTACCTTTCCTCACCTCAAAACCCCATCATCGCCACCAAGAAATCCTATCCACCACCCACCACCACTGCGTCGCCACTCTGAAAGGCCACTCCTCTTATATATCCTCACTAACCCTCGCAGGAAAGTTCCTTTACAGCGGCTCTGACAAAGAAATACGACTGTGGAAGCGAAACCCTTTAGATTCTGAAATAGATCAGGAAAACCTAAGCAACAACGTAGTGGCTGTGGGGAACGGTGCAGTGAAGTCCCTGGTAGTTTGGGCAGAAAAACTCTTTAGTGCTCATCAAGATAACAAAATCCGAGTATGGAAAACCAATAACCAGGAGACTAATCAGCAGAAGTACACACGTTTGGCCACTTTACCAACACTTGGTGACCGTGCCTTTAAGAGTCTGTTGCCAAGGAATCAAGTTCAGATTCGAAGGCACAAAACATGCACATGGGTTCATCATGTTGACACAGTATCTGCACTTGCCTTGTCGAGTGACGAGTCCCATCTCTACTCCGTTTCATGGGATCGGACAATTAAAATATGGAGAACGAATGACTTCAAGTGTTTGGAGTCGGTAGCCAATGCTCATGATGATGCTATAAATGCAGTGGCATTGTCGAATGACGGGAATGTTTATACCGGATCGGCCGACAAGAAAATCAAGGTGTGGAGGAAAAGTTCAGAAGAGAACAAACACTCCCTGGTTGCCACTCTAGAAAAACACATGTCTGGGATTAATGCCTTGGCGCTAAGCACTGATGGGTCTGTTTTATACTCCGGTGCGTGTGACCGATCAATAGGAGTATGGCAGAAGGATGATGATGGCAACATGGTGGTTTTGGGAGCCCTTAGGGGCCATACACAGTCCATATTGTGCTTAGCTGTTGTCTCTGATTTGGTGTTTAGTGGTTCTGCAGATAAAACCATTAGAATTTGGAGAGGTGTTGATAGAAGTTACTCTTGCTTGGCAGTTTTGGAAGGGCACGGAGGCCCTGTCAAGTGCTTGACGGCATCAATTGACCGTTCCTCATCTGATGCATCGTTTCTTCTTTACAGTGGGAGTTTGGACTGTGATATCAAAGTGTGGCAAATCAATGTCCCTCTTCTATAAAAGATTTCTTAAAATTTGGAGTCTCGACTGTACTTTTTGTAAATAGAAATGGAGAGATTGCTATACTTTCTTTTTTCTTTTTCTTTTTTATCATCGCTTTCCATCTTTCCCCTATCCTGGGTTAGCTACTCCCTGAGTTGAATTGTTATTGTACTTGCACGATTTGAAACTAATGATGCATTAGAGTGATTTGCTCGTATGTTGATAGCAAGTTTCTGATTTTAAGTACCGTTTATTTGCTGAAAGTGATTTTATTTTGGAATTGGTAAATTTTGAAAAAGTGAATTGTTTTTTTTTTTTTTTATGATTGGTAGTGTAAAGTAAAATAAGTTGGAAAATATTTTTTAGTATTTGGTTATGTCATGGAAAATGAGCTGAAAAATAAATTATTAATGTTTTATTTTTTTCAAGTTTATTAAAATAATGAGGAACAAATCTTACAAATTAAAAGATTGAATGAGAATGAAATTGAAAAAAAATATAATTTCATAAATTATCTCAAATAAAATAAATAATAATCAAAATAATAGAGATCAAATTTAAAAAATAAAAAAAAATTGAAAGATGAAGAAATTAAAATAATAATAATTAACATTTTATAACTTACTTCAAATAAAATAAATAACAATAAAAAAAATAGGGATCAAATTTGATAGATAAAAAATTTCAATTAAAAAATGATAAGGAAAAGGCAAATAATAATTATAAAAACAAGGATCAAAGTTAATATAAAAATTAAATTCTAAGGGATGAAATTAAAAAATAAATATTCAAAACAAAATATATATAACAATCAAAAGTTTGAGAATCAAATTTGATATAATCAGCAAATAATATGATATTTTTAAATTTTTCACAATCTCCAGAAAGTATTTTCCGCCCAAAATAAAAGGAAAATATTTTTCTAGAAATCAAACCAAATTTTTCTTTGATTGAAAAATATTTTTTGTTGACCAGAAAGTATTTTTTATTTACTAATTATTATAATGATAAATAAACACAAAAAAATTTAAAAATTAATTTTACGTAAATCAGTTTCCGAGAAAGACGCACGCTAAGAATATAACTATATATTCAGCCGTTTTATCTTCTATACAGTCCTGGTAGCTTCCATGACTGTACATAAGATACCAACTCCTACCGAGTTACAATATTTCCTCAATATATGGGTGTGTTGTCACATCGGTGGTTACGAGTCCCAACTCGTTCCTTGAAATTTTATGTAACTTGTTAGGAGTTGGTGCTGCAAGAGAAATTTTATGAAACTTTACCCACATGAGAAAGGAGACGTGATGGTATATGCATACCCCTCTCTTGCCTGCTTCTTTCTGAGAATTGAACCTCCTCTGTCACCAACTCTTTGAATAGTTTTCTATAATTTATGCAAAGAATTATAATTGTTTTGTGGGGCTCGATGACAGAGAGAACAGTAAGGTCATAGGTGATACTTTAAATTATAGAGTGCTGACATTTACACTAATTTTTATATTCATTTCCTAAAACTGCCAACGCATTCAACATTTAGCTTAGGTTGGAATTGTGATCCTACCTATAAAATGAATCCACCTTTTGATTTTAAAATACAGAATAAAAAATAAACATTGAGCTACTTTATCCTATTCAATAAAAAGGTTTCCCCATGAGTGGAGAGGCTAAAGTAAGCTTTCATATTCATAACAACCAGGAAGCATAAGTGAATTACAGATATACAAGAAATCTTCCAGGTAGCTGACCTTATTTCTTCTTTGATGAGGTTGAAGCATGGGGGTTCTGCAACAGTAAAGAACCGCAATAGCAAGAAGTCTATATTCATCCCAATAACTCCAATATGGTAGTCCTCTCCTTAATTTCCTGCTAAAATTGAAAAATAATGTAGAGGAAAAGGGTTGTATATAATTCAAGTGAAGATGTTTTTCCAAGGCAGTTGCATGCGATAGAAGAAAGAACCAATGGCAGAAAAAATAAGTAAAGCAAATGAATACAGAAAAGTTCCATCACTCTCAATTTTTGTCATAAGAAGCAAGTTCCTTTCTTGTAAGGTGATAGTGGGAATTAAGAGATTCATAAATATGACAGACAAACGAAATATTTTGACAACGAAACATTTTAGACATTATATTATTGTAGATGAAAACAATAGAGAACCCAAATAGAATAAAGAAAGGCAAAATGATTAAATATTAAATGGGAAAGTGGCTTTCTTTATAATTAATCTGCCAAGGCATATGCAGTGTTTAAGGTATATCTATCCTAGATATCTTGAGATTAATTATCCTTTATAAGAATCATCAGTGGTTTGACCTACTTAAAGAAGTTACAAGTGGAAGAGTAAGTTAGGTAAAAGTCGTTTTTTCCTAGACGGCCATTATTCTAGCCTACTCTTCCCGCCGGTACCCTGGTTTCAAAAGCCACTCCTTTATTTTAGGCAGAGGATATTAGAGGGATCTGAAGATGTGAGACTCATCTAATAAATCCCTATAACACTGTCCTTCTCTTTAATCTCCTCAAACTTTCTACCTCCCTAAACTTGGGTAACGTGTTCCCATAATGCCATCACCACATGGAAGAGAAAGATTATCAAACAAAAAGAAAAGAGACTTTTAACCTAACTATGAAATAAATAAAAGCAAGCAGTCAACTATTGCCCACAAATAATGACATTTACCTGAGTATATAAACTTAAAAAAAACTTGAACAGTTGAATGCTCAAATCAATGGCTGTCATCAGCAATGATGCCCTGACAACTGGCATGGAAGATGCCATAGTGAAACATGAGGTCCCTCTACCATTATGCAAATGAGAGAAGAACTACCGCATCAGTCCATAATTGAATTACTATTAGGGATTATCCTCATAGCTACCCTATTTCAATTATTTCATTTGATTATTACGTTTTCTTGCACGTAATGCTAAAATAAAAACCGCATGCAAATAGAAAACCAAATTGCTTCTTACAAGTTAGTGATACTTAAATCACACCGTTCCTTCTAATTTATCAGGTATAGTTAAAGTATAATAGATATCGACAATTTGTAACTTATTTCACATAATATAAGATTTATTGAGGCATGTGCATATGCACATTTGTGTACATGAACCAAATTCCCTTGATTACTCAATGACAGATGATTTGATGAGCAAGGAGCTGCAAGAAAAAATTCATTAATTTGCAAGCAGGAAGTATGGATCTGCAACTGTGTTGCCTAATGAGAAAAGTTGATTCTAAATATTGCAAGATACCAAAGAGTTTAGGCTTCCAAAGAGATTCTCCTTGCTTCCTTGCTGTGCAGTTCTTTTCACCTGCTTGAACTCGTCCTGAATATTTTTAGCTCATGAATCAGGATTGATTCTACAGGAAAACCGCTCTTAAGGAATCCACAGAAAGGGAGCTTCGTGTTTGTCTTATTTTCAGTTTTCAGACAGATCACTTCAGACATATAGTTCCTCAACTTTGGAGACGTTATTTCTCCCTCGAAACTATAAACACAGCATGTTCTACAAACTCCAAAATAAAAGCCAAGTTGCTCTGCTCTTATGAGCAAATTTACAAGTTTTAGTTGATGCCTTGAATAAACGTTGTATAATATCAAGCAGAAATATAAGTCGTCACATATACATATCAAAAGATTAATTAAATCGTTGAATGAAAATTGAGTGGCCTGAATTGATAATACAGCAATAGTACCTGAGCGCAGTTGCAATACTGATTCGCCCATCAATTGGAGTGACCTCTCTGCATTTCTTACTTCCTCCTGCTACATATAGGAAGATTAGTGATACCTCATGTATATGACAGATTAAGAAAAACATAAGTATACAGCAGGCTATTCATACTGAGATTAGAGCCATTAAAAAGCACAAAAGTACTTGAAGGTGATGGGCATCAGATTATTGTAATAACCTCTACCTAGTATGGTATGGAAGTTTTGAACTTAATTAAATTTTTTTCCTTCAGTCTATAAACAAGGCTTTTATTATACCAGCAGTGTATCATTAATCAGAGTCCTTCGAGAATTTATAAAACCCAATCTTTAGCTTCTATGAGTGGTGAGTGACATATTAAATCACAGATTCCAAGGTAACCACTGACAAACAGAGAGACAATCCATGAGCTACAACTAGATTTCTGGAGAAACTTTTCCTGTTCAGAACTTCAAACTCTAGAAAGCAACTAATTAGAACATACATGGGCTTCCTCCTTATAAGTAAACCATTAAGAACTTTTATCAACGTCAATAAAATATACAATATCAATTTGTCAACATACTGTACAGAATAAAATAGTTTAAAGTGAAACATACAGTGGGTTGACGCTTGAAATCTGAAAAAGATTCACACTTGAGGATCATAGCCTTTTGCAGCTATGAACAACCCACCATCGCGAACCAAATAAAGACAACACCCCGCTGAAAAACAAATGAAACAAGTGCCCCCAGTTTTAACACTAAGCTTCCTTAGAAGAGTCAAAAAAAAAAAAAAAACACGTACGACATTAAGTTAGAAAGCAATTATAGTTACCTAAAATTCTCATTTCTGCCACTGCTCTGGCTACTGCTACATCAAATTTCTCTCTAAAAGAAACTTTCTTCCCTAAATTCTGTCCTATTGCAAGAAGTGATGAAAGAGCAAATACCCAAAAACATAAAGTCAAACACAAATTTTGGCAGCTACAATGTGTCTAAAATACACTAAAAATGTTATTATTCAGACAGTTAAACGTATCAAAATTCAAAATCAGAAAGCAACAAACAATACCTCTGCTCTTCCGCTCATACTTCAACATTTGACAAACCAGTAACACAAACTGCACGTTCCAAGATAATGCAACGCGTGTTCATCGACTCCAAACAGTGTTACTTTCCATACTGCAAGTAAAGTGCAATACCAATGGCATCACATAAAACAAAAACAAAGCCCACTACAAACAACTAAAGGAAAAAAGAAAAACGAAAAGAAAAGGACTCACCAGGGCAAGCAATAGCCAAAACCAGTCCAGGAAGCCCGGCACCGGTCCCAACATAAACAAGTTTGATAAAGCATTATAGTGTGAAATATAAGAGTCATGTAGAGGAGGTAGTATTGCTAGTGAGTCCTCAATATGCCTCCCCATTACTTTATTCACATTTGTAACCGCAGTCAGATTCATTTTCTGCAA
This sequence comes from Populus simonii, assembly GCA_007827005.2. NCBI lineage: Eukaryota > Viridiplantae > Streptophyta > Magnoliopsida > Malpighiales > Salicaceae > Populus > Populus simonii. The sequence goes on from CM017478.2 coordinate 8,119,795, forward strand.
CATTATCAGAATTCAAAACTTCATAAAAAAAATCACTAAAATCTAGTTAAATTTTATGTTCTTATGTGTGTATGACGCACCTGGTTCCACTGACGAAGAGTATCAACATAGAGGCGGATTTGGTCTTTCTGGCGGTAAATGAAGGTACCGAAACAAGACGAATTATGAGTTCTGGTAACGGCAGCCGTAGTTAGCGATTCTGCGGTGATTGTGTGAAGAGGAAATGTTTTTTGTTTTTATGATGGGAAGTTGTTTGATGAAACTCACGTGAGAGAGCGGAAATGGGACGTTAGGAGCTTGGCAATGCCAACCCAACGTTTTCCTTTCTCTCGCGCGCTTGCCGATGCCACGAGTTAGTTACGAGCTCACATTGATTAACTAACTTGAAAAGAAGAGCCATTTTGAGACACAATCCACCATGAATTGTAGAGCCGCATAGTATTTTAATTTTTTTTTTTATTATTATTATTATTATAGGCTACTCAATAGTTTTGGATTTTTTTTTAATTTTTATTGGGTCGAGAAAGTCAAGAAATTATTTTGGATCCTAGATAATGTTTAATTTGAAAAATAAAATTTAATTTTCTTAATTTAAAATAATTAAAATTTTAGAAACCAAAACAAAAATATCAATCTTTTTTTTTTTGACAAATCACGGACTTATTTAAATGAAAAGGAGAAAATAATTGACACGTGTAAGAAAACCATTATAATTTGATAAAGAAACTTTGATGTGGCTTTGACAATTCATTTCTCTCTCTCTCTCTCTCTCTCTCTCTCTCTCTCCCCTCTGTTTCATTTCAACACCTAACTCTCTCTTAATTAGGAAAGTGGGTTGTCATTTTCTTAATGTTAAATTCAGTCATTGTTTTTTTAATTATTATTTATAAAAACAATTATAATTTGAGTTGGAAAATCGGCATTTGATAAATCATGTAATAATGTTTTGAAATCATGAACATGAGATAGAAAAAAAAACTAAAAAAAAACAATGAAAATGCAATATATAAGAATGACACAGTTTTTTGTGGATTGTAATAATTACGCATACTGTTTTTTTTTTACTTAACTTTTTTTTTCTTGCAATTTGATCTTTTCATATCGAATTGATTTGAAATTGAGCTTAATGATTTGTTTTAGTCGGTTTGATATAGAGTTCTTGTGATGTCAAGAATAATTTTTTATTTTGAGTTAATTAGTGATTTGACAAAATAAAATTCAATTCTATTTATTTAAAACAATTGAATCTTCTAAAACTGAATTTGAGACTAAAATAAATAGCCCACATGTTTTTTTTTTTCATTGTGAATAGACTATTTTTTTTATTGTTTTATTCCTTAAAGTTTCTGTTTCTTTCATTTTTGGTTTTTACCTTGAGGTTTTTAACATTTTAATTGAAAACTTTATTTTGTTCACATTTCAATCTTTTAGTTTGAAAGAAGAAAGAGAAAATTGCATGGAAACATAGGAGGAAAGAGAAAGTGAGTTGGTTGCCCTCAATCTAGTTATAAAAAAATTGTTATTAATGTTAATGAATTTCATTTGATAAAAATGATTGAATTATAGTTTTTAACCATTTATCTTGGCAAAACAGGTGCATTGATATCCAAAATGTTTTTGAATCGAATCGTATTTTTACTTTTAGGGAGATTGAAAGCTAATTTGAGGGAGGATCGTATAGTAATTAAATCTAGCTTGGTTCATTATCCGACTCAAAACTCGGGTTATAAGCTAGATGAGTTAATTAGAATTGACTCAAGTCAATCAAGTGCAAAGAAAAAACAATTACAAAAGAATGAAAATAAAAATAAATGAATGGAATAAATAAGTCAAGTGTAAAGTGATAAATATTCTAAATATAAAAATAATATTTTTTTTCAAAAAAAATGTAAAGAAAAAACAAAAAAATATATTACAAAAGAATATAAATAAGAACAAAAATAGTAATAAATAGGCAAAGTATAAAAAATATGCGAAGTATCAAAAAACATAAGAGAAAAAATCTAAGTAAAATGTTTTTTAAGAAATAAAAATTACAGATTTGTCATCATTAAAGTAAAAAAAAATAAATTATAATTATGTTATTTCTATAATAGTTAACAAAGTAAAGCAATCATGTCATTATAAAAAAAAATCGGTGCCTATAATAAAAATGATAAGGATACTCCGATCTTCTTTTTGCCATGGAAATTTTTTTTATAAACATTGAAAATCAAGTAGTGGGAATGCCAATTTTTACCTAAGCTCGGCCCATTTAGCACCTCAATAAGCTAATGTTCTCTTTCGGTTTCTCTGCATAATCTCAATATAGGTCTGGATTGGGTCATGTTGTATCTTCCCGGCCCATATTTGAGGTCTCATTAATTCCACCCTACTCCTTATTATTATTTTATAATTAAATAAAAAAATGGTTCTTAAATCTAATAAAGTCCATCATTGGATTACGAATTTGATGAGTTAAACTATGAAGCATTGGTTCATTTAATATGTCGATGTCTTATTATTAAAAAAAATTCACCTTAAATTTTTTTTTTTTAATTCAAACCATGCTTTTTACTAGTTGTCTTTGAACCCATAAAGTCGACTAGGTCACATCGAGAAAATTATCACACAATTCTTTAATAACATAACAATGTCAAATAGTTTTTTATGGCCTTGACATTTTTTTTACATTCAAAAAATATTTTATTTGAGATGTAAACTAGTTTTTCATTCTATATTAGGGGATAAAAAGGTAAATTCAAGTTCTCTAATTTGGTTTTTGGTTATATATATATATATATATATATATATATATATATATATATATATATATATATATATATATATATATAACGTGTACATAATAAACATGTAATGAATATGTGTTGTATAAATGGACGGTATGCAATTAAGAATTGAAAGTATGAGGGTTGTTGTATCCAAAATTATGGAGTTTTTCTTAACAAACTTTAAAAACACCCTCTAACTATATTGATATCTCAATTTTGCCACTAAACTTACTCACAAACTTTCACAAATTCTCAATTGAGAACTTCCATCATTTTAAAGGTTTTTCATCTATATTTTCATCTGAATTGTACTTTTTTAGATAAGGAGTGAGATTATTTTATACGAAAATTAACTTTTTTATCAAATGATTATATAATAGAAGTCTTTAATTGAGAAATCAAAATAATTTATGAATAAAATTGATATAAAAAATAGTTTATATATGAAATTGACACTACTCTAATAGTTTGAATGTATATTTTAGGGGTTTTTTTAGCAATAGAGGAAACTTTAGTTAATTAAGTCACGAGATAAGTACAAAGAAATAACCAAATTTCTATTATAATACAAACATGTCACAAGACTCAAACAAAATAATTCAAATCATTTCTAATATCCCAAGGATAATTATTCCAAGTAGAGGAGTGTATTTGGTGCAAGAAAAAGGAAAAACACAGCTCTAAGAAAATATTCACAATATAGGGGTTGATTCGATAAATTTACAAAACCTGAGGGACCAGAAAATATATTCACAAAAAAACAAAAAGGAAATAAAAGAAGAAAGGCAGTATTGTATAGGATCCAACTTAGCACCATGTGGAATTTTTTTAAAGTAGCACACTTGGTCAAAAACTTTGACAAAATAGCACATACCAAAAAAGTATTTGAAAAAATTAGAATAATTTTAATAAAAACAAGATTGGTAATAGTGATTTTAATAAAAAAAATATAATTAAAAACATTGAACTTCACTGAAAAAGTCAAATCGTAAACTAATCCTAACTTTAACCTTAAATATAAACCCTAAACAATACCATAATCACAAACTATAATACTAATATCAAAAACAAATTCCAAATACTATCACTAATCACTAACCCTTAAAAAAACACTAATCAATAACCCTACAAATAAATCCAGACTAAATACAATAAAATCTTTTGTTTTTTTTAGGTTTTTTTTTTATCTTCTAGTTTTGTTTAGTATTTACTATTAACCCAATACTAAATAATAAAATTTCAGAAAAATTTCATATGAAATTAAAACTATATATGATTGTATTTTTAAACAAAGTTTTTTTTTTTGGTGAAAGCTGTTCTTGATTGTATTTTTTAAAAAATCATTATTACAAATCATTTGGTTTTTTTTAATTAAAACTATAAATGATATTTCCCAGAAATTGTTTTAGGCAACGGAATTTTATAAAAACTTTTAAACAAGGGTGTTAGAAAGGATAAATACCTGCTCAATGTGCACATAAATCCCACTAGTCATTAAGGACATAATATATAATAAGAGGTGTCAAAACCCCTTTTCTTCGTTATAATGATGATAAAGCAGGTTTTTGGAACCAAACAGTACTTGGAATAAAATAACACTTTTTCACTGTTTTGTCATTGAACCCACACCCCCACCTACTGTCTGAGTGGAATCACAGAACGAGAAAGTGATGAAGGTCCAAACAGGAAGTGGCACATCATGTTAATTTGGAAGTATATCAGCTGGGCTATGTATTTAATATATAAAATAAATTAATTTTGATGGGGTGGTGTTTAACTCATTAATTTTTAGATTTGTTTTCTAGAAGTCATCAAATCAAGTTTTATAAATTTCAGGGTCATTGAAGGTTTATATAATCATTAACTTCAAGACTCATAAAATTAATCGAGGTACACACAAGATGATCCAGATATTAAAATTAATGGAATTACTCTTAATTTGACCATTGTTATTTAACTTGATTTGGGAATTCATATAATGTAAAGCCGGAGCGTCAATTGATTGTTTTTTAAATTATGAAAACAGAGTTTATTTGATAACTTGTAATATCTTTTAAATTAATTAGATTAAATCAGATCAATTCTTGTCCTGAAAGAAAACCGACCGGATAGTGAAATAAGAGCATTTTCACCTCTCATATTGGGACAAGGTTATTTGTATGTATAGAAGATTGAGGACACTATTGATGCAGCATTGTCACATAAAATGGCAAGAAGTCCAAAAAAGAGAATGAAAAGAATATGGTGCCAGTATATGATCGATAAGGACTTGGCTTGGGAGACATAAAATACTGTCAACTTTTGATCTTTGGTTTTAGACTTTGTTTGATGCTAAAAAGGAATAATCTCTGGGAACAATTTTACCTTTCTTTTGAGTTCCACTTTTTAATCGACCTCCTTTAGTTTATCCATCAAATATTTTGCACTTGTGTATAAAGAAGAAAGGCCAAGAAAAAACCCTCCTCATGCGGGTGACTTTATCGATCGGAGTCAGACGTAAAGTGATGCCCTGCGGCCTGCCGCATGGGCAACGGGGGTTTCCATGGCATCTCTCGCCCCAGTACTAAAGGCGCATTAGCTAGCATTCCTTGCCGATATCTTCTCTCTTCTCAGAACTAGAGCACCCTGACAGTTTAACAAAAAAAAAAAAATATTAGGGAATAATTTTGAAGGGAACTAGGGTTTTCTTGCCGGGTCATTTTTTATTTAGAGTTTCATACAAACAAAGGTGTGAAGGTTTTATTTATTGATTTCTTTTTTATCTTATCTAATTGCTGTGTAATTCTTTCAAATCCTCTTCTTAGCATTACTATCAACTCTCTCATTTAAAATTTCTCTTGAAGTAAAATTTCAGTAATTTCAATAAACTATCCAAATTAACATAAAAAATATTTAAATTAATACTAACCTAAAACCTTGAAAATCATGCATCGATCTGCGGTTTTCAACAAAATAATGCAAAAACTATTACAATAACAACTAAAATTCAACATAATTACTTCTAAGCATGGTTTTTAGACCCAGTCTCGTCCAAGGCCAGGGTTCCGGATTTTGACCGGGTTCCGGGTTTTGATTGGGTCGACCAGGTCAATTCTTTTTTAAAAAATCAAAACGACGTCGTTTTAGTAAAAAAAATCAACGGGTTGTTGACCGGGTCTTACAGGGTCACACTGGGTTTTTCCTTCCTCTTTTTTTTCTTCAACTCAGCCCGGTTCCAGCCTCGGGTCAACCGGGGACCGGGTTTTAAAACTATGCTTCTAAGTGATAATATTTTTAATCATAAATTTACAAAAATTTATTCCAAATGAAATAAATACAAAATATTAATTAAAATTAGTCCTACACATTTAATTGAAATTGAACAACAAATTGGAAAAAAAACTAAAACTCAACAAAATAATGAAAATCTTATTTCAATAACAACTAAAATTCAACACATTTATTAATTCATAAAATTATTAAGAACACAAAAATGAACAAAAATAATGACAAAAAAGAAATAATGCTAAAGAACACAAAAAAAAAAATGAATGAAAAATTATTACCTTAATGTTGTGCTTAATTTCAGCTGGTAATTAAAAATAAAAGAAAAAAGAAAAACAAAAGAAAAGAAAAAAGATTGTTAATAAACCCAAAAAATAAGAAAAATAAGGGGGGGGGGGAATGAAGAAAGACAACATATCTGAGGATAAGAAGAGAAGAGAATGCATAATTTCGGCTGGGAAGGAGAGATAGAAACATATCTATGAGAGAAGAAAAGAGAAGAAGAAAGAAGAGAAGATGAAGCTCTGTCTGTTCTAATTCTAGTATTTTAATTTAGTTTTACCGATGACTTTTCATTATGTTGGTAAGGTCAAATGGAAATTTTTGACTTGCACGAAAAGTTTTAGAATGCCCCCTCCAAATATTACCGACAACTTATCATTCCATCGGTGATGCCATTGGAAAAAATCTGAGCAGTTAAAATATTAATTATCAGCGCATTGAGAAGTGAATAGTTCACATAGTCTCTAAAATATACTAACGGATACATTCCATTAGTATACTTGTATGTAATGAACACTATGAACAGTGTCAGTGAGAAGAGGAACAGTTCCCATAGGCATTGAAATATATCGACGGACACATTCCATCGGTATATATACCCATATGTAATGTACAATCTGTCGGTATTTTTATCGATTTAAAACAGTGTGTGATGCCAAATTTTATCTATATTCTTTTTCTATCCATCACAGTTGCACACACAACACAATAATACTAGTTCACATCATAATAATAAAATAAATATTTCCTTGTCATTCAATAATAAATTAACATCATTGTCATTACATTGAAGTGAATTTCATCCATCAATATTACATTATAGTTTATGGCATTAAAGATTCGTATTGTGCAAATTAATTAGAATTGTCTTCTTCTTTGTCAATTCACTCGTCCTCATCTCCATTGCAATCTTCTATGTTGATTTCTTCATTGTCATATTCATCAACTTGTGTATATCTGTTGGAGCTCAAAACATCATTCAACTCCTCAGTGTCAACATAAAAAAAATATTCTTGGCAATGCAAAAATTTGAATTTTTTTAAGTCATTAAACAGAGCAACTCGATATGGATGAACTAACTCACCAAGTTGAAAGACATCATCTCCCATAATTAATTCATCGTTGCCATCTTGAACAACCTCGACACGATCCCTGGGTTTGGTTTTCACTACGGATAATCAATCAACTCTTGAACGATCATTGTTAAAGGAATGAGTGTACGTGTGTAATAAACTTGCTTGCATTGCTTGGTGAAAACAAAGACATCGTCGACGTTGTGAAGTCTAGCCTTTGAATTAATTTCGACCAAACCATGATGAGAATCTACTATGATTCCTCTGTCAGTGGTGTAATACCAATAGTATTATATTTGAATAAAAACTCTCTATTCTGGCTGTTATGATATTGCAATTCAATGACCTTTTCCAACTTTCCATAATAGTTAACTTCAAACTCATTAGAAGTCGATCCCTTAACACAAACCTCATTATTATCTCTTTTTACCCTACCCATATTCTTTAGTATGAAACATATGTCCTTTCTTTCAGGATCCACATTTAGTAAAGACAAGGTAACACTAGCATTGTCTCCTAATTGATAAACCTGATATATGAAGTACAACCATGAATAGTTAACAATAAATGTGTAATGAAATTAAGTTTCCCGAGAGATAAGAATAATTAAAAAAGTACTTACATGTGTTATGAACCACGTAAAAAATTATTCATCTTGTAATTGAAAGATTTGGGTTTCAGTCAGCTGTGGGTTTTGGGACAATAAATATTGATGATGTTGTTTACGAGGAATTCAATAATGCATCATTCTATGATATTATAAGAGATAAATTGTTAAAAAATAATGACATGTTAAGTAGTATACTCACTGAATAAAATGTCTCAATTCATCAAAGTTAAATAACATATAATTTTGTGCTTATCTGAATTCTATTTCTGATAAATATCTTTCATTCACATCATTTTTTTGGCATATATCATGCATGATGGGAGAATATTAACAAGTTTCCACACGAAAACACTTCCTCACCATCGTCATGCTATGAAACACGGTTGATTTTTGTTCTTAATTGAGGCTCAAAATAGTACAAGATAAATGTTGAGATTTCTTCAACAATATAGGCCTCGCATATCAAACCCCAACATGCTCCTTATTTTTTACTTTTCTCTTAAGGTCGAACATGTATCTGCATGAAATTAAATGAATGTTTTGAAATATGCAAAGAAAAACAATAAAATTTTAATTATGATGCATGTGTAATCCTTAACCTCTCGAACAGATACATCCATCTATATTGGATTAAGCCTCCAACTTTTGTCTCAAACAGTAAATGTATGGGTAGATATTCCATCGAGTCGAAAAGCGATGTAGAGAATATCATCTCAAGTTTGTATATTATCTGGACAATATACAAACATAAATTATGTTTAGTTTCCAAGATTACTTTGAACTATTTACATAAATTGTATTGAGTTGATTTGGTAATTGGATTTTTTTAATTTAAAATAAGTTTTAAAATTATAGAATTCATGTGACTTTAATAAGTGAACCCCCCCCTCCCCCCAGTGATAGAGTAAAATGGAGAAATGAGGGTGTTAGTGGAATTGATTTTTAACACATCAATTCTGAAACAAATCTCATTCCTTTTAGTGTGATTTATAATTTTATAAAAATCTCTCATTTTAATTTTAATTAATTGTAGAATTTATTTATGTTGTTTAAATCTTTTGAAATAATAGAATTGAATAAATGATGTAAAAATGATTTTATTTCTACTACTCAAATCTTAAGTTTCTAATTAGCCTTAAAATACGAGGTAAATTTGATTCAAATATTTCAGAGAAAATACTAAAATAAGTTCATTTGGTTCAATGGATTTTGAACTCCATAATCAAGATGATCATTCTTCAAATCCTCATGAATTTTCATTTATCTTTTTTTGGGTTTGAATATGAAATTCTTTATTAAAAATCTCGAATGTTTAAGGATGATTGTATCCTTGTAATCATTAATAAAGCTAGTTAAAACTTGAATATTGATGAGGTGAAGTTTAATTAATTAAAAATATCCAAAACGTCATCACTTTAGGAATTTTACTTTCGTATGGAACATTTCTAGCTAGGAATATAATTCATGTCTCTCCTTTCTTCAACATGAGTATAAGCTCTCCAAAATTCATAATTCTATAAACGTGACACTTTAAGGCACGAGCAAAACCCAGTATTTAAGAATTAATATGAGATTTTCCAAACAAATTTAAGTGTATGTGATATTCTTGATTCTAGAAAAGACAATGAATAAAAGTTTCTTGATTTCAAAAAAGCTAGTAAAAACTTCAAAAAAAAATTTTATACTTCCAATAAATTGATTCTCTCCTATAAAAAATAGAAAAAAAATCTTGTCCCCTCTAATAACTCATACTCTCCACTTTAAATAAAATAATATTTCTCCTCTTTCTCATGTATGGGATACTCTCATGTTGATTTTTTTTTTAATGAATATTGCACTATTTGTTTCTTTTTTATATAATTTCACTTTGAACCAATTAAAATATTAAAATTTCACTTTTTTTTTGTTTCCGTGCAATTCTTGATGTCAATGAAATCTATTTAATTTACTCTATCATATGTGTTGTAATCCAATTTTGGTCCATTGACTTTTAATTTAATTTTTATAGGGTTTAAAATGTAAAATTAAAAAATCAGAGATTTTTTTCGATGAAAAGTGTGATTTGTCAACTTGCATGAAAATTAAGAACTACAATGTGCTTTTGTTATTCTATCTTTATCTTCCAGATAATCTCTATCTTCAAGATAATCCTTGTCTTCAAGATAATGATAGTTATCCACTTTCAAATTTGATTCTTAATCAAATTCAAACTTCAAAGAAGAGAATGAGTTTGATTGAAACTTGGTTTCTCACAAGCGAAGGGACTCTTGCACTATAAATACTGATCTCAGTGTATGCACAAATGAGAGGACGATTAGAGAGAAACTCTAAAAGAAGAGACCTCAAGAGGAGGCCATTGCCAGAAACCTTAAAAGAGAAAAACATAAAAAAAAAGAGCGGCGAACCCTATACTAGCCGCCCCCCCCCCCCCCCAACCCTTTTTTTTAGCCCAGTCTCCCTCGACTTCGCCTCCAGCAGGTGCACGCCTAGGTAAGTTTCCTTCCTTCCTTGCTAAAATAATTAACTGGTTACTGTTGCATGGCTGGGTTAGATCCAGTTCAAAAAGAAAAAAAGTGGGCAGGATCTGGGCTTTAGGCCTAGTCGACCCAAATTGTGTTTGCTAAGGGTGTGCTTGGCAAAATACACCCTTGTGCCTTGGCCATAATTTTTATGCCCATTCTAATTTGATATTTGACCAAATGAACCCCTTTTTGATATCAAAAATTCCAAAAATATTTGGGGCCTTCATTGATTTATTTGTGGGCCTCGCACTTTGTTTTATTTTTTCTTTGTGTTTGTATTTTTTGTAGATGTGCTCAATCTATGGACTATTACTGTTAAATGCAAATATGTCGTGCAATGTTTTTTTTTACTTCCATCTAAAAAGGGCAAATAATAATAAAGGATACACAAAAAAAATGACAGAGAAAATTTATTCTTCAAATTCATTTTTTGCAAAAAATATTCACTGATGCCAGAGTCAGGAGTATCGTATTTTTTAGATTTTTACGATATTTATCAACGCCAGAGTTGGAAATATTCGTAGGAATTGTTCACTGACGCTAGAGTCAGGAACATGAAAGGAAGAATAAAAAAAGGGAAAAAAGAGAACAAATTCTTAGTAATTTTAGACAAAACCAGCAATGCAGCCTACCTTAGGTAGGACGCTTGAGAGGTGATAACATCTTTCATTTTACGTAACCAGTCTCGTACCATAGAATCTTTGTTGACCAGTTAAGGTTCCTAGTGACCATAATACTAGGTGACGACTCCTTGAACAAGACCTTTTCCTCTAAAAAAACAAGATGCCAGATATCTGTTCTTTTATCCAATCGAGAATAATTTTCAATCAGTCGCTGCGATGTCCGGATGTGACAATATGTTTTGGTTTCATTTTGGATTTGTTTTTAATTTATGAAATTGGTCAAACAAGAATTTTTATTAATATTTGTCCAAAAAAAAAACCTAATTTGGGATGAAGGGGATGGAGTATTGTAGTTTTGAAATTGATTCTTCTTTTTTCTATAACCACCTTCTGACATGCTCGACCTCTTTTTTCTTCCATCCAAAGCTTTTTTTTTTCTCGGTGGTTACCTTCTCTTGCTAGGTAAGTTAGGGAATTTATTTATTTTTTATTTTTTATTTTTTATAAATAGATACATTGTGGCCTCTTTACTTTTTAGTCAAGTATTTGTGTATTCTTGATGATCATGAGCATTTCAAAAATTTATTTGGTTTGAATCTTCCGTGAGAATGCACGGCGCCTTTGTCTAGAATATATATATATACACACTCCGAAGCTTGTTTGTTAAACTTTTCTTACCATATCTTGGAAATACTAGTAACATGTGAGCTAATTTAATGGACTTAGAGGGTGCAAAAGTCCAAATGTTTTGATCAAGTTTCAAAGTCCAAACCTAACCTTGAAGAAGTAAGGTACATGGAAGTGGCTTGTTTATGTAGGTTATAAGCTAATTAAAACGTAATGATGGGATATTCTCATGTAATCAAGCTTGCCCAAAGAGAAAAGGGATTGCTGAGGGGAAATTAAGAAATTAAAAAAGAAGAGAAAAAGATCAGAAAGATGGAATCTTTCTGTGAGGAAGAAACGGATAGTATTTGCAGTATCTAGCTTAATTAAAGATCTTCAAATGGGATCGAGTATCCTGAGGTGACACAATTCAAAAAATGCTTCCATGGGAATCTCATGCTTTGCTGTAATCCTTAATTCAAACTTCCAAAAGCGAGAATTAAAGGGCTAGTAAAACTTTCCTTGACAGATAGTGAAAGAGAGATGCATTTGAGGAAGTAACAGAAAAAAACATTTTTGTCCCGAGTCCTATTTCTTACCAGAGTGCTTTTGCAGGGAAGCCAAATGTACCCACAAGGCCACACATTCTCCCTCGATATACCAAAAACTCTCTCCCCCACATATGTTCTTTCGTTTTTTATCCCTCTCTCTCTCTCTCTGTCCTGACTCCTGAGCTCTCTCTCTCTCTCTATATATATATATATGATTCCACTGACATTCTTTATTTCTTACGAGTAAAATCTGCGACCCTCCTGCAAAATTCTTATCTTTAGCTAGGCCCAATAAAACTTACTATCAGTAATTTTCGTATATTCCATTCCGCATACAGTCACGAACAGCCTTTTACTGTAGTCAGTAAAATACTAACTAACAAAGAATGGAGCACAAGAAATTTTCATGTATGACACCAGTTCCTGCATGCCTAGGGCTAAAGTCCAATCATTTACCCTTATGCCGAACCCTTGATCAGAAAAATTCGTGACATTTAAGCCTATTCTTTTTCTAATGTCAAGGCGACAGCTTGCACCTATGTGATTGGAAGATGTAGCTAAAACCAAAACAAGTGATATGTATCTGATAATTGTTTCCATAAAAAACATAATAATGGGTCCTTTTCTTAGATAAGTAGAGAGCTGTGGCATGAAAAGCAAGCACCATGGGTTTCGTGATAATTCTCTCCATATAGAGAGAGAGAGAGACAGAGAGAGAGAGAGAGAGAGAGGGAGAGAGAGAGAGTCTGTGTCTCTCTCTTAATTTCTCTGAGGAATTGGCACGCAATATCTTGGATTTTTCTTCAACAATATAGCCCAACATCAATCATCATGCCCTCCTCCTCCTCTTCGCCCTTCTCACTTTCTCTTCACCACCATCATCATTACCCCCTCATCACCTCCACTACCTCATCCACCCACCACTCCTTTATCAGTTACCATCAACTTCATATCCCAAAACCAAAACGAGGAAAGGCAGAAGAAGAAGAAGAAGAAGAAGAAGGAAAGGGAAGGTTTTCTCTTCTGAGAAAAATAAACCAGCTGCCTTTTCAACTTGAAATCTCTTTGTTATGAATATTGAAGGGTCTTTTTCACCGAAGGATCCAACAACTACTCAGGGGAATCAAGCGTATCGGTCCGATCTTTAATTTGCTAGATCAAGCAAATCTCTACAAGGGTTTTCAATTTGTTCTTTCTTTCTTATCTCCTTTTTATGCTAAATATATCACTCTCTAGTTTGCTTTAATATGTCAAACTTCTATCAAGTACTTACGGTATTTTTATGATTTTATATATTTTTGAAGAAACCACGATGGTGCTATGTGCCTATGTTTGTATTCGTTGTTTTGAATAGATCCTTATCATTTTGATCGCATCTCTCTCTAGCTATGTTTGTTCAAGTTTTGTAATTATAACCCTTTTCTTTGGGCTTTCAATTCTTGCTTGTTTCATGATATCTCTGGCTTGGAATTTATTGCTGTTCATAAAGATTTATGATTTGCAATAAGTCGCTTTCTTTTCTTGTTGAAATTAACCATCAACAATCGCACACAGTGCAAACTTTCCATTCTCGACGACTCTTGCGGAAATCTTAAATTGTCACCCGGCAAGCCCATGTGGTACATAAAACAAATTAGGGTTTGCTTCTTTCATGCATGAGAGATCATTATAGCTCTTCCCTAACATTCTTTTTTGATTTTCATGAGATCATCTGCTCTGCGGTACATATTCATCAGTGTAACAAGTTAATGGGAGCTATGCCAACGACTTATGTGTGCTATGTCTTTTTCTCTCTCTATAGATGTGCTTACGTTACATGTTATTACCTTAAGAGTATATACTTGTCCAAAAATCTGTCATGTCTAGCCCGCATAAGGCCTTGGGGATCGATGTATACTTTTTTTCCTCCTTTCCTTCAGTTGGCAGAGGGAAAAAAACATGTTTAATCCAGGATCCAGGTAGTCAATTTATTTATCATTCTCTGGTTTTCCATGTCCCTGTTGAATTTCATTGTCCATTTTTGTCTCTTTAAACGCATGCATTCTCTTCGCAAATCTGACTTTGAAACGAAATCCCCGCATGCTTATAGAGCATTTTTCATATGGAAATTAATGATATGTACAGCTTAGAGTTCACATTGCATCTTCTTGAAATAGTTAACAGCAGTCCAATCTTCAAAACTGCTTAGTGTTCACATTGCATCTCCTAAAATTAAAAGACAACAGCTTGCTGATGACTACTAAACCTTAATTAGCATATGATTAGGAGTAAATAATATAAAGAAAATGAACATTAGGGCAAAAAACTTCTCACCGCTTTTTGACTACACAGTATATATAGTTGTTAAACATTATTAAAATTATAATTTGCATAAAATTCAATTTCAAGTCAGTAAAGCTTGTACATTGAGATTCTACACAAAGCTACTGTGTACCTAAGAATGCCTATATTGTAAAAAAAAAAAAAAAAGGGAAAAAAGTGGCATGCATATTGTACTTCGAATATTAGGAATCCAAGAATTTAGTTCTTTACAAAACTATAATTAATATCAGATAATATCAGCAAGTAGGGTAGACATCCTTATGATCACCAATAAGTAGATAGAGTTTCTGCACAGTGAAACGATGCGTAGCTCCGTTCAAAATCGAGGCTTTCATTCATACCTCAATCTCCATCATAGTATTGCTTCTTTGCCGTTTATGGTGTTTATTAATCTAATTCTATGAGAATTTCACATCGGTTCTAGTTTCAAATCTCTGCCCATCAATTTGTTTTTCCTGGTTATGCTATCGTGAAAACTCAGTAAGTTTATATTTTCCTTGACTTTTTTCAAAGTCCCTTGCCATGTACAAAAAAAGGTGACATGATTGCGGAGCCAAACTGTCATATTGACTTGCATTAAACGGCTGTTTCCAAATTCTAGTTTCAAAAGTTGACAGTTTATGATGTTCGATCTATGTAAAAGTTAGGAAGAGGGAAGAGAATTTAAATGGAAAAGATAATAAATAAATAAATAAATAAAAAAACCCAAAAGACGTGCTTTGTGTGTCCCAGAACCGAGCTCTAAAACGTGCGATTTTTATTCATTAGTTTTGAGCAAGCAACTGTGTCCGAAATCAACACTTTGGTGCAGCGTGTCACGACTCGCTGCAAGAACTATAAAAGAAAACGTTTTTTTGTTTTTTTTTTATCTCAAGATGTCAGATTATGATTTGGATCGTCAATAATCGATGAGTTTCATTAATGTACGTTAAAAATAAAGATTGCGATTGAAACTATGAAACTGAGTACAGTCAGAAACTCGGAATAGACCTGCTTCATAATTAAAGCCAATGCATAATTTTTGTTAGATTAGTGGCCAATTCATCGCTTTGCTCATCCAAAACCCACGAATTTCATCACATTTGCAGTGGTAGATTCAATCGTCACCTGCATTTGTGTTGGTGAGAGAGACTACTGATGATGGTTTTGAAACACTTAGAGGGGATAAGACACACTGTTAAGATTGTTAAAATCACGATTCAACTCGTAAAATCATATGATTTTACGAGTTAATATAGGCTAAACGTGCTAAATCATTTATAAAACTCGAAAATAAGTAAAATCGGGTGAAATCAAGTAAAAACTCGATTTCACTACCGATTTAACAATTTCAGCACAAAAGAGCAAATGTGAATCACTATTCCCTCCAGCTCCAGGTGTCAAGCAATTATTGGCAACAAAAGCAAAATAGTTAACACGTAACACGCTCTTTCTTCATCTTTCTTCATCGACTTTCACACAACACGGCATAGGAAAAATTCAAAATCCCTAAGTCACTACATCCTTATTCTCCTTCTCTCAGCTGTCCAACCCAAACCCAATATAAACCAACTCTCTCTTAGGTTAGACAATTTCCAAGACTTCTTAACACTCTTTTTGATACTTTACTTCCTCGAATCAACAAACAAACCAATTCCCTTTTTATTTTCTTTTGTCAATTGCACTCGCACATATATACCATGCAATGTTAACACAAGCAAACAATTTTTTGAAAGATATAGACACCTTCTTGTACTTTTTTCTGGGTTTGTAGTGTTGAACTGATAAATGAAGGGAGAGGATCAGGTGAGGTATTTGTTCGGGATTTCTTTATCTGACCGGCCTAAATGGCAACAGTTTCTTATTTGCTCTTCCGGGTTCTTCTTTGGTTATCTCATTAATGGCATCAGCGAGGTTTGTTTCTAAGTTTTATCATTGTTTATCATCTTGGGATTTTTTTTATAAAGTGCGGACATGTTTGTTTCTTGTTTGACTTTGACGGCCAATTCTTGTTCTTGTTTTTCTTTCTTTTTTTTCTGGTATAATTGGTTAAATTTCCATGTCTTGAGCGTTTAATATCCACATGCATCTAACATTTTTGTTATACTCTGTTTGGTTGTTGAGAATGAAACTAATGCAACGCAAAGTTTTATTTTGGGCTTAATTGATGGCAAAGTCTCACAATTTTTTTTTTCTCTTAAATTTTTGTTTCTTAGTCTACCGAGTCAATTTTCTATTTCTGGTCATTATTTTGTTAAAAAAATAATGTTTTCTTTGGGTGTTCCTTATATAGTCTTTTATTTGTTTTGACCTTAAAATTATGAAAATTGAATACCAGCATATCGGTAAAAAAAAATTTTGTTTTTATTTGATTCTCATTGCTTAGAGCCTTTGATCTAATCATCGACATATCACATTTTCAATTGGCTAATTGCAGGAATATGTGTATAATCGGCTCCAATTCAGGTATATAACTATTGTTAGTATTTCTATATTAATTATGTTATACAATAATTTTTATGCATATTTGTTTTATGGTTGAACTATGTATGAATTTTTATTTGAAGCATGAATTTTTTTTAATGTATTTTAAAATTCCTTACGATTTTACGATTTTATGATCCGTTTTTACGATCCGAGTTTGTTTTGTATTTTTCGTACCGTGTTAAAATTGTGATTTTAACAACCTTGCACACTGTTTTATTTCAACAACAAGAAGCTTACAAATAACTAAAAGCTTTTTGAACACACCCTCTCTTTCTTTTTAGTCTCTCTCTCATTTCTCACACACTATAGCATAAGTTTTAACTGTCTATTTATACACAAATTGAAAGTAAGAAAAAATCAAATTTCAAGTATGAACATAAATAGTTGGTGGTAATGTGAAGGCGGCTGGCGGTTGGTGGTTGCAATTGGTGGTTGCCTTCCTTAACCTTCTAGATTGAGTTTACCACAATAAATTCCCCCTTTAAACTCAATCAAGGGATGTCATGCCAAGCATGAACTTCAATCTAATAAATATTTCTCCCTTCAATGGCTTTGTAAAGATATATACAACTTGATCATTTGTCTTGCATGATATCAGTTCAACTTCTTTATTCTTCACATGTTCTCACAGTTCAACTTCTTTGTTCTTCACATGTTTCTCCCTTCAATGGCTTTGTAAACAATACATAAATTTATAAAGTAAACCAGTACCCAATGCCTATTGACTCACCTCAAGGCATAATATAATAAGATGATTAAAGTGGTACATGTTGAGAAGTTGTTTATCCATTTATTTCAATATAGTCTGAGTGATGTTGCCTTCAGTTGGTATATGTAATTGAACAATACCAAAATCAAAAGGTGGAAGGACTTAATCAATGTTTTTATTAAGCAATACAAGTTACACATAGATGTCACATTAGATAGACCCAGCTTGCTGATTATGAAAAAAAATATATGTCAAAGAATACATCTAGAGATAGTGTGGGAAAGTTACTCAAGTAAACCCATTATTGTTAGAGAAAGAGATGGCCCATTTATTCTCTAACACTTTTAAAGCTCTTTACTTTAAGCATCTTGTAGGAACCACAACGCAACACTTCATCAACATAGTGATTGTAGTTGAAAGAATTAAGCAAGCTATGATAGTTGGCAAAATTATTGACCCATCTAAGAAAAAATGTTTTACTGGAATGGAGAAGGAGACATAAGTGAATAATATTGAAGAATAAGGTTACAAACGAAAGAATAAGGATTATCAAAGCACTAACAATTTTCAAACACCTACCCATTTCATAGCCAACATAAATTTTCCCATACTATTCCCTAGAAACCAACTCAATCACCAAAATAATCGGCCTACTAATAACCAAAATGATAACTTCCCACGAAGAAACTTCTAAATAAACCAAGAACAACTGTCATTATTGCTCATACCACTAAGTAAAATGTACCAAAAGTTGTTATATATTAGTCAGGTTGCCCATGTCCCATGTTATGTTTTGTTGATTTTATTACAACCATCATTCCTAAAATGGTATAAACCATAGCAAACCTGTGGATACCATGGTGGTATCGCTAGACATAACATTGATAGTTGTGTTGCATTTAAAAGGAAAATTATTCAACTTATTAAGGTGAGATGAATCACTTTTGATGAAGCACCTAATGTGAACTCCAACCACTTCTAAATTATACCTATAGAAGTGGAGGGGTCAATGTTATAGAGGAAGAGAATAAAGGTGAAGTTATATTGAGGGTTATCTTAGAAAGGTTGCATGGTGTATTGGTGTAAGCATGATGTTTCATGACACCATCCAAGACACGACTTGAGAGGGATATAAGCAAGTTTTGCAATAATCATCAGCAACTTGAGCATGATATTGACTATTATGAAGAATTATACAGTATGGTGGAAATAATATTGACCTTGGGTATGTTGAGAATATAAGGTGATAAAAAAAAAAGCTCTAAAACTAAGATGATAACTAGTCAAGATAAGAAGGCTGAATTTTATAGATATCAGCCAACTATGGAAGAACCATTAAAGATGATCTTGACTAAGTCATTCTACACAAATAATAGGAACTATAATGCATTACCCTATAATTATGGTTACCCATTCCATGTTGATAACCCTACTCTTGTTTTTCATATTGAGATAGAAAGGTTTGACCCAAAATGAGAGATGTTTTACTCCCAAAAAACTAGAGAGACAAAGAAAGGCTAAATGGTAGGACATAGTAGAATTGGTCCAAAATGATAAAATCAACAAACAAGTAAGGAAGAAGCAAATAAGTTCCCCAAACTTATAAAACACAATGAGTACAATATAATAGACCAGCTAAAGAATACATTTGTTTATATCTCATTGTTATCATTAATCTTGAGCTTAGAGCTTCATCGTAATACATTATAAAAGGTTTTTAATGAGGCTTATATCCCTCAAAATATTATGAAGGACTCCATATAACATTTGTTTGATAGAATCCAAGCTATCAATAACATGTTCTTTAAGAATAAACTTAACTCTAAAGGAATTGGTTATGACAAGTTGTTATAAATCATTATGAGGTGCAAAGAATGTGTAATTACCAATATGCTCATCAATTACCTTTTTTCATTAAAAATGAACTTCACTCTAAGGGAATTGGTTATGACAAGTTGTTATAAATCATTGTGAGGTGCAAAGAATGTGTAATTACCACTATGCTCATCAATTACCTGTTTTTCATTAAAAATGAACTTCACTCTAAGGGAATTGGTTATAACAAGTTATTATAAATCATTATGGGTGCAAAGAATGTGTAATTACCAATATGCTTATAGATATAGTTCTGCTTTAAATGTGTTACCGAGATATGTGTTAGATAAGATATTAGTTAATGTCAATTACCGTGATTGTCAGAGCTTACAATGGTCGCTGAGACAGGTTGTTGGGAATATTATGGATTAACATTGCTTGAGTTGTGGCATCATTTTTACTCTAGAGAATAAAACTTATTATTAATAAAGGCTTATTCAATGTGAAGGCTGAATAAGTCTTATCAATGATAAGGAATGTAGCATTTTCTTATATTGAAACTAAAGATAATAATGATGGCAATCTACATGCTTTTGAGATAATGAATGTTTAATGGATGCTAGAAAATACAGTGTTGAGAAAGCCCTAGATTTTAAAAGCTATTACGATGGTTGAAAAATGCTTTTTAAAGTAGGTTATCGTTCTAATATGACCCAACCATATGGATGGCTGAGAGGGTCAATATGATGAAAATAAAGTGTCTTGATCAGATGTTTAACATGGGGTTTAAACCTAGTAAGAAAGATTATAAGAGGGATGCTGAGAATAAAAAAGAAAAGAGATTGGCCCCAATTAAATGGGCCTCGTAAAAAAATGCTGGAAATTCCTCTCATGCATATGACCTTTTTATAACCCGCTTATATGATATGGCCTGAAGAAGAATTGGAGAGCCTAAGAAAGAAGCTCAATGATACTAATATCAACCATCTAGAAGAATCTGAAAAGAAAGACCATGATAGAAACCTTGAGACTATAAAGGACTTTCATATAAGAAGCTCATAGAATGCTAACCCAATTAAAAGGCATGAGTCTAATAAAGAAGGGCTAGAAATTCCTCTCATACATGACCTTTCTATGGCCTGCTTATATGATATGGCCTGAAAAGGGAATTAAAGAGCCTAAGAAAGAAGCTCATTGATGCTGATATCAACCATCTAGAACGATCTGAAGAGAAAAACCATGATAAAGACCTTAATATTATAAAATACTCTCATGAAATGCTACCCTAGTTGACCATCAACACCCTAGAAGATCTCTCAACTGAATTTGTAAGAAGGTTGGCTAAAGGGGAAAAGCTGAACAATTAAGGGATGTAAGAAGTCTTAATTGTTTTTAAAAAGTAATTCTTATAATGTGCTTTGTTTTGTTTTAATGCTATGTTTTTACCTTGCCGATAATCATGACTTATGATATTGGCATAAGGTTTTTAAGCTTTTTAAAAAAAAATTAATGAGATCATGCATTTTTCTTTTAAATTATGCCTTTTTATCTTTCCTTTGCCTATTTAATTTTTTTGAATGCAAATTATACACTCACATCAAAACACGTTTCGCTTTCAGGAAATCTGAAAGCGGATTTTCACTAAATACATAAATAAATTATACTGAGAGTGATTGACTAAACTTTGATAATATATAATTGCAATGGATAAAAGAGAGAGGGAGAAAAAAGACGTATAAGAGTTTACGAGGCTAGTTGAATAGCCTGAGCATGCTTGGAAGCTATCCAAAAAAAAGCTAGAACTAATAAATATAGGCATTAACCAAGATAATAAAGAATTGAAATTTGGATGTTGATCATTGCTTATGGGAGAAGTGGTTTGGTTGCCCTATTACAAAATTATATTGATGTTTTTACTTGGTTATATGCTAACATGTATGGTCTAGACACTAAGATTATGGTGTGTGTGTGTGTGTGTGTGAGAGAGAGAGAGAGAGAGAGGGGGGGGGGGGGATGGTTCACTGATGATTATGATACTTTGTGTATAGTCTATGTTTGATTCCATCATGATTGGAGTTTCGCTTTGCGTTAAAAAGATGGTAAATATTAAGAATTACATCCTTTACGCCCAATAATTGGAATATTATTTGCTTATGTTTGTTATTTTATTTTATGTGCTATCGAGTTCTAAGACCACCATTTTTTCAAGGAAATAATTCATATGTATTCATTTTTGTTTCACTTTACTTTTTTGTTGTGTGTATTATAACTAGAAATATTTTCTATGATTAATGTGTGCATTGCAACTAGCCTTAAGGCTAGATGCTAGAGAAGTATCGTTGATTGAGTTTATTTTCCCTCCACATAATTAACCCCTTGCCCAAACTTTAGTAAATTAGTTTTAGGTTTATAGAACCATTAACCTAGGTGGTGCTCCTTTATCTATTTGTGTGATATGTAATCATTATTTTTGTAATTTCAAGAAGTTACTTTTATCAAATAGCATCCCGCAAGTATGTGAGGATCGGATTTGGGTCATAAAGAGCGACAATATGAATATATTTATGTATAAAACATAATTATACAATATGTTCAATACATATATGCATAATTTTATATAAACAATGCCTATCGAAAACTCTTAAAAAAAATATTTTTGTAAAATTCTAAAACTAAAATCTTTATACTTAAAAACCCAAATGGGTTAGTGGTGTTAGGTTAAAGTTAGATTTTTAATATGAAAATTTTGTTTTAGAGTTTTGTTGATAAAAATATTTAAAAAAAAAAAATAGGAGAAGCAACTACAATAGTCTTTCTTTTATTTCATAAGCATATTATAAAAAATGAAGAAATTATACGCACTTAAAGCTTGATGAAGGGTCATGATTTTGAGAGTGTAGATTTCTCCTATAATCTTCTATTATTATTTTTCTCAATTTACAGAAGCATAAGAAAGAGAAAAGGCCCCCACCCTTGGTTATTAACACAAAATTTCATAACTATATTAAAAAGCTAGAACTCCTTTAGAACTTTTAAATAACTATTACACTGATCTTAATACAGTATTAACATTATAACATTTCTCCAACAAGTAAATTTCACCTAATTACCTCTGATTAAGAGAAACACAACAATGAAGAAATCCTTAAAAAGATATTTTTAAATTTAGGTTAATCCTATTTTTCCATTATTTTTTTATTTATTAACCACATAAAAAGTAATATAAAATAAGTTAATCTATATAGTATATTATAAGAAAATTATAAATGCTTAAAAATAAGCTAAAAAATACTATTAAAATCTGAAACTAATAGAACTACATCAAAGTTCATTGAATTATAAAATTTGGATCCTTATTTTTTATATATATAGGAAATTTTTATATTGTCTTATATTAGTTTTTGCTCATTTGGAGAGAATTATCCATAAAATTTATGTAATTCCTTTTGAAAAATTCTGCTAATTTATATAAAAAATGCTTAATAGAATAAAATTTCATAAAAATATTATTCATACCTATATTGTTTATAGGTTCTATTCACATCACACACACATATATAATTGGTTTGATTATCTATTTTATTATTAAATATATTTGGAGAAATGATCTAATGACTAAATAAACCATAACTTAATTTATATTATCTTTTTAACAATGAATTATCTTTTTTATGATGATTATAACTATTTTTTTTATTTTTATGAGTGGAGAAGTTACTATTTTGAATTAGTTAAAGAAAAATAATACTCATTATAAACCAAAGTAAAAATAGTGATCTCTAAAAAATTTTCAAATATTGCAAGTTTGATAGTAACAAGAGTAAAAACAAATTGTTTTGCAATTTATTACGTATTGTATCAAATATGTTTTATTACTATCAAACACAATTTTATTTTCATCTCCTGATTTATTTTATTTTAACTGTCTTTATTTTTTTTAATACCGAGACAATAACAAAACATCATCACGTTAAAAGTTAATATTATTATGAATTATTTAGGGAACCAAAAGCATGCAAAGAAGTATTAATACAAGAGCAATAAGAATCTATAGTATAAGACAGGACAAGGGAATTGCTCATCTTTCATTTCATCCCAATAATCTACTTTGATAGATCTTCCTCATTCTACAAATTTTTATTTTTGTTCATTCAATCCCAATACAAATTAGTTATGTTCTACCCTGGAACCTAAAATTACAAAATAAATTAAATTGGGCTAAGCCCAAAATAAAAATAAGGGCCTAAGCCCAGAGAGATCCCTGCTGAGCCCAGAGAGATCCCTAAGCTTAAAAAAAAAAAAGGACACGTATATAAAAGATTGTTGAGATTTAATTAGTTTTTGAAAGAGTAGTGGATTCGATTTCCATACCAAATAAATGGACCAAGCGCAATTGGGAACTTAAAATAAGGAAATTCATGTACAAATAGCGCAATTTAAATTTTCTTCGATTTTGTTACTATAGCCGGTACTGCAGCTGTGTCAGATTTGAAATTTTTAGTTTTTTTAAGAAATAATTTTTTTAATTCTTTCTTTTTATATTTGATATTTTTATTATTTTACACTTTATCTATTTATTAATTTTTTATTTTATTTTATTTTATGTTTTTTTAGTTTTTCCTTTTTGCCTTTACACATTTTTTTTAAATTATTATTTTGTATTCTTTACATTTTTACTATTTCTCACTTTACGCATAGTCTTTTTATATTATTCCTTTTATTCTTCTCTTCATTCCCTTGTAATTTGTGTTTTTTTTCTTTATATTTTTTGTTTTTTTTAATAATTACTATAATGACAATATTATCTCATTTTTCTACTTCGTTAAAAATTAATTTGAGATCAAAGCTATTTTTATTAATGAAAGCATTAATTTTTTTATTCACAGTTATATTTTTTACTTGATTTTACAAAACATGTTAATAACACCTGCATATTAATTATTTTATGTTAGAAAAAAATTATTCTACCTACATCTAAACGAGTTAAATAGACATGATAACATTTTTTTATATTTATTAACATAACTGATTCTTGATTTATTTAATTAAATACATACATAAACTTTTTAATTTAAAGTTAAAACTTTCTTTTGTAAAACGTATACATTTTAAAAGCTTGTATATTTATTTTTTTATATAAAAAAAAAATCTCAAATCCACAGTAAAATACAGGTAAAATAACTTTATAGAAACTACTAGTGACGTGAAATATTCTTGTAAAGACCCTTTCTCCCTGTTTCGGAGAGGTACCCTCAAAATGCTTACGTCAGCTTGCTCACCTCATATTTGAGAATTCATTGCATACTATTATTAGATATTGAGAATGTGGCACGGTTTGTTGCCACCTAATTCTACTTGGGATGTTGAAGAGCCAGTCCTAACATTGCAGGAGTGATTATTTTTTATTTGATTTTTATTAAAAAAAATAATTAAATTAAATTTTTTTAAAAAAAATCAAAATTAAACTGAAATCTGTTCAAACCGATCTATTTCGGTTCGGTTTTTAGAATAAAAACCGGTTCAAACCGGTTTGACTCGATTTTTCCCCCCTTTTTTTGTTTGGGTTTAGTTTGGTTTTTTTGTTTCAGGCTTATAAAACCAAACCGGTCGGTTTTTTCAAAATTTTAATCGATTTTTTTACTGTTCGGTTTTTTTTCCGGTTTTCTTGGTTTTTTTACTCACCCCTACGATACAGTACTCCACTCATTATTTAATATATATAATTGAAAATCCCTGTCTAATTTTATTTCTCTATTTTTAAGTATTTTATGAGATATTACCACACATTTTAGGAACTTTAGAGGATTCAAATGAGATAAAAATAAGAGTGAAAAATATAAATGAAAAAAGTGAACTCCTCGTTATTATATATATATATATATATATATATATATATATATATATATATATACACACACTGAAGTGAAGTTTCAGAACTCCTAGTTATTAAACAACGTATTTAGTTCTTTTTAGTTAGTTTTTACTCTGCTTTATACAAATAAGTGTTTGGTAAGAAATTTTAATCTCCATTACTTAAGTTTACCAAGTGAATGGTGGATGACAAAAAAAAAATCAAAAGAGAAAAGAAGAAGAAGAAGGAAGTGTAAGGTAATTCCATTTAAAGGACATATTATTTCAAAAAGCACGTGGAAGATGATTTTGAGGTGAAAATATAATTATTTTTATGAAAAAGAAAACAAAATAACCTTGATTTTTTTTTAATTTAAAAAATTGAAAAGGAAAAAAAATATTATTATTTC
The DNA here is from genome assembly GCA_007827005.2 of Populus simonii. Classification (NCBI taxonomy): domain Eukaryota; kingdom Viridiplantae; phylum Streptophyta; class Magnoliopsida; order Malpighiales; family Salicaceae; genus Populus; species Populus simonii. The sequence goes on from CM017478.2 coordinate 8,145,669, forward strand.
ACATTCTTAATCTTACATTCACAAATATAATAAGTGCTATAATTTTTTATCTACAAAAACAATTGTGCTTAGTTTTTATCTCAAATATATGTGTAATTAAAATGTTTTTTTATGGATAATGATGAACATTTCTTGTTATATACTTCTTATAATATAAAATAAATAAACAAGTGAATTTAAATTAAAATAAATACAAGTGTGGAAATTATATTAAATTAATATAATGTTTCAATATACAATAATAATGTTAATCTCTTATTAACTTAACTACTAAGAATCTTATAATAAGTTTGTGCGCTTTATGATTATTTTAATTAAATAGATCAATAATAAATTCTTCTAGAACACATTATCATGGTTTATTTTTAAATTATAATAAAACATAATAAATACAACACAATATAATACCCCAAATCCAATTCAACCCAACCTAATTGATGCTTTTTGTGTGGTTATAGGCTTTTAGAAAACTAAAGGAATAATTCAGGGGTGAGTAAAAAAATTAAAAAATTAATTAAACCGAGAAAACCAGAAAAAAATCGAAAAAATCGAACTGTGAAAAAAAACCGATTAAAATTTTAAAAAAACCAACCGGTTCGGTTCAGTTTTGATTTTATAATCCTGAAATCAAAAAAACCAAACTGAACCCAAACCGAAAAAACCGAGCTAAAACGAAAAAACCAAGTCAAACCAAAAAAACCAAGTCAAACAAGTTTGAATCGGTTGTTCTAAAAAATCAAACTGAAACCGGTCGGTTTGAACTGGTTTCGATTTGATTTGGGTTTTGGTTTTTTTTTAAATAGTTTGGTTTTTTTATAAAAACCGAACCGAATCGAAAATTATCCCCTCTTTGAGGATAAACACGAGGGATAAACATGAGAAAGTCTTAGGGATAGAGATGGGATTTTTGTGAATGATGGAAGGTAAAAAGAAGAAGCTACCCAAGTTTCCTGCTTTTCTTTTTGACAAAGCAACTAAGCTTTTATCAATGTTGTTGAAAAACAAAAAACGAAAGGAAGCTAAATTCCAAAAAGCTAGAAAGTACATCAGGCTCTTATGGCCAGAAGCTGAAAAAAGAACGGCCAAGATCAAACAACAAAGACATGCAAAGATCTTTTAGTAAAGTATAAAGTCTTAACGCAACTATATTATTAATTTCTTTTTTCAATACTTTTTTTTTTTAATCTTTCTTGAAAGATAGAATATAGAGACTTAGGTCAAACTGAGAAATTTGGCTACGAAGATATTAACTTTCTGGAAGAAGAAGAAAAGACCACTAAATTCAGAATGGTCAACATCAATCAAAAAATTATTTAATTATATTATAACTAAAGCTAAAATGGACACTATTTTCCCACACCCATTATCACTTTAAATTACAATAATAATTTATAGTATTTTTATTTTTTACATCTGACCATTTTTTTTTCTTTGGTTATTGATTTTTTTTCTATTTTAGTCCTTATATGATATACTTATAAGATTTAGAGTTGATAATTTATTTTAATTTGTTTTTATATTGTTATTGCAATATAAATAAAAATATCTCAGCATTGCGATATAGTCTGTTTTTTTTAAATTAATTAAATAAAAATAATTTTAAAAAAATAAATTAACAAACTTTGTGGAGTCAATGACTTGATTTGCGAGTTTAGCAAGGTAACCCTGGTTTTCTGGTTTGCAGGTTTAACGGGGTATTTTTTTTCTAGTTGAACTTTATTATGTGATTGTCTATTTTTCTTTTTATCATATAGTTAAAAAATAATTTTAGAAAAAAAACATGTTATTAAATTTTAGAAAGTCCATTGGCTTGTTGATGAGTATGACAAGTTTAACTCTCTTTTTTTATATATAAATTCATTTTTTTTATTTCATCTTTTGATTTTGGACTGATTGAGAATCGAGTTTCATAATTTGTTTCATTTTGCTTTCTATAAGGTTATTATAGTCTTAAAAATAAGTTTAGGTATTGGTTTGATGCTCAATTTTGTGATTGTCTATTTTTGTTATCATATAGTTAAATAAACAATAGTTTAGCAAAAAAAAAAACAGCAAGTTATTAAATCCAATGAAGTTCATTACCCGGTTTACAGGTTTGACATATTGACCTGAGCTACCTAATTCATGGGTTTAATGAGTTTCTCATCAAACCTTATATGTTTTTTTTTTTAGTTTCTGGTCATTTAATTTTTCTAATTATTTTTTTTATTTCACTCTTTTTCAATATTAGATTAATTGAGAAATGGAATTCATGGTTTATTTTTTCTACTTTCTATAGAGTTATGACGATCTCAAATAAATATATTTTTTTATGGTTGATGCTTAATTTTAAAAGCATCTAATGTTATCATAAAATTCAACAAAAAAATAATTTACAAAAATAACAAATTTATTAAGACTATTGAATTCTATAACTCAAGTCGCAGGGTGAACAAGATCGATCCAATCTGACGTTGTTTTAATATAAAAAAAATAGTCTTAAAGTGTTTTTAAAAAACGATGTCATATTTTTACTGCTCATTCAAGTTGTCTTTGGATTTATTAAATTGAATAATTCATTTTGGATCAACTCCCACATGGTTTAATTTAAAACTCGAAGTCAGGTTGACAGGTTTCAAGATCGAATTGTTTGATTGAATGAAATGATATTATCAAAAGAATTTCTATATTTTAAATATTTTTTAAATTTTAAAAATGAATAATTCCACCCGCAGTGGAATGTATGTAAATATGATAGTCTAATACTATAAGAACTAATAAATTAACATTCACATGGGTACCATCGGTCTAAGATTCGGAATTTGCCTATGTAAGGTTGCTCTCATGAGATCTGGGTATTAAAGGTGTTGCTACCTAACTCTACTCCACTGGTTGAAAAGGTCATTCGTTAGGGCTGCCATTTTAGTACTTCTGCACTCGTAAGAGTTCGAGTACAATAGCTCATCAGAAATTCCTCGATAAAATCATATATATATATATATACATATATATATATATATATACATATATATATATATATATATATATGGTAAAAAAATAAATTAAAAAAATAAATATATATATTATTTTAATATATTTTTAAAAAACACTTTAAAAATAATCATAATAATACCTTTGTGTCTGCATCTCTCGCCATTTTACAAGTTATTCTTTTCAACTCTCCAACCATGATTATTACCCCAAAAAAGCAATTAGATATTTTCTACTCTATTTAGAAGAGGCTGTTGTTTTGTTGTCCTTTTTATTAAAAAAAAATGAATTATTACGTGGAATCACATAATATATCATATTATAATTCTACAACTTTAATAATAAATCTCGTGCTTGAAAATTTTATGTGGCCATAGGATATGTCATAGTACCAAGTCGCACAATGATTTGTAAAACCATAAGATAATCTATGGAATAACTGCTGTATGTATATAATATATGTTTACTTCAATGACAATGCAACCAGATACCTTTACATTATTACTGAATTAATAATATGTTTAATAAGGAGAATTACAAACAAATAAAAAAACTGAATAAAAGAAAATAATAGAAAAATGATTTAAAAAAAATCCACTAAAAAAATTATTGTTCACCGAGACTCAAAATTCTATTCATTATATAGTGTAATTACAAAATTATTTGTAAGTTATAAAACATTTGAACTAGAAATTGAGAGTAAGATGGTTTTTTTACCATCACATAATTATCTTTTACAAATTGTATAAGATTAGATTAATCATTTTATTTTTTATTACATGATAAAATTACTAATTTAACCACATTACTAATCTTATAAATATAATGTAAGTCAAGAAACATTTCATTTTTTTTATTTTTTCAAAATAGTATAATTATTTTGATGCGCTTAAAGAAAAAATCAACATAACTCTCTCAAAAATTTTTTTTTATCATTTTGCATTGGTTTTAATGTCAATTTGAAGGTTACTCAGGGACATTATTGTATTTGACCATATATTAAATATTATTGAAAAAACATGTGCACACACTAGCAAGTGGATGGCCTGACGCCTTTTCGGTGACTCTTATAGGACCGTTCAACCATCAAATATTGCCTTTCAATGTGGTGTTTGGAAGGTCTTGCCTCCTCTATATAATAGGGAGGAGCATGTGCCACACGCGCTAGTGATTTGGCACTAGCAACCATTTCTTTCCCTTTCTTCTTCTTCTTCTTCTTCTTCTCTTTAAATCTCGTGTTAGCCTTTTTAAAATTTTAGATAACTCCTTCAATTTTATTTTATTTTTTATATTTGATCTATGTCCTTTTAATTTCTATTTTTTTATTTTGAATAATCTATAAAATTAAAAATATTTTTTTAATTTCACCCCCTTTCATTTTTTAATCTTTCAAGTTCGATCCTCATTTTCTTGATCATTATTTGTTTTGTTTGATATCATTTTTTTAGATTGTTTTTTTCTCACCACTTCATTCTTCATGGGTTTTTTTCTATCAAATTTGATCCTTATTTTTTTATTGCTATGTTTGCTTTGTTATTTTTTCTTGGTTTGCTTTTTATGAGTGTAGTCTCGGGATCAAAAGTTAACATGAGTTAATTTTTTTGTTCTTTTTTTAAATTTCATCATTCAACATTTTGATGTATTGGATATTAGTATTCTTGCATTTTTTTTCTTCTCTTTTCTATTGTGTTATCTTGATCCTGTGCCCATGATTGTAAGGTTAGCAGGTTAATCCAAGTTGACTATGATTTTTTTTTTAGCCTTTTTTAACTAAACTTCTCTTTTCATTTTTGTCATTTGAAATTGGTTTATTTCATGATTGAACTTTATGATTTTATTTAGTTTTCTTTCAAACGCGATTATCCTAATATCATGCATGAGTCAAAGATTTTGCATCTTGACCCAGGTGGGCTCAAATCAACTTTTTTTAATTATATTTTTTTTCTTAATTTTCATCCTTCAACATTTTATTTTCTAGAAATTGAGTTTCAACATTTTTCTTTTTATTTTTCTTTCTATGGAGTTATCATTTTCTCATTTTATTTGTTATGAATTGACATTTGGACTTTTTTTTCCTGCTTTCATTTTATAGGTTGCGAGTTTTAGAAAATAAACCAGGTTTAGGATATTTGCCCAAGTTTGTTTTGTTTTTTTTTGTTTACTTTATTTAAGCTTTTTTTTTTTTTAGAATTTTGCTTTGTTATTTTTTTACTGTTTGCTTTTTATGGGGTTAGTCTTAGGTTCATGACTAGAATCATCAATTTTAAAATTTGACACGATTGAATTTTGTTAATTTTTTTTAAAATGAATTTATTTCAATTTTATCCTTCATTTATTGGAAAATGTTCTTTATACTTTTTTTTCCTTTCATTTCTATTGGGTTGTCCTAATTGTGTAGTCATAGTCGTGGGGTTAGTGAGTTAACCCAGGTTGACTCGAATTTGTTTTTTTTTTAATTGATTTTTTTGTTTGTATCATTTAACATTGGGTTGTTCGATAATTGAGTTTCATGATTTTATTCGATGTCCTTTCAAACATGATTACCCTGACATCACGACCAAATCAGAGATTTTGTATCTTGACCCAAGCGTGCTCAGATCGAGTTTTTTTTATATATATTTATAATTTTTTTCTTAGTTTTTATCCTTCAACATTTTATTTGTTAGAAATTGAGTTTCAACTTTTTTCTTTTTATTTTTTGTTCTATGAAGTTATCACTTTCTCATTTTATTTGTTAGGAATTGACATTTGAACTTTTTTTTCCTGCTTTCATTTCATAAGTTACGAGTTTTAGATATTACATCAGGTTTAAGATGTGTTGCCCGAGTTTGCTCCCTTTTTTCCCCTTTATTTAAGTTTTTTTTTTTAGTTTTGCTCTGTCAATTTTTACGGTTTGCCTTTTATAGGGTTAGTCTTGGATTTATGACTAGAATCACTGGTTCAGTTGACTTTTGTTATTTTTATTTTCTTTTCTAAAATTGATTTATTTCAATTTCATCATTCATTTATTGGAAAATGTTCTTCATACTTTTTTTCCCTTTCATTTCTATTGAGTTACCCAGATATCACGACTAGGTCAGAGATTTTGCATCTTGATCTGAATGTGCTCAGATCGAGTTATTTATTTATTTAATTATATTTTTTTCTTAGTTTTTGTCTTTCAACATTTTATTTAATAGAAATTGAGTTTCAACTTTCTTTTTTTCAACTTGTTTCTATGGAGTTATCCCGTTCTCATTTGATTTATTAAAAATTACTATTCAGACTTTTTTCATGCTATCTTTTTAATGAGATTATCTCAGTCTTATACCCATGATCACGGAGTTTGCGAATTAGCCCAGTTTAACTGAAGTCTATTTTTTGTTGTTTTTTTAAATTTTGCTTTTTAACATTAAGTTGTTTAGTAATTTAAATAGGTTAATTCATGTTTTTTTAGTTTTTTGTTGTTATTTTTTATTTAAATTACTAATATTTATCCAATAAGTAAAATCCCATAACTTTTTTTCTTAACATTTTGTTTTACATCAAAAACAGGATTTTGTCATCCCGCGGCAAAGCTTGTGTACGCTTATCTATTTCTCGAAGAATATTAATTTAGGTAAATCATGCTAGCCTATCATTTCAGAGGGACTAATCAAAGCATGTGGAATTACTCTTAAGTCTTAACCATAGAAATGCCAACATTTTTACCAGTATTGCTCTTTACTATCATTACATTTGACAATATTATTATTATTATTATTATTATTATTATTAAAGCAGTATATCAATAATTGCGTTGGCGTGGTAATCAGCAATAATACTTTGCATGCTATGCTACCTCACCTTATTTAGAGCAAAAAAAAAAAAACACAACAGCGAGAGCATTCAGGACTGGTCAAACAGCAAACTAATTTGCCGAGGTACTTTTGCCAGCTACCAAGACCAATTCCTTCGTTACCTATATATATATATATATATATATACACACACACACACATATGAAAAGACAATCTCGTAAATACCCAAAGAAATCAGGGCTAAACTTTAAGGCAAGTAGTCGCTTATCTACGAGTGCCTCCAGTCTAAAGCCTTCTCTCCTTTCCTCGCCAGCAGAATCCAGAAAAAATAACAGTCAAGCTCTCTAGGCCCCTGCTGCTTTTACGCGGTAGAGTAGAAATAGACGACGGGCTCAGTCTCTTCAAGCCAAACACCAGTTCTCCTCCATGCACTGAATCCTAACCCTAATCCTAATCCTAATCCCAACCAATCCTTTCGCAATCTCTCTCTCTCTCACTCACATCACAAGCCATGGGTGGAAATGGGAAGCGCAGGTGGAAAATCTCCTTTTATTCTCGCTCAAAACCCACACAAACCCAACATCAACAACAACAACCTCCTAAAGAATTCCTTTGCCCCATTTCTGGATCCTTAATGTTCGACCCCGTTGTTGTCTCCTCTGGCCAAACCTTCGAGCGGCTCTCCGTCCAAGTTTGTCACGATTTAGGCTTTATCCCCACCCTCCAAGACAACTCCCTTCCTGATTTCACCAACGTAATCCCCAATTTAGCTATCAAAACAACGATTCAAAACTGGTGTGATTCTTCAGGCACCCAACACCCCCCCGCACCGGATTACTCCTCCCTCGAGGAAATTATCCGTGAGAAAATGAAATTCTCGTCCCCGTCAGCATCATCGTTATCCAAGTCGATGCAGTTAAGTCCAGATATTAGAGTTTCCGAGAGGGAGTTGCTCAAAGCAGTAGCTGAAAACCCTCCGGTCTTGTTTTCCCATGCCAACACCGAGTTGCCTCACCGAGTCAACCATTTCTACTCCAGCTCCTCCGAGGAATCTGTAATTGTCAACACAGCCGCCACTCCATCAGCGAGTCCACTCACTCCTTTGCCTCTCGCGACTCGGCCAGCGTGTTATTCTTCCACTTCATCGTCGTCCAATTCGATTGCGGAATCCGAAACCCTAACCGTAACCGAAAATCCTAAATTGTCGCGTGAAGAAGATGAGATACTGGAAAAGCTTAAGAGTCTTGATGTACGCGATCAAGAACAAGGTCTGATTTCGCTACGAAAGATCACGAGAATGAAAGAGGAAACCAGAGTTTCACTTTGTACGCCTCGATTACTCTCTGCTCTTCGTACTTTATTTCCGTCACGATATTTTTCTGTCCAAACAAATGCCATTGCTTCACTTGTTAATTTGTCGTTAGAGAAAGTAAATAAGGTGAAAATTGTGCGGTCTGGTTTTATTCCTCTATTGATTGATGTGTTGAAAGGGGGATTTGATGAAGCGCAAGAGCACGCGGCTGGTGCTTTATTTAGTTTAGCTTTAGAGGATGAGAATAAAATGGCAATTGGTGTTTTAGGTGCGTTGCAGCCGTTGATGCACATGTTGAGGGCAGAGAGTGAGAGAGCTCGCCATGATTCCTCATTGGCCTTGTATCATTTGAGTTTAATACAGAGCAATCGGGTTAAGTTGGTGAAACTTGGGGCTGTTTCGATGTTGTTGAGTATGGTGAAATCGGGTGATCTGGCGAGTAGGTTGCTGCTTGTGTTGTGTAATTTGGCTGCTTGTAATGAAGGGAGATCGGCCATGCTTGATGCTAATGCGGTGGCAATATTGGTGGGGATATTGAGGGAGGGTGGTGGAGGGGATTCAGAGGTGATTCGGGAGAATTGTGTGGCTGCATTGTTTGCGTTGAGTCATGGGAGTATGAGGTTTAAGGGATTGGCTAAGGAGGCAAGAGCTGTGGAGGTGTTGAGGGAGATTGAAGAGCGAGGGAGTAATAGAGCAAGAGAGAAAGCTAAGAGGATTTTGATGATGATGAGAGGGAGAGACGAGGAGGACGAGGACATTTGTTGGGAAGAGGTTTTGGAATCAGGTGGAATCAGTCGGACTCGGTACCGAGCAGGTGGCAGAAATTTGCCTGGGCCAAACTCCACTAATTTTTGATTTTTGTAGAGTCTCTTTCATTATTTATTGTCTTTTGTTTATTGATACATCTTTGTGGGTGTGAAGATGGGAATATGTTTTATACCCCTTTCTTTCTCTTATTGTTGTTGAGTTCGATTGATGGTAATCTAAGCTGTAATATATTTGGAATGTGTTGGATATGTACATAAATAGCTAGGATTTGGAATAGAGATTAGAAACAAAATTTGGATTTAGTATTGTTGGATATTTCACTAATGATATGATCTATCTCTGTAAGTGTATGCACATGCATAATTATTGGAGCTGACCACTACATTGTTTGTGCCAAGACCCAGGATTTTTATTATATTATCCCTTATTGACCTGTTCTTGAATGGCTGCGTTTGTTGCCTTGTGTCCTCTTCTATTAGTGGTTTTCTGGGTACATAACATTTATGAAGGGAATAAATAGCTAGGTATGCTTCCCACTTTCCCCCTGGCATTTGGCAAAGCTCACCTGTCTATGTTGGATTCGGGATGTTGTAGGGTACTCTCTGTTATACACACACACATATATATATACATGTATGAATGTATTCTGGTGCTCGCCATTCGCCTGTCAAGTGTTAAATGGAACTTTTTATTTCCAAAAAGTTTGGACTGTGGTTGAAATGAATTTGTGAAGGAATGATGAGTTTGAAAGAGCTTTCAGTTTTCTCCTCTTTTTCTCACATCAAATCAAGATTTGGACCCAGTGCCTCTGTTGCAAATGAGAAAATAGTTATGATATGTTTTAGCTGAGTTGTGCACTGATGCGTAGCAATTCCCTGATCATTTGTTCAATATGTATATAGTTATTTTACCTGCCCTTTATAAATCTGTATTTTCCTGTGTGTACTGTAAGGGAAAAAGGGATAAGATGCAGGGAATGGCGTTCTGATTGACTAGACTTTTATCGCCATGTAAACACGGATGAAATTTCAGTAAAGAGAGAATTCGTTAGATGAATCATTGCCCATTTGGTTTTTTCACAAGTGGATGGAGTTTTCTACAGACAGGGTATTGATATTAGGATGCTGGTCCTGTCATAAAATAGGATACTGATTGTCTTTTGCAAAGATCCCGTCAAAAAATAGGATACCAATCTTGTTTATTCGAAAAGTTCCCACTTGGTCTCTCACTCCATGGAGGTATGGATTTGAAAAAATTTAAAAATTTAAAAAGAATTTTAAATTATTTTTTTATTTTCAAATTATTTTGATATATGGGATGATGTTAAAAATAATTTTTTTAAATTAAAAAATATTATTTTAATATATTTTTAAATAAAAAATATTTTAAAAAATAATTATTACTATATTTTTAAACAACATGATAACATTGAACTAGCCACTGGGGAGACATGCAGCGCCTCACGTTGACAATTCATGTGCTCATCATGGCTTCTCTCTCATTTCTTGTGTGGGCTGAACAACCAAGTTGGTGTTCGGTCTTTTCTGTTTTGTTTTTGTAGACATCAATTGAGATTGCTTGCAATTTTAAATACCCATGAATGTTCCAAGAGGCACTAGTAATGGAGTGTGTTACTATAGCTAGGCACATAGGAGCATCTGTTGTAAGAAACCGAGCAAGGACAGCAGCAACGTGGGACTCACACATTGTATTTCTTTGATTGCCTTTTTTGAGAGGGACGTGCCCATGGCTTGTCAAACATAAAGTATGATCGAAGATCATGCTCCTGCCTATATGAAAAGCTAGATGGAGATGGTAGAGAAACATGAAGAAATTCTCATAAAGTCTTTCCGATTGCCATAGGTAGTTCTGATATTTGGAGACGACACTTCAGTGGAGAAGGCCGAGGTGGATAATGTTTTGTGCCTGGCTAAAGTTGTGTTATGGTGAGTATTGTGCAAAAACAATGAAGTGCTCATAAGTTGTTTCCCGTGTCTTCAAAGTATTGGGGTTCAATGAAGTGCTCATAAGTTGTTTCCCGTGTCATTATTTTTAATTCTATTTATTTTGTGTATAATATATAGGCCATAAATCATTATTTTTAAATTTATATATTTATTTTTTCAAAGTGAATTTTTGCTTTTTAATTTTAAAATCAAGGAAAATTAGAAAATAGGCATCTTTGTGTGTAATCCACCTTTGTATTATTTATTTTTAATCTATTTAAAAAATAAACCGAAAATGAAATAAATACAAAAAAATAAAAAGAGAGAGGAGGGACACAATTTTGGTAAAAAAGAAGGGTGCAAAAACGAAAAGAAAGAAAAGAAGAAACAGAAAAAATCCCTAAATGGCGAATCCCTGGGGTTATTTATTGCACCAAAATCCAAGTATTAAAATTCCATTAAAATAAAAATAAAAATAAAATCCACCCTAAAAACTAATAGGATCAAAATCAAATTATCAATTAAGTTCAAGGACTAATTCGGACCAATAGTTTTTGAGGGTTTGGTACCTTTTCGCCTTTCCATCTAAACCCTCACTTCTGTGACTGAAAGAAAAATATGCAGACCGGACACAAAAGAAAGCAACAGCATGAGCTTAAACCTCGAACCAACAAAAAATCAGCCGAAACCATAAGCAACATTAAAGAAGAAGAGCCATTTCCAACTCACGCTCGACCTACATCTGAAGAATGTAGAGCCGTACGAGACTCTCTCTTGGCCTTCCACGGCTTTCCTCAAGAGTTTGCAAAGTATCGCAAACAGAGACCCTATTTAATAACTCTACAAGACAAAGAAGAGTCCTCCCACTTAATCAACAATTGTGATGAAAAGAATGACAATGGGGTGAAAGTGGAAGAAGAAGAAGAAGAGGAGAGTGTTTTGGATGGTTTAGTGAAAACAGTGCTATCCCAGAATACTACAGAGGTTAATTCTCTAAGGGCTTTTCTTAATCTCAAGTCTGCCTTTCCAACTTGGGAAAATGTAAGTTCTTTAAATTTTCTTTTTGTTTTTGTAAATCTTCTTGTCCCTTTTTTATTTGCTGTGCTTACAAATCTCGCGCTTTCTTTTGCTTGTAATTGAATTTTTTGGAATTAATGAGTGTTATTGAACCTGGTTTTGATGGGCACAGCTCATTTAATTGATAATAAATGGAAAGTTGGAGCCAATTTGATATGTTTTTGGACCAACATTTTTCATGTCTTGTGTGTGTGTATATATATATATATTTATTTTTTTTCTTCTTATGAGGCTCTTTCTTTGTTTTGGCGTGATGGGTGATTAAACTTTTGTAGAATTTCTTAATTGTTGTTGGAACTGATATTTTTATGCATTGGCTTGGTTTTGAATGGTCTACTGTTGTTTCTGTTTAAGGTACTTGCTGCTGAATCAAAATTTATAGAGGATGCCATAAGATGTGGAGGTTTAGCTCCAACAAAGGCTGCTTGCATTAGGAACATATTGAGTTCTTTGATGGAGAAAAAAGGAAGATTATGCTTGGAGTACCTTCGAGATTTGTCAGTTGCTGAAATTAAGGCTGAGCTCTCTCATTTCAAAGGAATTGGACCCAAGACAGTAACTTTTCTATCAATGACATCATTATGCCATTCTATTAGTTAGCTATTCATCTGCTAATAATTGAAAAATAGATTAGCACTTAAAAATACAACTAATTTGGTAGGTATCCATGAAATGTTTTTAACAATGGAAGCCAGCCGTTTGGTTTTCATGAAAAGTTTTGATTATGCCATCTTCTGTTAATATCTTTTATCTGGTTTCATTGCTTCAACTAGGCTCATGCACATGCTATGGAAATTATAATATCCCACTATGTCTAATTCAAGCCTCAGTTGCAGTTTTGCTCTTTGATTTAAAATGTACATGTATTTAATTTTGCACATACATGTTTGTTGTTCTATACATTGCTTTATGATACTTGTGTTTGCCATATCTGGATTCTCTTTTATGTGATACATTAGTTAAAAAGGAAAGATGTTGGAAATTCTATGATGTTTATTTATGTTTTTTGCCTGGTTTTGTGGGATATAGGGTTTGCTTTAATACTCAATAAATTGTCATTATCTTCAGAAAGGTGGAGTAACTCTCTCTCTTTTTTCCCCTTGCGAAGGCATCAGCTGAACTTGAAGATTATCATTTCATTTCATTTCATGTTGCCTCATTCTAGTTTTTTATTATTATTATTATTATTATTGGCAAGATAGCAATGTTCTGGCCTTTCCATTCAAATTATATTTAACTCATCATGTCATATCACAAAAATACAGTTTTGTAATTTTTGGATGCAAACATTTATATTATTTTTCGAGATAGGCATTTTTTGATGAACTAGATTCTTCTTCAACTCTCTTAAACTTATAAGAAAAGGAGTTAGGAATATGCTGGGGGAGAGAGTCTTGTACTGTCTGCTAGTGCAGTTCAGTAAAGAAAAGGCGAATAGAGGTAATGGAAACTGGATTGAAATATTGGAACAATGTAGACAAAAAATTCAGAAACATTGGGCAGTGATTACTGCAAGTTTATGAGTATTGACAAGAGGATACATGGATGATATCTTGCATAAAGAGAAAGGATGAGTATGAAAGCAAAGATGGTTAATTCCTTTTGCCAAGATAGGACGTACATGTTTGGACAATATAAGTTTGACTACTGACTTTGCACCTAAGTCTTAAGTAGCGCTATTTGGTGATCCTTAATATTTATGTAGGCCCAATTACCCTGAAAGCAGCCTCAGCTTATGGTTTTTGGAGATGGGCACATGGAGAAATAATGATGTCACCCAGATGTACAGCCACTGCCTGTCCTGTCCTGGTCTGTGGTTGTTCTGATTTTATTTTGTTGATCCAGCAGGCGTGCAAGGATATATTGTAGATCCAAAAGCCTAAGAAAAGGAACTCCATCTAACACTTTAGGGAGGTGGAGCCATGGTACTACAATTGTCCTTGTGATCTCCAGAAGTTGGTTAGCAAGAATGAAACTTTGAAACTGTTATTTGATTATCTGCTAGATTTGGCTGGACTAGTACTGTTTACCAAAAATTTTACCTTTTTATTTGATTATCTTCTTCCCTCCAAACTTGGATAAGGAATGCGAGGACTAGACTTTGTGTAAGCTGAAATGAACTAAACCATGCTTTCAGCAATGTTTCCTGTAATCTGAATAGAAAATAAGAGGGCCATATAATTTAGTTAAAAACACAAGCTGGTTAACAGTCACTTTTGCCAGACTTAGTATGTTTTCCCCATTGAATCACCCAAAATCAAAGTGTAGAGCTGTTTGATTGGTGGGAACTGATATTTTATTGCTCACACATTTCGGGGAGTACCTTCTGGTTTTTTCCTAGGGATTTTAGCATTTTTCTTTTCTGTTAAGGTCAAGGTCCTCGTATATAAATTCCTCAACACTATTGTTCTAGCATGTAGACTGTGAAAACAAAAAAAAGCTGACATTAGTGTTTGCAATTATCAGTTGTCATGCTTTCTTTATGATTGTTGGTTTGCCTAACATGTAATTCATTTCACGAACACCCATTTTTACTCCTTAACTTGGGAATCAAATACTCTTTTCTTTGTCTTGCATGAGCACAAGCCACCTATTTTCATATGCATGTTTTCATGTTCCATGAGAATCTACTGTAAACAAACATTATGTTACCAGAAGTTACTGTTAATTTACCTTGCCAATTGATTAAAATTGTATTAGATTTGGTATTACATTAAATTTCATTTGTATTGGTAATTTATTTATTTAGTTGTATATGTTATTATGGTTAAAACTTTGCCATCTTCAACATTTGTGTTGCTATCCCAATTGTTCAAGAAATTAATAATTGTGAAATACACGGCAGGTAGCTTGTGTTTTGATGTTCAACCTTCAGAAGGATGATTTCCCAGTGGACACGCATGTGAGTGTTATCTTGTTCATAAATATTTCAAAATTTTCATCACAAGATATCTTTTGGACTAGTTTAAACTTCAAACCAGTTTACACAAAAAACTTACATGTTGCAGGTGTTTGAAATTGCAAAGGCCACTGGTTGGGTACCACCAGTGGCAGACCGCAATAAGACATATCTTCATCTCAATCATCGCATACCAAAGGAACTAAAATTTGATCTGAATTGTCTTCTATATACACACGGTAAGCTTTGCCGTAAATGCACCAAGAAAAGTGGCAGCCAGCAAAGAAAGGAAACCCATGATGATTCCTGTCCTCTACTAAATTATTGTGTAAAATTATCATGACCAGAATGAACAAAATAGTTTTAGGATTTCCAAAACAGCCATACGTGGCCACTTTTTTCCCTGAAGAGAGAGCATTACTATTCTTTCTCCTGAATACTTCAAGTTGTAGATCCTACTGGTGATTTGCTTGGAAAAACAGATAAGATGGAGGATTTATAACATAGAATCCAGCTATCTATAACATTTTCCTAGATCATGTGTACATATATGATTCAAACATTATAAATATATGTTCATCTTTTTCTTCCTGAAGCAAGAAGCATTCTTTTGATTGAATAGTTGTGTGAGGTCAGCAGGAAAGAGTGTGGCTTATTAGAAGTAAAGTTATTGGTGGAAGTAGTTATGGATAACAGTATAATCAAATGTTTTCAACAGTTCCCAAAAGCTTTAGTGTATTGTCCTACAATTATGCACAAAAAATTGTCAGCTAATGAAATAAATAGTGGCTGAAAACTTCATATTGTTACAAATTTCTGCTTCTAGCCATAAAAAAATTGTGCCTGCATTGTGTGAAAGATTGCCCAGATCTTGTTGGCTTCCTTTAGATTGTAGATATGCTTACATCGTTGTCAACCTCTTTTATTCATTCATTTTGTAGTTATGTAGTTTTGCTCGCACGAGGCTGTAGGAATTAGCGTAACAAGGCATAATTAAGAACTGATCAGTCAAGATAACCAAGTTAAAAAAACAAATGGAAATGTCTCTGCATGTAGTGGGAAATCAGTTTATAGATAGTGCCGTCCCAGCTAGCGTCCCCGCATATTTTTGACTTCTTATGTTAGATTATATGTCTAGTAGCTAATTGTTGGTTGATTATATTTCATGCTGATTTTGTTTATATAAAATATATTTATTATTAATAGAATTTTTTTTTATCTATAATATTTATTTATATTTGATCAATTTGATTAATGAAACTAGAATAAAGATAAAATCCTAGAGACAAATGATTTGCAAAAAAAATTATAAAGTTGTTATAATTATTACATAGACATTGAATTGACATGTATGAGAATTTTACATGGAGAAATCACTTGTATCTATGTAAAGAATTATGTGATAATTGTATGAGTGATTCTTAGACTTAAAATCATTAAATTAAATTATATAAATAATGTTATGTTTTCATCTGACTATACGTTGTTCTAATCAAAGGTAACAAAATAGCAAATGTTGGGTATAACATGAACTATATGAAGGTATTTATAGTGATTAAGAGAGATTATCACCCTAGGTAAATTAGGCAAATGTTTTATTTGTTCTCAAATATTATTGATTGTGAAATTCGTACACAAGGTGGAATGAGATTTGAAAAAAATTTCAAATATTATTCATAAAATCAATAACTATGGTGTTCAAAACAAACATGATTTGACAGAATAGACACGCTTCATACTATAATATCTAAATCGAAACATTCCCGATGAAGAAATAATAATTACACTGAGAAACTAGTCACTGAAAGGTTAAGTCAAATCACTTTTGATTTTTTTACTATTTGAGAGATCATGACACATTGCAAGATATTGTATTTCATCTTCAAATATAAGTTAATCAATTTATTGAATTGATAATAATTTAGATTATTTAATTTATTTAATTCTATTTTATTTAAGATTGTGATTTATATTTAAGCCAACTTATTAGGGAACCTAATGGGTCATCCATTAAGAATCATTGGTCATAAATTAAAATAAGATAACTAATCAAGCATGCTTTGATTATAAATAAATTTTAAAAATTAAGGAATAGAATGCGATTAATTTATGGAATTAAAATTTTAAATCTTGAAAAATCAAATAGAAACTCGAATGAATAAATTTCTAAAATTATTTTGAAATAATATATATGATATTATTCAAAGCGCAAATTTATATTATGTCATTTATAATGCTATTAGGTTTTTTCTATAAATATAATGTTATACCTTATATTTCTTGTGTGCGAGTTGTACAAATGTTATAGAACATACAATACAAAGAAACACCTGAAACACAAAAAGAAAGAGTCGCCAATCAAAGACATAATAATCCATCTCTCCTAAAAAGGGTTTTAAGAGATTTCTTATTAGTGGTTTGTATGGATTACTATTAGAGATCAGATAATTGGATGACTTGTGGTTTGAACAACTCAACCTTGAAATAATCCTCGCTCACACCCTAAAAGATCTTAAGATTGTCTAACAGGATCTTTGGAACTCCTGAAAAATTTTAAATTTATCATTTACATTGCGTTTATATGTTTCAGGAAATCCAACAGTGGTATCATAACTATCGTTAGATAATTAGGGTTGTTAATTGCATGTTTTTATGATTGAAGGCATTAATTATGAATTTAATTCATGTTTAATTTTTTTTCCAAACATAATTTTTCTCTCATTTTTTTTAAATATAATGCCCAATTACTATTCTCGTCAAATCTAGATGGGTTTTCTAGATTTGGCCAGAATCCTCATTAAAATCACGTTTAGTGGCTACACAACCGCCAAAGATATGTCTAATTGTGCTAAGTGCATGGCCAGCAGCGCCAGGCATTGTTGGAAACTCAACACGAGGTAGAAGCCTCATGTTGGTGACTGTGTAGCGTAAGCGGCAGTCCCTTATGTTGCTATAGCCACCAGCAAAAAGAAAAATGAGAAAAGGGACAGAATTATGATTCTACCCATGTAATATATTTTAGGGTCTAAATTACTATTTTACCCTTGTACTTTATACCTTATTTAGTTTGGGCATTTGGGGTAGAATTATGATTTTACCTCTTAATTTATAAAATGTTGATTTTATATTTTAAAATTAAAATCCTAAATTAAATTAATTATATAATTAATTTTCCTAAATTGACTAGGGTTGAATTAAAGTGTTTAATTCCATTTTGTTTTGATTTTTGTAATATCCTAATTGGATTAAGAATTAATTAAAAGTTTAATTAAACTACTTTAGAAAAATAACTTTTCTAAAATAAAGAGAGTTTTTGAAGCTAAACAATTTTATTTAATTAATCCTAAAATAGTTTTGGATGTTAATAAAAAAAAGTAATATGATTAATATTTATTATTAAATTTTAAAAAATATTTTCAAATAAAATATGTATTGAATAAAATTTATTAAGTTTGGAAAATTATCAAATTGAATTTGATATAATATTTCTAAGTGTTAGAAATATTATTTTAAAATTGCATATAAAGCTAATAATTAGAATTAAAGCATGCATTATATTTGATTATGCATATTAATGTGTTTTATTCATGATGTATGATTATGGACATTAAAAAACCAATGTGATTGTGTTTTTTGTTGGTTGAAATGTTATAATGTGAAATAAAATCTACGTGTCTTGCCTTTTTCTCTACCTATTCTTCTAGGTTGTAAATCTTTTTCTCATCCAATTTATCTTGAATGGTAGGAGATCAAATTATGATTAAAGATCTTTTCTAAATTTAATTATAAATATGCATGCATGAAACCAATAACTTGCAACCTTTACATGAATAAGTTGGTAGACCACTATGAGTAATAATATATCCCTTCATAACATACTTGATGCTAATAAAATGACTAGACCAAACTTCTTGGACTAGTATCAAATATAAGAATTGTTCTCTACAATAAAAAATGTTATATGATCTGGAAAATTTGATTCTTCATCCCCTTAATAAAGATGTTGATAACGAAGTTAGGAATGAATATTAACTTCATAATAATTATGGTAAATAGGCTATATGTATAATGTTAGCTAGCATATTACCTGAACTTCAAAGACATCATGGGAATATAGATGCCCAAATTATAATTATACATCTCAAAGAGTAGTTTGATGTAATTAGTGTAACTAAGAGGTATAAAACCTCTAAGGAATTGTTCCACTGCAAGATGACAGAGAGTTCCTTTATGAACACCTATATTTAAAAAATAATTGGCTATATGAGAAATTGGATCATCTGGGCTATGTCATAGACCATGAGTTAAGAGTTGACTTGGTCTTATAATCTTTGCATCAAAATCACATAAGCCTACTTGAAGCATCAAGAAAAACAAGGGTATTTGGCATCATTGTGACAAAAAAAGTCACTAGATGAGGAATTACAAAGACTATATTGTAATTGTAAAGGCTCAAAACCTTATTGAAGCTTTTGTCTTAGGTATGTTTATGATTGAATAAAGACAAAATAGACTTATGTGTTACCTATAGAGTAAGAGTTATTGCATTAACTTTGATAAGTGGGATGATAATAAAACTTAGTAATTGTTATTTTATTCTAGTATGTTCTAGAAACATCATATCCATTTCTTACTTAGAATTAATTAAAATTTATCACTAAAGATTAATGTTATTTCTTTTATAATAATGATGTTTATTATGGTTTTGGTATTTATACAAATTGCTTGTATATACTTAAGCTTGAAATGCCCATATTCAATATAAACAACAAGAAGAATAAATTGAATAATCAATATCCATCATATTTATGACATTATAGATTAGATCATATCAATGAAATAAGAATCACCAAGTTAAATAAAGAAGGATATTTTAATCTTTTTTTATTAGGAATCATATAAAACTTGTTAAGCTTATTTATTGAGTAAGATGACCAAAACAACCTTTATTAGAAAGAGTGAAAGATCTAATAAATTGTTAGGTATAATACATACAGATGTGTATGGACCAATGATGATTTATGTCATAGGTGGATATATGTATTTCATAATATGTACTGATAACCATATTGGATATAGTTATATGTATCTGATTAAAATTTGAACTTGAAATGTTAAAATAATTCAAAACTGAAGTTGAAATACAAGCTAGAAAGAATATTAAGATACTTTAATTCGATCGAGGTGGTAAATACTCGAGTCAAATTTTTTAAGATTATCTAAAAGAGAATGAGATTTTCTCATAATGGACACCTTTGGGAACACCATAACACAATAAAGTTTATAAAAGAACAAATCTCACCCTATTAGATATGGTGTGATCCAGGATGAGCTATGCAGACCTTCCACATTCTTTTTAAGGATATACCATACAAATTGTTGCTTAGCTTTTAAATAAAGTTCCAACAAAATTTGTTGATCTCCATATAAGATATGGAAATGTAGAATACCAAACTTATCATATTTAAAGATTTGAGGATGTGAAACTTATGTAAAACACAGTGTATCCAAAAAGCTAATAGCTAAGTCAGATAAATGTTAATTTATGAGATATTCAAAAGAAACTATTAGATAGTATTTCTAAATATCATTGAGTAAAAGGTGTTTGTATTAAAACATGCTACATTTCTAGAGAAAGGATTTGTTTTTTAAATGAGTAGTGAGAAGAAATTAGAACTTAAAAAAAGTTTAAGAAACACAAATTGACATCTAAATAGAACATGAGCCCAATACTATAATATTGAATGTTCAACCTATAGCTTAAGAAGCACAAGAACGTAGTAGATTTTGTAGGATATGACATACACCAATAAGATATCGACTTTTTATGGAAGCTGAAATGACGAATTGTTCTTACCTGATAAGCTTGTCAACTATATGAAAGCAATATCTAATATTGATTTCGAGAAATAGCTTAAGGCATGAAATCTGAGATGCATTCTATGTACATTAACCAGGTCTAGACCTTGGTTGATCCACCTAAAGGGATAAAACCCATAGGATATAAATGGGTCTTTAAAATAAAAAACAATATGAATAGCAATGTGCAAATATACAAAGTTAGACTAGTTGTCAAAGGTTATAGACAAAGACATGAGGTTAACTTTGATGAAATCTTATTACTGGTAGCTATGTTAAAATCCTTAAAGATTTTGTTTGATATAGTTTAATACCATGATTTGAAGATTTGAAAAATAAATGTCAAAACTGTTATTGCTTAATACCGTGATTAGAAGATTTGGAAAATAGATGTAAAAACCGCTTTCCTAAATGGAAATCTTTATGAAGATGTGTATATAACATAAACCAAAAGTTTTGAACCTAAGAAATTTGCCAACAAAGTATGCAATATATAAAAATACATTTATGGACTCAATTAAGCTTTAAAAAACTAGAATATCCATTTTGACAATATAATCAAACAGTTTGATTTCATAAAAAATATGAAGTTGTTTTTCTAATATTATATGAAGATGATATATTATTGAAAGAAAATGACATTTCTTTACTCCAGTCAGTAAAGATCTGGTTGTCCAAGAATTTCTTCATGAAGAATATGAGAGAAACAACCTATATATTAGGAATAAAGATCTAAAGAGATAAATTTAAAAGGTTGATTGAATTGTCCCAATCTATGTACATAAATAAAATGCTAAAATGGTTTAGCATGAAAGAATCCAAAAAAGTATATTTACCAATTTTGCATGAGATACATCTTTCCAAGGATATATGTCCTAAGACATGAATTCAATGAGATAAGATGAAAAAGATTCCCTATACTTTGGCTATAGGATTCATTATATATGTGATATAATGTATAAGACCAAATGTATTTATGCTTTGAGTATAATGAGTAGATACCAATCTAATTCAAATAAGGGTCACTAGAAGATAGTTAAGAACATTTTTAAATACTTAAGAAGAACTAAGAATGTCTTTCCAATGTTTGAAAGAGATGATAACAGATCTCAGTCAGAATATGTTTTTACTCTAAATTGTGTTGTTATGAGTTGAAAAACTTCCAAATAAAAGACCACGATATATTATACAACTAAAACTGAGTATACATCTATGTTTGAGGGAGATAAAAGAGGTTATTTGGATCAAGAACTTCATCACTAAACTAGATGTGATTCCTAGCATTACTGATTTAGTAACCTATATTGTGATAACAATGGAGCCATTACACAAATAAAGGAATCAAATTCTCAACAATGATATAAACATGTACTTAAACAATTATATTTGATTAGAGAATTAAAGAAATGAAATATGTAAAAATAAAACAAGTACCTACTCAAGAGAGTCTTATAAATCTTTTTACTAAGTTATTATCTCAGTGGAAGTATTATCACTATAAACAGTGATATGATATTTGATACATAAGCGATTAACTTTAGTATAGGTGAGAGATTATTAGGGTATGTTTCTTGTAGCCAATCGATTGGTTACATATAGCATTGACTTTGTTCATGCAAACTATATTTATTATTAATAAAGATTTTTTTATCTTTAATATTCATTTATATTTGATTAATAAATCTAATATTTGGTTAATAAAACCAGAGTAAAGATAAAGTCCCTAGGAGAAAATGATTTGTAAGGAAAATTATAAACTTGTTATAATTATGAGATTTTTATTACATCAAAGCATTGTACCTAAATATTTTTAGTCAATTCTCTATTAAGACTGGAAATTAATTAGAGTTACTGAAACTGGTACATATTATTTCTTTTCTTTATGAAAGGAAATAATTATTCTCATAAGTCAATATATGATGGATATCTAGAACTAATATGTAGGTGCTTGTTAGATGACATGTACAATAAATTGATCCGCATGAAGATTTCACATGGAAAGATTGCTTGTTTTTATGGAAATGCTCATATGACAGTTGTGTAAGTGATAACTAGAATTGAGATCACTAAGTTATCTTTTATAAGAAATGTTATGCTTTGATCATGACTACATGTTGTCCTAATCAAGGGTAACAAACAAGCATATATGAGGTATAACATGAGCTACATGAAGATATTTGAGTGATCAAGAGATGATTCATCATCCTAGGTAAATTAGAAAAAATATTTCATATGGTCTCAAATATTGTTGATTGTGAAATCCTTGCGCAAAGTGAAATAAGATTTGAAAAGAGTTTAAAATCTTATTCAAAGAATCAATGACTATTGTTGGGAACAAACATGATTTGATAGAGCAAACACACTACATTCTATAATGTTTAAATTGAAACATTTCTAATGACGTGATAATAATATCATTGAGAAACCGGTCACTGAAAGGTTAAGTTAAACCACTTTTCACTTTTCTAATATTTGAAGGATCATAACATTTGATTAAACATTGTACTTGATCTTTAAATATAAGTTAATTCATTTGTTGAATTGATAATAAGTTAATTTGTTTAATTTATTTAATCATATTTTATTTATGATTGTGATTTATAATTGGACCAACTTATTAGAGAACGTAATAGGTCACACATATTAAGAGTCATTGGTCAGAAATTAAACTAGGATAAATAATCAAGTGTGACTTGATTATAAATAAGTTTTAGAAATTTAGGACTAAAATCTAATTAATATAAAGAATTACAATTTTAGATCTAGAAAAATCAAGTAGGGACTTAGTTGAATAAATTTCTACAATTATCTTGAACTAATATGTATTCAAAAGGTAAATTTATATTTTACCATTTATAGAATTATTAGATTTTTCTATAAATAAAATGTTATGCCTTATATTTCTTTTGTGTGAGTTATACAAATTTTAAGAACATATGGTATAAAAAAACACTTCAAACATTAAAAAAATAGCTAGCACTTTAAGTTATAACAATTATTATATCCTAAAAAGAATTTCAGGAGATTTCTCGCTAGTGGTTCGTGTAGATTTCTGTTAGTGACCGAACACTTGGATGACTTGTGATTTACAACAACTCAGCTTTGAAAAAGTTAATCAAACCTAAAAAATAATATTTGATTTTATCATTAGATTGTCTAATAGGATCTTGAAAACTCCCATAAAAAATTAAATTTATCATTTCCGCTGCATTTATGTGTTTTAGGAAATCCAATAGGTTACACCTTAAATTTTATCATTCCCATCATTTTTCAACCAATGTATATGCACTTCAGAATGCTCTAGTGCTACCATAACCATATGTCAAAGTGTTTAGTTGCTTTTGGACTAAATTGTTAAAATAAAATATCTTATCATCTTTTTGATATGAAAAGGATTAATGCAAATTTATTCTCGTATATGCTGTATTTTTTTTCTAATATGCATGAGGGCTTATTGGTTTGTTTTTTTTTTATCCCACATTTGATTATGTTATTCATTTAAAGTTGTTCCATTTAGCTATTATTTATATTAGTCAACCCAAATTGATGTTCCATAAATAGAATAAAGCCTAATATTCTAAGGGATATGCTAATTTCTTATATAGAGATTTAACGAGGATTGTATGAAATACCTTCTCGTCATTTTTTGTCTCAACATAATTGATGCATGAGGGCTTATTGATGTGAATTCTTGTATTGGAGGTGAGAAACAACTTAAAGGATGTGTAGAGGAGAGTTGAAATGGAAAGTCTGTGGATGAAGTTTCATCTAAAAAGAATGCAAAAAAAAAAAAAAAGGTTTAATGAATGAACTAGAGCATAAGAAGTATGAATGTCTATTTTTACTAAGGAGTTTGAGAATTCACAAGTTTAATAGGGTCACCAGAATGCTCATAAGATGAAAAGGAAAAAAAAAAGAATTCAACTTCAAGATAGGAGTGGTAGCTTTAATTTTTTACCTTTATCCTCTTCAAAGCTAGAATGATCTTGTTTATGAACATTCTCTTCCACGCTTTGCTTTTTTTCTTTTCATGCACCTAAATTCACATATTATAATGAGTCTCTAATTTGCTTTAACCACTCACAATAGAATTAGTTCTTATATTGTAACTTTACATTCAAATCCATATTTCTCAGATATATATATAATGCCTTGATATTCTTTATTTTATGTTTTGAAGGCACTTTTGGATGAAAGATGCAAAAGGGAGTAAATTGGAGGTAATTGACAGATTTGACGTTCAGTCGATGTTTTGTGCAGAGCATGAGTTCTAGAGGTCGAAATGAAGTGATTCTAATGGCATTAAAAATCAAACATCCATACCTTTCTGGAAATTTAATACAAGAAAAATAAAAAGAGAAAGATCATGGAAATCACATCCTTCAAAGTCAAATCTCGCATTCTGCCAATGTTGACCTTTGTCCATTCAAAATTCAATATCTGGAGCTACAGAAGTCGATGCAAACTTAATTTTTCTGGATTCCTGACTTAAAGACCTATCAACGCTCCAAATTTCAGCAAAAAATGATTTCATATGAAGGAGATATTAATTTTCAAAGATGACAGCTGAATTCTGCCAGCAAATAGGTTTCGTGAAGGAACATGTCCAAATTACACTTTGAAGCATCTAAACCAGCGTCCAAGTTTTTATTTCAGCAATTTAGCTCCTCTAAGTCAAAGCTTGAAGATTTAATGCAAGGCTATTTCTCTTTTTTAGGAAAATAGTTATTGAAGTACTTAAATGTAAACTGTCAACTTAAGAAAGGACTATTTTGTAAAATAGGGACTAGGGTTTCTTAGCATATAAAAAGAAAGAGAGAAGGGAAAGAGGGGAGAAAGGGGGCAGCAGCCAGAAGTGAAGAAACACAAACTCTCCTCTCTACAAACCAGAAATAATGATTTCTTCTATCTTTAAGAGTAGTTGTTCCATAGATATGCAAGGCTAAGCTCGTTTTCTTGGTTGCAAGGACACAACAAACCTTCGGATTTCAAGAACCGTGAGATTTATTCTTCTTTTTATTTTCAGTTTATATTATGAATGAGTATGATTGTTTTCCTATGCATATTTTCTATGATTGTTGTTGATAATTGCTAGAGCGGACTCTAAGTTATTATTGTGAACAATCTATTGCTAAGTTTGATATCAAAACCGAAGTTGTGATATATAAACTTGTGAAGCAACTAAGCTTGATAATTGTGGCAGAACTACGTTATTAAACTTAGGGAAGAACACTCAAACAAAGGAACACAAGCTGCAGACAGCTTGGTTATCAAGAGATCAATCAATTTATCTAGTTCTTAGGGCTGCCATTGAACTAAATCATTAATGCGGACATTGTGATTGTTTGTTGGTTAGGGTTAGTTATACGACGGATCCGTTAATTAACCAATGTTATAAAAGATAAAATTTCAGAATATAAATTGAAGTTTCGTTTCAAGGATCGGTTCTAATTTCCATTGGTGGATGTGTGCCTGCGACCAAGGTTTATTTTCTTGATAAATTTCGGTTTCAATTGATTTTGTTTGCTAGTTTAATTTCTTCCATAGTTTAGATCATCACAAATCAAAACCCCCTAATTGCATAACGTATAGCATAAAAATCTGAACTAAATCTTCCTTGTGGGATCGACCTCTTGTACTCAATACTATCTTGTGTGTTGTGTTTTAAGTTAGGGTAATTAATTTGTGCGACTGCGACATCGCAACATATAACAAAACACTAGTTGTCACGCCTTCACCATTATATATTTCATAGGGTCGTGAAAGTTTGTATATCAAGTTAGACTTGCTGGACAAGTAGATGTTTGTTGTTTCTCTTGAAATAGGTGTTATTAAATTTGCAGAATGCTTATTTGTTATATTGCCAATAATTTTTAAAAGTGGAAAAGTAAAATTTCTAGATTTATTTATGATTCTGTAGAATGTTAGAAAAATGGTGACTAAGATTGATTATGGTTTTATGAGTAGTTTTTTATGGAGACATTTTTTTTCTTAAACTAAATTTAAGGCAAAATCCAATATTATCAACATTTATGAATTGAAACAAGGAAAGATTTATTTAGCAATATCCATTTCTTTGGTATGCATTGCTGGTATACTTCAATACTAGTAGGAGAATCTTTGGATGCCTTGCATTTTAACCCTTAATATTATAGGATGTCAATAAGATTCAAATAAACTTCTTATTGCTTGCTGAGTATAATGATATTTCTTTTTAAAAGAGTCGAGTGTCAAATATAAAGTTGATAATGCTAGACTATCTTGACAAAGCATATTAGTGCAAGGATGATAATAGTCTGAGTCTGGTTTGGGGATGTTTTACACACCCTTCAGTATTTTGGCTATAATTTTCTAAAGCGTTTACCATACACACACACACGTATTTATTATTTTAGGATATAATATCTAGTTAGGTTAGTTTCTTGATATTTTAGGTGCTATATTTTCATTTGTTCTGTAGGGTGTTCAAGATTGGTTTTGGTTTTGGTCTTTAATTTATTATTGATCAATAGTCTAGAGATTATCATTTTGGCATTACTTTTTTAAGGTCTTGCATCCCCAAGTCGTAATGGTTTAAAACTTATCATGTGATACATATCTTAACTCGTGTGAGTGAAATACAATGGACCAACAAGAAATCATACATGTTATGGAAAATTCCAGTTGTTTCTTTAAAGTTCAAACTTTTGTTATGGAAAATTCTAGTTGCTTCTTCAAAGTTTTAACTTTTTTTCATATATATATATTGGCGTTATAGTTTAATTTTAGAACATATTGTTCTTTATTTTAACCATTCACTACATGCTCGGTTTTTCCTTTATTTCATGAAATAAAAAGTTTCAATCACTCACAATCAAGAGAAAATTATATGTTGAAGTTTGGTTGAGATGTAAGATTATTATTTGGATTCATCACACACATGCACTCCTTTTATTTATAATTAAGTTTTCATGATATAAAATGTAAGAAAAAAACTATTTATTTTAACCATTCACTACATACTTGGTTTTTCCTTCATTTCAAGAAATAAAAAGTTTCATCACTCATAATTAAAAAATAAATAGTTTCATCACTCATAATTAAAAAAATATTGTTTGTTGAAGTTTGGTTGAGATGTAAGATAATTATTTGGATTCATCACACACATGCATACCATTTATTTATAATTAAGTTTTCATGATATAAAATGTAAGAAAAAAACTAGATTGTAAATTGCCTCTTTGAACTTAGCAAAACAATACATACTTTTGAACTATAAAATCTCTGATTTTTTCCCTTAAACAAGATGATCTTTTAGAGGTGTCATTTTCATTAGTGTTTCACTGAGAAATTTATAGAAAAACCCATGAAACACCCCTCAATTTCTATCCTTTTTCTTAACAAACTTAGGAAAACATGTTTAGTAATATAGAAAAAAAAAAAAGAATTGAGAGGATTTTTAAGGGCTTTTCCATCAATTTATTAATAAAATCCTAATAAAATGGACAAAATCATAAAATTTAGGATGTAAAATCATGGATTTTTTTTAGTTCATACATATTTATGTTTTTGCTCAAGTTGAGGGAGTGTTTTATAATTTAGCCCATAAAATAAAAAAATGCATGTGTATTAAACAAAAGGTCAAATTGTAATACTCCTTTAAGCTTAAGAGAAAAATTAAACACCTCACAAACAAAACAAATTTCTGATTTTACATCGTAAATTTTTTTATTTTTTGAATTTTATATAAACAATTGAAAAAAAAAATATTATAAAAATTCTTTTAATTTCCTTTTCTTTCTTAATAGAGAAAAAAAACTAACTCATTTTCATTTTCTATTTATTCTCTTCTCAACCTCTAAATCTAAGCTTGTAAACTATAAAAGGTTATTTTGGAACCTGTAAATTGAATCAATTCATAAGTTAAATTAATTTTTGTATTAGGAATCCTTTTAAGGATATTAATTTGAATTTCATATTGAATTAATTCATAAAAATTATGTGAAAGCAAACTAGGTGAGAAGACGCAGTAATTTCTCTTAAAATTATAATTGAAAATAATATTTCAAAAATCCTCATCTTTTTATTTCGTCCAAAAAACCCTCCGAAGTAAATTGAAAATCTCAATTAAATCTATCTCATATACCTAATTCAAGATTTTCTAATTATAATGACCTCGTATCCAAGTTTTTATAGTCTCTTTTTATGTTAAAATTGGTGGCGTTTGTACTCAACCTCTTAAGGAATCCACTATTTGGGAAGGAAAAGAGTGTGAAAAGAGAAGGAGCAGTAGTACTGTACTTGAAAACACTATACTAGTCCTATCTAGAACAGTAGAAACTTGCTGGAAGTTTGACCAAGATTTGATTGGCTGCTCCTAGAATACTCAATTTTGATTGGCCACTCCTAGATCCAATACTAACTGTAATGGTGGAACTCCAATTCTCTCCTCGAAAAATCCAGCTTTTTCCTTGTATATCCCATTCAAGTCATTGAAAATTATCAAATCGATCTTCTCGACTCTCACAAAAAACCAAAGAAAATATTACTTTGATTAAAACTGAAAGAATCCTAACCATGTTGGCTTGCAGATTTCGGACATGGGTTTTGTTGCTTCTTGTGATCTTTCCTAGTTTATTTGACCCTTCATTCACCCACTTCGATTCAGCTAAGAAAAAGCAAATGCGAGAGAAAGTTCGAAAGATGTAAGCAAATTTCATGCTCCCATTTTGGGTTCTTTTTTCCATTTTTCCTGATGGGTGCGCAATTTTGTGCATTCTTGGATTAGTTTGTGTCTAGAATTTTGAGATTTCATTTTGGTTTTGCATGAAATCTTTCAATTATTCCCAGGCTCTTCTCAACTTATTGGTCTGTGATTATCAAGTCATGATTTCTTAGATAAGTTCGTCTAGTGCCGTAAAAAGATTAAAGAAACACAATTGATTTTAAAATATGTGATTTCCTTATTTGGGAGCTTGACATTATTACATTCTTACACAAAAAAACAACAACTATTTAGCATGGTTTGGCCATCTTGAAAAACATTGCTTTATAGAGATAGAGATGTGATCAACTGAAATTCAAAGGCTCTGTCTTTTAATTGATTGCATGCCAAAGGTTCAAATCTTGAAGCACTTGGCCTTTTATTAGAAGCTGTGTGGAATAATCCCAATTCAATTTGGGCGTTGTATGAGCTTGTTGATGAAGATTGAAACAAGGGATAAGAGGCAAAAGCAAAGAGCTTTATCAACAGAATGTTGAATTATTTTGTCGACTAGTTTGGCTAGTCGAAGTGTTTCTCAGTAGATTCGCTTTATTTGACCTTTCTTGCAGGTTCTACCATGCATATGAAAACTACATGACACACGCATTTCCGGTCAGTTATTCTTTTTATTTATCCATATTTTCGGATTAGCATGACTGTTTTATTCTGCAATCTTGAATTTGTTCTTCAATCAAATTGCAGCATGATGAGCTCAAGCCTCTTAGCAGAAGTTTCACTGACTCACTCAGTGAGCTTGGAAATTTGAAGGTGATTGACTATACATTTGCGGGAAGTGTAAATAATAGTTAATTGCTAATAGAATTGATAGTCTGTGATCTTATTTACAGCTTGAGCACTTACCACAAAACTATAATGGGACTGCCCTTACACTCATTGAATCATTATCTAGGTAGGCTACTTGAATATCCAATTAGTAGATTTCAAAATATAAATCTATTATCTGTGTCTCTATGTTTCTAATGATATGAGTTATTCAGTTTTTTTGGATTCTTAATGTCAATTAAGTAGATTTCTATAATATAAGTTTCCTCTTGATCTCTTTCTCTTACAGCCTTGTTATTTTGGGTAACTACACTGAGTTTGAAAGGGCAGTTCTCTGGCTTTCTGAAAATCTAACATTTGATGTTGATGCAAGAGTAAACCTTTTTGAGGTACTAATTTGTTACTCATCTGGGAAATAGCTGGATTTTTTTTCCCTTAAAGTTTCATGAATTTTAATCTGCTTTCCTGGCTCTACTTTTTCCCAATTTTGAATTCTGGGAGAAGTGGTTCACAAAATATCTTGAATCAAATTACTTTTGAAGTTCTTAATGGAGCTCTTCCACACCTGTTCTATTGTGTAGTGCAACATAAGAGTCCTTGGAGGACTTGTTTCTGCTCATATTCTTGCAACTGACTCTACAAACAGGTTGATTCAAGGATCTTACAAAAATCAGCTACTTGTTCTGGCTGAAGATTTAGGACGACGCTTCCTACCTGCATTTGATACACCTACTGGATTGCCATATGCCTGGATTAACTTGAAGGTACTAGCTGAAAGATGCTTAATTTCAGAAGTGTATTCCAATTTCCTATAACAAAAAACTTGAGCTTAATTCCAGATTCTCTTGTAAAGAACAAGGAATGTTAGCTTTTAACACCCCCCCCCCCCCCCCCCCCCCACACACACACACACACACACACACAAAACACACAGCATGAAACATTGAATTAAGATATGCAACTCATTATCCTTTTCCCAAAATACTATGTGATGTATATTGCCTCAAAGGAATATGTGCTCAAGGCATAGTTAAAAGATATCATATTTCATATTGATGTGCACATTCACCTCAATGATGTCCTTTCAGAGTAAATTCCTGCACGTATTATAATCTAATGCAGAAAATTGGTTACTTCCTAAGAACCATGGCAGAATATGCACTTTGGTTCTTTTAGTTGATAACAAAAACTCCAATAAGATAGATGGTTATGCCATTTCAAAGAATCAGTTGTTTTAGAATTCTACGTGCAGACTGGATTCTAATTCTTTGATAATGCTGTTCAGACAGGTCCAGGCATACCTTAACTGTCTCTTCATTTCAATGAGCATTTATTTCAGCTTTTCATAAGTATGAATATGTTCTGCTGATTTTGTTTGTAAGAAGGATATATGACACTGCAGCAATGCGAAATTCTGTGGACAGTATGGAGTCATGAAGAATGAGACTACTGAAACAAGCACTTCAGGATGTGGTGAGAACCATATCCATTACAGTTTATGCTGGTGCCAGCACAAAATGTGCAATCCTGAAATTGGTTAACTTTCATGTCTGAACATAGGTTCTCTTATTCTTGAAATGGGAGCCTTGTCACGATTAACTGGTGATCCTAGATATGAGTCTGCAGCCTTGCGTGCTCTACGAAAGTTATGGAGTATGCGTAGTTCTCTAAATTTGTTAGGAACGACACTGGATGTGGAAACTGGGGAATGGATTGAACATTCATCTGGGATCGGTGCTGGTATGTGTTTACAGTACTTTGATAGCCTTTAGATGCTCGGTTTTGTAATTCACAAGGTTTCCAGTATTGAAAATTTAATTCATATCATTAACTAGTACTATTAGATTCTTTAATGGATTTGAACTGTGTTACAGCTTCTGATGGGATTGTTAAAGCTCCTGATGGAATTTCATGCTTAAATTACCTTTCACTTCATGTTTGTTACCTAACATTGATATTAGAGACTCTTGATTTTGTGTGGATTCATGTAGGAGTTGATTCATTCTATGAGTATCTATTCAAGGCTCACATTCTTTTTGGGAAGGAGGACTTCTGGAGAATGTTTCATTCTGCTTATCTTGCAGTACAGAAATATTTCAGACATGGCCCATGGTACTGCACTGAGAGAAGTTCTAAAGCATCACGCTTGTGTTTGGGTTCTTTCTTAACAACTTTTTTTTCCCTTGTTCTTGTTTCTTTCTTGTTTTTCTCGTTATTGTTGGTACGACTGGGGTTGGTTGGGGGATGAGGGTTTTATCCTTTAGGTGTTGATGGAATTTTAGAGGAAGCTCATCCTTCCATTAGTAATCTGGGCTTGTGGTTAAATCAAGATTTCCTTGGTTGCACCCTATAGCCACATAATGTCTGAAAGAGTTCACCAGGGACATCCTCATTCTCACTTCCTGGGATTAAAACATGGATCAGCATCACATTTCCCTTATGATAGATGAAGTCCCATTGCTTGGGAAGCATACGGTGCCTCCATATAAGTATGTCAATCGGATTCCTGACAATTAGCCAGATTCTCAAGGGACCTTAAGATAGACTCATCGACCCAAATAATCTGGTAAGGATTTGATGGGCACTTTCTGATGTAAGGTATAAGATGATTGTAAGGAACTTCATCATAGTGCTTCCTAGTTCATAAGTTAGGGGTGGTTGCTCTCTCTAGACTGCTAAAGATAGACTTTGAGAACTAAGAAGCCGTTGTCCATACCCCATACCTATTTTGAATTTCATGTTGTGATTCAAGCAATAGGTAATTGAATTTGTTTCGTGAGGAATACATAATTCACTGGTGATGGAAAGCATGTTTCTCTAATTTAGGTACCATGAAGCTGATATGAGGACTGGAAAAGCAACATATTGGCAACTGACAAGCCTTCAAGCATTCTGGCCTGGCCTACAGGCAAGTAATTGAAATCTCTTATGCCCAAATGGTGTTATCAATCCGTCTAAAGGTTCCTCTGATCTTAGTTTAATGATATGTTAGGTTCTTGTTGGGGATATTGCAGCTGCCAACTCATCACACCGTGAATTTGTTCATGTGTGGAAGAAGTTTGGGGTGTTACCAGAAAGGTATCATGCATTTGTTTTTCTATAATCTTTTTTGCTTCTGTTATTGGAAGAAAACTGTCAGCTTGTCATTATATGCAAGGTTTTACTATTTCAGTGCTCAATAATTAATGGAATTGAAATTAACATGTGTAATGACCTCTTAGGTATTTGCTGGACCATCAAATGTTACACCCTACAGAAAAGTACTATCCACTGCGCCCTGAATTAGCAGAGTCAACATTCTACCTATATCAAGCAACTAAAGGTCTGGTTGTTTTATTTTTTCAGTTCTTTATTTTTTTGGCTTTACTCTGGAATTTTTAGATTTTCACTGTACTTATTTCAAAATCAGTAGTTGAAAATGCTATGTTCTGAATTCTGATTGTTTTATTTTATGGTTCTTTATTTTTAGCTTTTCTCTGGAAGTTTTAGATTTTCACTTTTGCCCAAAATTATTGCTTTAAAATGCTATTGTTGTGTGAATTTGTGCATCCATATACCATTCAAAGAAAATTCAGCTTGCAAAAACTATAGTAACACAAGGGGAAAGTTGCTGTTTGCTAGACTTTTTTAATGTCGCAAATGCACGGCTAGGTTCTTGTATCATGGACTTGCTTTTTAAACCACACTTGCATATCATGGCTTTATATATGGCTTCTGATTCCCAAGTCATGTTCTCTTACTGACATTTTTTTCCTATTTGTGCTTTATCTGTATACGTATGTTGTATGTGCATGTGCGCGCGCCACAAAACAAAATTGCCTTTGGGCATTGACCCATTTGAGAAAGGGGTGGGTAGGGTTTGACTACTTCCCAAGAGAAAACTTGCCAACAGAGAGAGAGAGAGATGGGCATAACCCACCACAAACCTATGGTTGAGACTAGAGACTGCATTGATCAGGCTGGCAGCCTGGTTACTTCTCTTTGTTTCCCTTTCCCCTGTTTTTTCTGCTTGAACATTGCGGCCATACAAAAGGCTAGAATGTTGATCCTGCTCTTTATATAACAATGATGGCATGAAGCTGAGTGACTTCTGTTAACAAATAACTAAACATGATGTAATTTTTAGAACAATTGTTGATTCTATTATTCTCAATTTAATTGGAAAAAAGGGCATGACTGAGGGAGGACGGACATTTTGAGCTTCCTGCAGGCATACATTTAGGCATAAATGCATTACTGATTGCATAGCTCTTGAATTGTGCTATACAGTCTTTAAGCTGAAGGAAAAGGCTCCACCATTACCTCTTCTAAACTTTGTACATCTATCATGTTTATGAATATTCCCAGATCCATGGTACATAGAAGTGGGTGAAACAATTGTTAATTCTCTTAATTCATACACCAAAGTGGAAGGAGGATTTGCAAGCATTAGAGATGTCACAACCATGCAAACAGAAGATCATATGCATAGCTTCTTCCTTGCTGAAACGTAAGTGGTTTTTGCCCTGGCATTCAGAAACGTCTTTTCAGCTATGATATGGATTTATGAGAAATGAAATTTCTCATGTAATATATTCCTTTTTGCAGGTGCAAGTATTTATATCTTCTCTTTGATGATTCATTTTTGGTTGATCGGAATTATATATTCACTACTGAGGGTCACCCTTTGCCTGTGCTAAGTGCTTGGCACGAGAGACTGCCAGAGATATACATCCCATCAAACTGGACTTATGTCAAGGTCTGCCTTGTAGCTTTCTTCATGTCCAATGCTTCCTAATTAAAACAATAAAAGTAAAGGAAAAGCCTATTGAGAATCCAGAAACTTTCCGCACCAGATAAGAATAATTTACTTTCAACTTTTTCAGAAGTTAATTAAATGCTTAATACGATTTGGCCCTACTTTTTTAAAAAATAACAAATTGCAACTTGGAGTTGTACAGGTTATATTCATTTTGTTCCATATTAAATGTGAAGACCAGTTGGGTGATCAAGTGCTTTTACCTGTGCAGAATGAAAGGCAAACAAAACGATCAAGTGCAATGTCTCTGCAAGTCTGTCCTGCATCGAGTTTGAATGCAGGACATGGTGAACAACTGGTTGAGAGCGCTTGCCATGTCCCTGATGATCAAAAGTGATCACAAGTGTTTCAGTGATGAAGAGTGTGGAGTTGACTCGACTAGCTGTAGACGAAGATCGTGTAGCATGGCTGGTTACTGTGGGCTATGGTTGGTCGTATGAGACATTGATACATCATGATATTCTTTCATGACAAAGCGATTTTTTACTAGGAGGTGAGAGGAAGAAAAAAAGGATTTCATATTCTCTCAAGAATGGTGGTGTGGAAGGAAGTCTCCGTGGCAGGCATGCACTCATAGCACTAGTTAGGTAAAAAAAAAAAGATGAGAGAAATACATGATACAGAATTTCTTCACAAAACTGCAGTTTTGTATTTTTAATCTCATTCATGAATGTTTGTTGAAATGCATGTATTATTTTGCCGATACCGAAAAGAATATCAATAAAGCATCTTATCACTGCAGAATCTAGGGAGCTTTTCTTATGAGAGATTAATGCAATGGCCAATGTTAACCTGACAAAATTTGCTAGTGCAAATTGCACTGTAATGTCATTATTCCAAAAACAGAAGGAAATACACTGGTCATGTAGACCTGTCATGAAGTATTTTGCGACCTGCGAGAGGATGCGGCCTTCATTGAAGCATTCAACACCAATCCTTCAAACTAAGGCTCAGTTTTTAACCCTGGTCTGGTGATATGTTGTCATGGCCTGACCTATGTTGTATCACTGATCTTATACTGTGAGATCATCTGATTGATGTTTCTTGAACAGTGATTTCTTTACTCCCAACACATTGTAGTTCAAATTTATTTCCCATTGCACTTGAGGGTCTAGCTCAGTGGTCAACCGTGTGACTTGTTCCGCCCCCGTCCCGAGTTCGATCCTCTATGTGCACGCCTGTCACCCCCGCGGTGCCTTACCTGCTCACTGGGTTATATATTTTAAAATTATTTTTTTAGTGTAAATAATATCTTTATATTTTTCAATTAAATAAAATAATGATATAGTGCAACATAGTTGCAATATTATTTTAATTTTCTGTTACGTTAAAAATTAACTTCATATCCTGCACGTGGCCTTCCATTAATAATTTTATTTTTATTTATTAATATATTATTTTTATTTTATTTTATGTAAATATTGACTTTTCAATTTATAATTATATTTTTTTTATGTTAAAAACTTATTAATAATATCTATATATTTATTTTTCTGTGATAGAAAAAAAACTTTATCTGCTGTGGGTAAAGTGACTAGTTTGAGACTTTGAGTACTTTTATTGCAATTCCAATGTTATTACTGTATCACCGTTACTGTTCATCAAGCAAGTTGACATAAAAGCTACCTTCCTACTGTTCATGTATTTTCTTTCCTTTCAAATTCACTTTAGTAAAGGCAGCTTTTCAATTTCATCATGTTTCCCACGATGTATCGTGTCACACCGTGATGAATACGAGGCTTTCTGAGGTTAAATAATAATAATAATAATAGATTTGTCATTTAGTAATTAAAAAAAATAAAGTCTTGTACATTCAGCTATCTGAGTTAATTATGTATAAAAAAAATTGATATTATTTTTACTATATTATTTTAAATGAAAGGTTATTTTTGTTATATATTTTATCCTAAATTTATTCTATGCATACTACTAATTGTCTATATTTATTGCTAACTTTATTCGCAGTTTATTTTAGTAAAAAATAATTTTGATCGCTAAAATAGAAGATTCATAAAAAAATTTGACGTTAATTCTTAAAAATAGATGATTCCATTAGTTTAGAGAAAAAAACATGATGAAAACCATAAGAAAAACAATAGATTTAAAATAGAAGTACATATCGATTTTTTATACACAGATAGAGTACTGAGGATATTCTTCTTAATACAACAATAGAGTTAAAGAATACTACATCCTTCAAAGATGTTTTACATTATAAAAAAGCATAAAAAACTTGTTCATTTAAAAATAATTAATAAAAAAATCTCAAATGATTTGCATCAAACTATATATTAAAGATATATAAAAAATGATGAAATTGAGCCCAGAAAAAAGTAAGAGAGAGAAAATGTAAACAATAATTAGTTCTAATTTTTTAAGTTGTTAAAAAATAAGTCTCAAAGAAAAAAATGAGTTAGTTTTCTAGATAATGGAATTTTAAAATTTTATTTATGTTGAAACTATTTGTTTATTTAACCTCATGGACATAGAATATAGTTTTTTTTTATAATAATAAGGGCTTGTTTGTTTGCTGAAAAGTAGTTTTCTTTTGGAAATGAAATTTTATGAAAGTGAATTTCGGGAAAATAAATTATTTTATAATGTTTGGCAGTGTAATGAAAAATAAATTGGAAAATATTTTCCAGTTATTGGTTATATCATATAAATAAGCTGGAAAATAACTTATTAATATTTTATTTTTCTCAAGTTTATTAAAATAACGAGGAACAAATCTTACAAATTAAAAGGTTGAATGAGAATGAAATTGAAAAAAATATAATTTCATAAATTATATAAAATAAAATAAATAATAATCAAACTAATAGAGATCAAATCTAAAAAATAAAAGATGAAGAAATTAAAATAATAATAATAAACATTTCATAAATTATTTCAAATAAAATAAGTAACAATCAAAACAATGAGGACCGAATTTGATACATAAAAAATTTCAATAAAAAAATGATAAGAAAAAAGCAAATAACAATTATAAAAATTAAATTTAAGAGATGAAATTGAATATATATATATATATATATATATATATATATATATAGCAATCAAAAGTTTGAGGATCAAATTTGATATAAACAACAAATAATATGACATTTCTAAATTTTTCACAACTTTCAGAAAGTGTTTTTCGCCTAAATTTTTCAGAAAAACACTTTTCTGAAAATTAAGTCGAATTTTTCTTTGACTGGAAAGTGTTTTTCGTTGATCAACTTTTTTAATAGTAAAAAACACAAAACAATTTGAAAAATAATTTTTTAAAAAGTGAATTTTAAAAAATAAACATGGTTTAAATTTTATTTTCTTGTTTTTTTATGCTTATTTACATTATTCCAATATTTGTAATTCCCAAACTAAAATTTGATACTAATAATTAGGTACATTAAACAGAAAATGACATTAGCATGCTAAACATCTTGTCATCCAATTGCTGGAAAAAGAAAAAAAAGAGAGAGAGAGCCACCTCTTTTTACTCTCGACCCCACGCTAAACCTGCAAACGTCAAGTGTTGTGCCTTGAGATTTTCAACGATGCAAGTGCAAGCCAGCTAGCTGGCCTCCATAAAGAGTCCAGCTGGATCACTGATATCATCAATCCAGAGTTCAAAAGGCAACCAATCAAATATCCTACTAGAGTTGTACGGACCTGCCAGTTCCTTATACACCCCAGCTAGCAGGGTCAGCTTCATCTCCCATGAACCAATGCTTTAAATGTTTGTCGTCTCTTGAGACCAGGCATGACTTTTGAGCCCTGAGTTGAGAAAGAAAACTTTAGGATATTTTCAGCTTCCGTGGGACCTCTAGCTACAGTGATTGCCTTATAACCAGTGTTTTAAAACCCGGACCGGCCCGGCGGGTCGACCCGGGACCCGGCCGACCCGGGCTTGGGACCGGTCCGGGTGGAGGCAAAAACCAGCTCGGGAGTTGGCCCGGTGAAACCCGGTCGACCCGCAGGAACCCGGGCGACCCGGGTAAACCCGGCTGAGACCCGGCCTTATTTTCTTTGGCAACTGTCTTGCTCTTCGTCTCTCCTTCCATGGCAACTGTCTTGTTTAAGAGAGTAATCATGTTGCTTTACAAGAAGTAAAGGCCATAGAAAACAAAACCCATCTAAATCAGAAACACAATGCCTTAAAGTGAACTCTGCAGTCAGATCTCCTTGCCTTGCAAGCTGCAAAATAAGCACAGACACAATAACATCAAATTAAGATCTCATTCAGTGATAAGCAAGCACAGAAAACATAAATGGAAGAATATTAGTAGACATGCACTCGGTGAGATTACCAGGCTCTCTAGAGCACTTCTCACCTGAAAACAAAAACACATGGACATAGTGTGATTTAGTGATGTGGAGATTCAATGCAAGAAAGAGAGATGGAAGCGGAGATATACCACGTCCTTGTTGTTGATTTGGATTACCAGGTGAAGCCATTGTTAAGCAACAGCAAGAAGTGACAGTGACTGGAAACAATCAGTCAAATTGATAAAGAAAAAAAAGAAGGAAGAAAGAGATAAGAAAAAGCTTACAGAGTGGAGGAATTCCTCGATCTGCTCAAATTAAAATCTTTTTTCAGATCAGAAAAACAACACCTTTCTTTCCCCAGATCTCTTCTCTACATGTTCTGTCGTCCCAAAATAAGGTAGCAATAAAGTGAGAATTTAGAGAAGAAAGAGAGGGATCGAAGGGGAAAATACAAGTCTTTTTTTATGTTACTTTGCCCAGATGTGTAGATTGATGCCAATGAACAGCACATACATAGCAAACGGAGAGTGGAAAATATGGAAAGAGAGAAACCTGTCAAAAAGCAGAGTTTTTTTTTTTATTTTGGGTTGACCCGGGCTGACCCGAGTCAACCCATCTGACCCGTAACCCGCTCATGATACCGGGTCAACCACCGGGTTAGGTTTAAAAACTATGCTTATAACATCATCATCAAGATTTGCTCACGTTAAAGCTGTCTTGCGTGGAGCTATGCCTATCACCTGGCCCGGCGATGAAATGATCCCGTAAGCCATGCAGGTCATATTGTAATTACAAACCCTATACGTGACTAGTTTAGTCATTAAGTGTCCACGAGACCTCTATAAAGTGCATGGCAATGCCAGCATTTCTTAGTGCACCTTACAATTTGCTTAATTTCAAGAAAGTGGCAGCTAGCTAGCCATGGCAGTGCGTTCGCTTCTTGCTTTGATGGTTTTTGTTTTCTGCCTTGCAGAGGTACAGGGTTAATTACTCTGTTTTTGGGGTTTTGTTAAGGAGTACTGTGATTTAACTTTAACCATGATCTTCTCTTGCATGTTATTATAACATGAAGGTTTCATCTGATCTCAAGATAGATACCGGAATACTCCATGTTGGTCAGGCAAGACACGACCATCCCCTACTTCACATGTTTGCTTTCATTTTCAGTATTTCTGGCTGAACGTTTCTAACTAATGCTGTTGCTAATGGTCTGTTTCTGCTTCTGTGGGTGTTCTTCCAGCTTGTTGTGAGAGGTGGAAACAGGAGGCTCATGCAAGACATAGGTAGGGATTAGGAGCTAAAGGGTGTTAACATACTTTGTTTTCTCCAACTTGTTGCATAAAGAAATTGATTTGATCCATGGTATATGCAATGTTTGATTACCCTTTTCCAGTCTTGTTTATGTGACAATTCTTTCTCCTTTGATCTTTAGACTGTGGAGGGTTATGCAAGCAGAGGTGCAGTCTTCACTCAAGGCCTAATGTGTGCACCAGGGCATGTGGCACCTGCTGTGTAAGGTGCAAGTGTGTGCCTCCTGGGACCTCAGGGAACAGAGAAGTATGTGGAACATGCTATACTGACATGACCACCCATGGGAACAAGACCAAGTGTCCATAGGCCTGTGAACCAGGGAGATTGTGTAGCTTTTTATATTCGCAGCTGGAAACTTGGTTCTCTTTCAGCTTCTGTCTAATCAAATGATTATGTATTCAAG
This sequence comes from Populus simonii, assembly GCA_007827005.2. NCBI lineage: Eukaryota > Viridiplantae > Streptophyta > Magnoliopsida > Malpighiales > Salicaceae > Populus > Populus simonii. The sequence goes on from CM017478.2 coordinate 8,186,571, forward strand.
GGATGCTGGATAGTGCTTGTATATTAGCTTTTGTGCTTCTTGTTTGATTTCATGTTTGGTAGGGAGTTGTTATAAAGTGGTGTTTGTGAAAATCAATGGTGGGTGGTTATGACTTATTGCTCCCTCTTCTTTCATGGCATATCATTATCTCTGCTGTTTAAACTTTCCCTGCATAAATTTATAATTCGGCAAAGACGCTGCAACAGAGACATTAATTGGGTGCCAGGCTATTGCAGTTGAAAAAACTGCCTAGCTGTTGACTAATTTATTAGATTATTCAAATTAATGAAATTGCAGATTAAAGTGATTTGGATAATTTGTTTTAAACATTCTCAACGGGGATATTTGATCTTAAATAAAAGTGGTGTTTATTTATTTATTTTGTTGAAATTTTATATTTAATACAAGCTTTTTAACATGAAATATTAATATTATTTTAATAAATTTGAAATGATAATATTAGGCACTAAATAAATCTCAGCTATCTCTGTATGATATAATCATACAAGTTATTTCTCTTAATTGCTCTCATTCTATTTTTTAGTTCAGTAAATTTTTCAGGCTATTTTTTTTTATTACTTCGTTTTTTTAAGATTCCTTCATTGTAGTATATATGAAACACGCAACCTGTTGAGATTCCTGTGAAGCCTCATTAGTCCTTGTATGAATTGAAAGGAGTCGTGGACATAAATGCAAAGCAAAATGAGCTATGATTGCTGACTGTGCATATGTTACTTCTCTGAATTTAGATCTTAAAGTCTGATCAACTAGATTAGCAAGTCTTACGAATTATTGCTTAAGATTAACTTCTTTTTTATGTTGAGGTTTTTTTTTTTTTTTTTTTTTTTTTTTGATATTGAGCTTCTTAGTTTTTTGTTTTATTTGTCTTCTTCTCAAACGAGTGTTATAGGTGAACTTAACGGGAGGTCTATATATCAACTTACAAAATAAAAATCATGTAATTATACAAAGTAAATATAAATAAAAATCATGTAATTATACAAAGTAAATATAAGATGTAAAAGTGATGATGTTATTAATAAGAAAAAAACATATTAAATGTGGATTCGTTTTTCATGAGGTGACAACGTTCGTTATTCATGGTTTTTAGAAACTTGATGTCATTATCATGTCAACGAGGGGATCCTTGTCCAGTCTTGTTTAAGTTCAAGCTTGTGATAGCCCTTCGACTTTCAATTCAGGATAATTCTCTTTTGTCAACTGTAACAACTCATGTTTCCTGTAAAATTTCTATGTGGAGGCCATGTGTCATCCAATGGTCTTGAAATTCAAGATGCCATATGTTAGGCTTGCCATGGTGAGATTATACTTGGTACAACCTAATAAATAAGTTTTAGTCATTAAGTGCATCAAGGGATAGATTACTATCTAGTCTTAAAAAGTCTCTCGCATGCTTAATGATCGTCCTTAAAAGGTCAATATAAGGCTTACAAGGAGTGTGAAGATAAAGGCCCTGAATAATATCATACCGGCATACCAATCACTGACAAGTAAATAATCAAGCAAGAGTTGGATTTAAGTTAAAGTCATTGGGGTACCGTTACTTCCCCACCTATCCTAAAATTTGGGGTGTGTGCTCTCAAAAGTGATGCATGATCATATAAACATGAATGCATGTTAAAACAATAAAAGTAAGAAAATAAACAAACAACACAATAAATAAGATAGTAATAGAAAGACAAAAAGAAAAGCTTAGTTTAAAAGTTCCTAGTGGAGTCGTCATTTTATTACACCCGACATCACAATGACCTTTAAGAATTAGGGGGGGGAACAGATATTTGGCATCTTGTTCTTATAGAAGAAAGGTCTTATTTATGGAGTCTTCACTTAGTATTATGGTCATAAGGATCTCTAACTAGTCTTTAGAGATTATATGGTACGGGGCTAGTTACACTAAATAGAAGATACTATCACCCTTAAAATATCCCACCTAAGATAAGCTGCATTATTGATTTTATCTTAACTTACTAATGGTTTGTTGTGTTATGCTATCATGTTTTACCTATAGTATTTCTAAATCTGATGTTAGTAAATATCGGGTTAAGATTCCTGACTCTAACATCACTAAATATTGAAAATGATATTTTCAACTCTGATGTCAGTAAATATCAGGATTGATATTTATGACTCTTACATCAATAAATAACAAGGTTGATATTTCTAACTCTAGTGTTAGTAAATGATGCAACCATATTATTTGATAGTTTTATCCATATTTACCTAGTATTTTGCCTATGTTTTATATATAAAATGTCTTGATATTCTTGATTTTATGTTTTGAAGGCACTTTTGGATATAAGATTCAAAAAGAAGTAAATTAGAGATAATTAGCATATTTGACCACCGATCGATGTTTTGTGCAAAGCTTGAGCTCTAAAAGTCGAAACGAAGTGATTTTAGTGGGATTAAAAAGCTAACATCTATACCTTTCTATATATATATGGCAAGAAAAATAAAAAAAAATAAAGAGCATGGAAATCGCAGCCTTCAAAGTCAAATCTCGTATTATTCAGACTTTAATATCTTGAGCTACAGAAGTCTATTTGATGCAAACTCAATTTTTTTGGATTCCTGACTCGAAGATCTATCAGCCAACCAAATTTTAGCAAAAAACAAGCTCATATGAGAGAGATATGGTTTTTCTAAGATGACATATAAATTTTACCAACAAACAGGTTTTGTGAAGAAACAAGTTCAAATTACATCCCAAAGCATCGAAACCGACATCCAAGTCTTTATTTCAGAAATTTAGCCTCTCTAAGTCAAAATTCAAAGCTTAAAGATTTTATGCAAGGTTATTTCTCAATTTGTAGGAAAATAGTTATTAAACTACATAAATGTAAATTGTCTACTTAGAAAATGACTATTTTTGTAGAAAAGGGATTAGGGTTTCCTAAGATATAAAAAGAAAGAGAAAAAGGAAAGGGGGCGGCCAGCCAAGAAAGAAAAACGGCACCTTCCTCTTAAAAACCCGAAATCATGCATTCTTCTTTCTTTTTTATTAGTTGTTCAATAATTAATTTCTGAAATAAAGACTTGGATATCGGTTTCGGCCAGCCAAGAGAGAAAAACCGCACATTCCTCTTAATTTATTTTTTATTCTGGGGGACATGTGTGAGGTCCTAAAAAATTAATAAAGGACTCACATGAGATCCTGAAAAAATTCCTAAAGGAGTATTGGACTCAAGCGAGTTGACTGAGCCTGATAAGAGCAAAAAAATAGGTTTAAATGTGATGTCTAGGCTTGTGGTAGCTAGGCTTGGGTGCATACCCGAACCCATAAGGGTTCTAGCCTGGCGCTTAGCACCCAAGCTAGGCATGATATGGCATGCCCAGCTTGGGGGTGTGCCCAGGGTGCACGTGATATGACACGCCTAGTGTGAGCATATGCCTACCTTAGGCCCAAGTAGCAGCCTGCGCTTGTTCCTCTTGGCTGGGCAGCATTCCCAGCATCGGCCCCGATTATTGCTTCGGCCCATGTATTTATGGGAGAGTTTTTTAGGTTTTTTGGGGGGTTTCTTGGGTTCGTTAATTTTAATTTTATCACCAACTAAACATGTATTATAAAATCCAAAAATTCAAATAATTTTCTTATTAATGCATATTAGAGGTAAGGAGAATTAATTTTTCAGCAAAATTAGAAAATTATTCAAGGTCAAACTAGCTATCCACTCTAAATATAAATGTCATTTTACTCTACTATATGAGAGAAAAAAACCTCTCATGTTGAGTGTGGACTAGAAAATTCCTTTCCCATATCTTGCAACAAAAGAAATAAATTCCCGATTAAGCTTGGCCAACATTTGTTTTAGTAATATTACATTACTTGACAATATATTAGAAAAAAATGTAAGCAAAATTTTAATTGCTTTGAAAAAGAAACAACAAATAAAAAAACAAAGTTAAAAATTGATTACCTAACTTTGGATAGATTTCCTTTGTCCAAAACTTAAAAAAAGGCAAAGCCAGCCAATGTCTCAAATAACATAAGCATATTTCAATACCTCTAAAACCCTAAAAAATCAACATCAACCTATCACTTAAAATCACTTACTTTTAATGAATCTAAAGCAATAATTGAGAGATAAGTTTGATTTAGTGGTGGACAAATTAGGGTTGTTACTACTAGAGATCGAAAGAGAATGAGAGATTATTTAGATGACAAAGATAGGCTACTAGTGGTGATGGTTTTGTTGGATTTTGGGTGGAGATCTAGAGAGAACTGGAGACCAAAAAAGTAATAAAAGGGACAACTATGAAAGACATTTAAGAGAGAGGAGGTGACCAAGGGTTTGTGAAGTTTAATTTTAAAGTTTTCTTTTATATCTATTAGACTTTTATAGTAGGGTTAAATGGTGGTTGAACCAATTCGGTTTGATATAATTCATCAATTTCAGACTTTTAAAACCGAAACGAACCAAACTAGATTTTTTAGGTTTTCTAATTAGTTCATTCATTTTTTTCCTTAGTTTGATTTTTTTGGTTAATATTTTTGGTTTTCTTAAGGTTTTTGGTTTTTACTTTCTCACCTTTTGATCAAACTACTTCATGTGTGTTTGATATTATGATGTAGAATGCTTTTTTAAAAATGTTTTTTATTTGAAAATACATCAAAATGATATTTTTTCAGTTTTTAATTTTGACACTACCAAACCAAAATCATCCAAAAACATTAAAAAAATCAAATTTATGTCTTTTCAAGCAAAGTTTTTTTGAAAAACAAGTTGTAATGTCAAACACTCACTTCCTCTAGTTAGGATTAAATGAATATAGTTGAAATAACTTCTCATGTGTTTAAACTTGGATTGCCTTGTCGTAACAAAGCATGATATCCACTATATTTTGAAATTTCTTCCCATACATTTAAAAGGTTGTCCACCCAGGTTACATGATCCATCAAGGAAAAAAAAAAAGAACTTGTGAGAAAAGGTATGAACTTTCCCGAATGTTATTCTTTGATTTTTATTTATTTATAATATGTCATTATTTAGCACGTTGACAGTTATAATGTGGTTACTTAAACCAATCGTAGGGTTCATTGAAATTAGTATAATTGGGATTTTGTAAACATGATTGTTCAATAACTAGTTAGTATGGAAGTATCAAGAAAAAAATTCCACTTGTCCAAAATTAACAAATAAAATTAGACAAGAGTATATGCATTTAGAGCATGCATACTAAACATAATTGTAATTTATATAAAAATAAGGTCCTATCATGAATACTAGTCACACAATATATTCTTAAATAAATTAAAACAAAATTAAAGAAAGTTACTTATTGAAACACTTTAAAATTTATCAAATTTTGTTGTTATCGAGAGTTAATTCTTTTTTACATAAGGTTTTATTGATTCTTATTTGGTGCAAAAAATCTGTCTTTAATAAGTCTTCTAGGATTCAACAACACTATCAGGTGCACTCCTAAACAAAGTCTAACACAATATATTTTTAGTCATTTTATAACCTCAATTTGAAAAGTATTTTTAACTAAACATATTAAACTATTTTTTGTTCGACCTCAATTTCAATACCAAATTTAACCAAACATATATTTTATTAAACCAACTTCAACTATGAGTACTTTTTATAAAACAATTTTTTTTCAAACCACAACTATAAAAACTACCGCAATATCAAACACATCCTTAAGCTCCTATGGTCTGCTGGTGATGAAAATAACAATAGCAACTAGACAGTTTTTGTTTTAAAATTTGCCATGTGCACGTGCATTTGACAGTGATGCTTGACTAAAGTATTTAATTAGTACTTATACGAGTCGATCTTTTGCAGGAATTGCTCAAGCAGGATGGTGAATCCGTAGGGTGGGCAGTCCAGTTGTGATGTTTGCCTTGTCAATTGTAGACTTGTGTCGCTCCAGATGTCTAAGCACCATTGTAGGTAATCTTTTGACGTTCAGTTTCCCTGCCATGTGCATGAGATGAATATGCTTGTAGCAGATGGCAGCCTGCCTGCACATTTTGTAAAAAGATTTAGGACTGATCTAATTAGCAATCATAAATTAACAGCTCTTAGCACCATATTGAGGGCTAGTCATGGTGTTTAGAACCCACAGCTAGCATTGTCAATAATTATGTAACTTGATCATTTATAAAACTCTCTGAACATAGCTGCATGTTTTCTAATCTACTGATTTGTATCAGCATATATCAAAAGCTTTTGCATGGTATTTGGTTAACAAAATGGGTTGCTTTTTTTTCAATCATTTGTGCAATTGGATTGCGCAATTTTAATTCTGTTAGCATTGTGAATAGTATTCTGAAAGGGTGCTGAATGCTAATGGCTGGTTTTCTTCCATCTTGCCAGGTCTAGGCTGGCGGGCTCTCCGCTGCTTGCTAAAGGAACGCAGCTCTTCAGCCCTTCTGTACAAGTCGTTGAGACTAAAGAAATAAATGGTTTAGAAGATCAAGCCAGCAAATCAAAAGGTGCAAGAAAAGGAACCTTGAATGATCCAAGCCATGATGCTACATGTATTTAAAATTCTATTCTATATAGTTCTAAGAGTATACTAATGGTAAAGAATACTAAAACAGTGCATGTCTAGAGGCTAAAATTTGAACTTAACTGTATATAAAAAAACAAAAAATCTGAGATTTTACAGGTTTTTGCGTAACAAAACCAAACTGAACCAAAAACAAGTTGATTTGAATCGGGTTCTAGTTCGGTCCGATTTTGAATATACATAAATTGAGTTTGGTTGGTTTTATTTATCAAAAATCAAACCAAACTGAAAACTCCTAATATGATCATCAAATAATAATACATTCACGGGGATCATCGAACTTACCAAAACATTCGCCAGCTGTTGGGACAAATCCCTTCATTGCAGGGGCTACCTTTTTAAAAGGTTTGAAAAGATGAACAGAAAATAAAGAAACCCACAAACACTATTTGTTACCTAGCAGAATTTTCCATCAAAATGAATTTCAAGAATACGTAAATAACAATACATTGATTAAAAAGGAACATTCTGGAGTAAAATTGAGACAAAGGCATTGGTTAAATCATTGCAAAGCAATATAGAAACAAAAAGGCCCAGGACTAATCCTGGATTACTACCGTTTTGAGACAGATTTGAGAAGTCAATTGGACCAAAGCAAAAACCAACTCTTCCTTCATACACAAGTAGAGCTATTGTCCTCCGCCCCACATTTAGGAACAAAAAACCTATTCTTGGATACTAGAAAGCAACCAAGCTCATGATTTATGCTACTGGGATCTCAATATTGGTTGTCAACAATGGTGGAACATACTCTTCTTCTTCCTTGGGAGGATGGATTGTGACCAGATCAGGTAATGGTGTCATTGGCCCAACCTTGCCCTTTGGATCCCAGTCAAGCATGATCTTGACCTTGATACCAAGCACACCCTGTTGCCAGAGAAGGTTATAAAGAAAACACACACAATCAGACAAAAAAAAGAGTCAGTAAGAATAAGGCAAACAATGGTCAACTACAACCATTGAGGTTGCAAACAATGGGCAAATACATCAGTTGCTGGAATTGTAGAGCATGATAGTCCACAAGAGAAAGACGAGACACAAGACAAGAAACTGACCTGTCTAAGAAGAACATGCCTAACAGCTGAATCAATATACTCTTTAACAGGTTGGCCAGAGGATATCATGTACCCATCCTTGAATTTCATGGATTTGGCACGCTGTGCCCGAAGCTTTCCACTCACAATAACCTGTGTCGTAATGTAAGTGAATCAAAATTTCAAATAACTGCCACAATGCCAAAAAAAAAAAAACAAGAAACCAAAATCTTGAAGCATACCTCACATCCTTTTGCCCCACTCTCCATTACAAACCTCAACACTCCATAACAAGCCCTGTCAAAGTAACAAAAATTTGACCACAAACACAATTTCCAAAGGGAACAAAATGCACGCATGCAGACTCAGTTTATCTTATTTAAAGAGATCAAAGCATAAAGAAGCGTTTGAGAAGTAGGGGATTAATAAACATTTTTCATGTCCCTCACTCAATCTGATAACCAAATGAAGTCATCAAAATATAAAACCCTAAATTCAAACACAAAAGCACTTGAAGGGAACAACAGGAGAAAGTTGTATTCCAGATCCAACTACAGAGATGAAGAGTTTCACACAGTGCAGCACCCGCCAAATAGCAACAAGGGCAGTGAAGAATGGTGAACAAAAGAAAAGCAACATAACAAACTAAAATAACAGATTTTTCAATCCTGCTGCACTGTGTGAGGTCATTCATGTACAAATGTCTACATCCAATTAATGAGAATAAAATAACAGGGATGTAGAAAAATGTTCTAAAATCTAAACTCCAGGCCCTTAGTAGCAGAGCAAGAAGCCAGACAGATTTCTTGCATACAATTTATCAGAGCACTGTTTCCTCATTGTTACAAACCCTAAGGCTCACAAGATAACCAAATGTGTATATAATACAGTGCTGATGAGTACAATCGTCCATTCCATTAATGTAATGAAAAAGCATCTAATCATGAGACATTCATGCTCTCCATGCACAACAGGACATTAATAAAGTCAAAATCCACAATAGTTTTAGGAACTGTAATGATCAACAACGAAAAAGCACTTTCTTGAACTCGACAATCATTATTTTCCAGAAAATTGTTTTCCTAATCTGCAAGGCTCACTCAATAATGATTGGTCGTAAAAAGGTGGCATCTACCATCAGAAGTTCAGTGCAAGGAACAACAGTTGCAATCCTTGGATTATAAGAAATTGATGGCATTAACAAATATTGTCACCCTCAGACACGAGATGGACATTTTAAAATAACCCAACTCGCTGTAAAGATGACTTGGTGAACAGAACAAGAGAATTCATATGAAAGCAAAACAAGCAGGTAGTCAGCAAACCAGCGCGTAGATAGATCACCAGATAAGTGAAGATACCTGCGAACAGCAAGGCCTCCAAGGAGCTTGTAACGAAGAGACTCGGCCTGCGCAATGGCACAGAGACCCCTGTTGTTAACTTTCTCAGCATAGAGCTCGACACCATTCTCGGGAAACTTGAAACGTTTCTGGACAACGGAAGTGAGCTCCCTGATCCTCCTTCCCTTCTCACCTAAACAAACATAACAGAGAATCTGAATAAAATATTGTCCATTTGATTGATAAAAAAGAAGACGAAGAAGAAGAGGAAAAGATTACCAAGAACATTTTGGGTACGAGTAGCCCTGATGATGATCTCGGTGCGCATGGGAGTAACCCTAACTTCAACACCAGAGTATCCATCCTCAGCCAATTCTCTAGTCAATACCTCGTTCAGTTCTGCGTAGAAAACTCCATCCGCAACAAACTATAAAACGAATTCATCAGATTCTTCTTTTGTTTCATTAGAGAGGAGAAAATCAAATCTTGTTAGAATTTACCTTGCGTTTCTTACTGATTTGAGTGGCCATGATAGCTCTAAGATGGACTTAATTCAAGCTCTAACTCTAAGATGAAGCGAAGCGAAACGCGCAGGCTAAACCCTAATGAATAGTGGGCGCGGTTGTCTGTGTACTACAAAAAAAAAAAAAAACCCAGCTAGGCTCATCTCAGCAAACGGGGCCGGCAGTGTTTGTTTTTTCGATGTTACGAAAGATGGGCCTAGTTTTAGCAAATTATAGCCCATGTTGGATTTTGAAGGCTCATAGACGATCTTTTTCTCTTTTTTTTTTATATAAATTAATTGAGAAATACAAGCCCTTCAAAGAACATATATATATATATATATATATATACATGGAGCCATTTTTTCTAAAAGATTTTCCCCTTCCAATATTTGTTTTTTTTTTAATATATTTATGCAGGGAATTTATTGTGAAGGAATCGCTAGAGTATATAACAAGGGTGTTATTATGGCTAGTCTTGGAGGAATTCGAGATGTCCAATGATTCTATTAAACTTATGCAAAACTTTCCATCTAAAGATAATTCCAATATAGTCCTTTTCAAAATCAACGTGCCTCCAAGGTCATATGTTTGTCATGCCTACCACTAGGAAGAGAGGTGGGTCCGTGTTGCATGGAGTATTATAGTCAGCTTAGCCAACTACTAGATAATTGAACCTTACCTGCTTCAGGCAAATTAAGATTTTTTTTTGGATATAATATCGTTGTTAATATATTTTTTACTAGAAAAAAAATAAGTTATATAGGAATTGATTTAGTGTAATCTAATTGACTTGATAAATTTAAAGACAACTTAGATGACGGAGTTAAATATAATTTAACTAAAAAAAATCAAGATGATATTTTTTTTAAGTATTGAAATAACAACATATTAGATCGACTCGGATTAACTCAGATTCACCTGTTAGATCTGTTATCTAGGTCATGAGACCCTGATAACCCTATAGAAAGCAAATTAAAAAAAATATTAAACATAATTCTCAATCAACCTAATATTGAAAAATAAAGTTGAAAACTAAATTCAACTATAAAAACACTTGGGTAAAAAATGAAAAATCAAGCTGAGTCGACCTAGATTAACCTAGAGACCTAGGTCATGAGATCGGAATAACCTCATAAAAAACACATCAAAATAAATTATGAGCTTAATTCACAATCAATTCAATATTGAAAGATAAGATTAAAAACAATTTAAAAAACACATAAATCAACAAAACAAACTCATGACTCAGGTAATGAGACTAGAAAAACCTTGTAAAATGCACATTAAAATAAATTATGAAGCCTAATTCTCAGTCAACCTAATATTGAAGGATAAGATGGGAAAAAATCAACTAGAAAAAAAAAACTCAAATCAATCAGCTTAACTCATTACCTAGATTATAAGATTGTGATAACTCCATAGAAAGTAAATAAAAAACAAATTATGAAGCTCAATTCTCAATCAACCCAATTTTAAAGGATTATATTGAAAATAAAATAAAGAAAAAAACAATGACCCATGTCAACCCGGATTAGCTGTTAAAATCAGGTAAGGAAACCAGGATAACTCCATAAAAAATAAATCAAAGAAAATTATGAATTTAATTAACCAGTAAATCTAATGTTGGATGATGAAATTGAAAAAAAAATTCTCATAATTTTTTATTTTTAGGACAACATCGTTTTGATGCATTTTCAATTGAAAAACATTTAAAAAAAAAACATTCTACATCATAATATCAAACACATACGAAGTAGTTTGATCAAGGGGTAAGGAATGTACCCTACAGATATGGAGAAGATAGCATTTCGCACCCACCACGGCCACTTCGAGTTCTTGGTTATGCCTTTTAATCTCACCAACGCACCTAGCACTTTCCAATCTTTGATGAATGAGGTATTTCAATCATACCTATGGAAATTTATTCTTATTTTTTTATGATATTCTTATCTATAGTCACTCCTTGGTAAATCATCTAGCGCACTTGCGGCTTGGCTTCAGTATCCTTACTACTAATCAATTATTTCTTAAGAGATCCAAGTGTTTTATTGCTCAACTCCAAGTCTCCAACATCAGACATATTATATCAAGAGAAAGGGTTAGTAGATAAAAGCAAAATTACAGCCATGATTGATTGGTCAAAGCCGAGCACTGTGAAAGGATTACGCTGTTCCTTGGGCCTTACCAGCTAAAACCAGAAATTTGTCCAAAATTATAGCACAATTGCAAGTCCTCTTACAACTATGTTACACAAGGATTCATTCAAATGGACAGAGGATGCAGCTCAAGCATTTGAGCAATAAAAATTGTTATAACATGCACCCCTGTTTTGGCACTACCCAACTTTACCATATTGTTCATTTTGGAATGCGATGCCTCGGATACAGGAATGAGAGTAGTGTTACAACAAGAAGTTCAGCCAATTGCGTATTTCAGCAGACCTCTTGCATTCTGTTATAAAAGTCCTATGGCTTATGAAAAGGAGCTTATTGCCTTAGACAAAGCAGTCAAACATTAGCGAGCATATTTATGAGGGCGATACTTCCTTATCTGGACAGACCATTACAGCCTCAAGTTTTTACTGGAACAACACATCATCATTTCACTACAACAACAGTGGCTAAATAAACTCATGGGTTTTGATTTTATAGTGGAATATTGCGCGGGCAAACAAAATAAAGAGGCAAATGCTTTATCCCGCCGCTTAGAGGACCAACCTCGTCTTGCTTCACTCTCAATGCCCCACTTACCTCTTTTTTAATTCCATTCACACCAAAATTCAAAATTCAAACCAATTGCAACTGTTGAAGCAAAATATACAGCAAGGCAAAGTTATAGGGCCCTAGGAGTACAGGGATGGCTTGCTTTTCTTTAAGAAACGAGTTTATTTGCTACGCAATTCTCCTCTTATTCCATCCATTATCTTGGTTTTCCATAATAATAGCCATAAAGGATATCATAAAACACTTCATCGCGTCGCCAGGATTTTTATTGGCAAGGAATGAAGACTTCTATCCAAGCTTTTGTGCGGCAATGTCTTGCCTGCCAAGAACACAAGACTGAACACTTGCATCCTACAAGGGTTTTCCAACCTTTGCCAGTTTCGCTTCAAATATGGTCGGATATCTCTGTAGATTTCATTAAGGGACTATCTACCTCTCAAAGGAAGTTTGTTTTACTGGTTGTGGTAGATCATTTTTCAAAGTATGTACATCTCGTTCCCCTTGCTCATCCATATAATGATGTGAGTGTAGGCCCACTTATTCTTTAATAATATTTTCAAACTTCATAGCTTGCCTAAGACTATTGTGAGTGATCGTGATGTAACGTTCACGAGTTTCTTTTGGACTGAATTGTTATGGTTGAATGGAACTAAATTGGCTTTCAGCTCTGCTTATCACCCACAAAATGACGGACAAACAGAGGTTCTCTATCGCATTATCGAGATGTATCTGCATTGCTTTACAATCGACAGTCTTCGCCGTTGGTTTCAATGGTTGTCTTGGGTGGAGTACTGTTACAACACTAGCTACCACTCTTCCCTTAAAGCTACTCCCTTTGAAGTGATGTGGTGTTCTAAGACCCTCACAAACGATTACTTCAAGCTCAAAATTCCATGAAGGCAATGTATGATGCTAAACATCATCATGTTCAATACCTTCTAGGCAATCGAGTTCTACTTAAACTTCTGCCTCGCTACCAATTTAGTCTCTCTTCCAACAAGTACACTAAACTCCCACCCCGTTATTATGGCCCCTTTCCTATTTTAGCCAAAGTGGGTTGTGTGGCTTACAAATTAGACCTTCCCTCCTCCTCCAAGCTACACCTTGTTTTTCTTGTGTCCTACTTTAAACCTTTCCATGGCACTTAAATTCCCATGACACTTCAGTTCTCATTGAACCCACTTTACCAATTCTTACCTAAGGCGAAATTCACCCTTTACCGAAAGCAATTCTTGATTTTCATTCAGTTAATAATCAGCACCAGGTTTTAGTACATTGGGACGAGTTATCTCCTGCAGACTCTTCTTGGGATGATGTTCACTCTCTTCGCAACTACTTTCCTTCTTTTGCACTTGAGGACAAGTGTTGTATTAATGGGGGCAGTGATGTTATGAGCAACCATGTGGACAAGAAGTTTGCCAAAGGACAAGTGTATCAAAGGCGTGGCTGAAAAGTAAGAGCTTAAAGATGGGAGTTTAGCCAGCAATGCGTTATGCTCCAGCTTGCAGATTTTACGTAGATTTCATTTCAATTTTTATTATTATTTCCTATTTTTATGATTGTTGGTTTAGATAGTGCAGTAATGGTACCTACTTTGTAGGAGTTGGTTATTGAACAATTTCTTTATATTATAAACTAGAATGTTGAGAAAAGGCAATGAAAAATTTCAAATTTTTATTTGCATTGAGATCATTAGGTTCTCTCTTAAACGAGCCCTTCACATATTTTCAAAATAAATCATAAAGGAAGAAAGTCTGGCAAACATCATTCTTTTTAGGTTGATTTCGTAGTCAATCACCCTGTAACCCGAACACAGTTTTGAGACCGTAACAATAGACCTCACTTTAATATGGTTTCAAATATGTTTATGGACTATTTTAAAAAAATAAATTCATGATGATGTTATAAGATTTGATTAGAAATAAATAATATTTTAAGAAGAAAATTAACTATTATAAAAAAATAACAACATGATTAAATAAAATATAAATACATCGGAACACAACATTGAGTTTGTTTTTAAAATGGAAGGGATTAGCTAATTATTTTATTAAAAACACATGGATGTGATAATAATTTACTCTCTTTTGATTTAGGCATGCAAATTAGAGGAGAAAAAAAGTCAATCCGAGGAAAATGAAAGAATCTCAGTCCCAAGAGATTCTATTAATCACGGATCACTAGTAACAGTACTAGAACGTACGATATTATGGGTAGCGTGTCAATAATAATTATTGGAGGAAGAAAGCTCCTCTCGTATTCTCCAAAATGATCCAGACTTGTTTGTTTCCTGCAAAAATTTTCAATCGAAGAACGTTCCTGGAAAGAGGGTCGTTTTTTTTCCTTCCTTTTTTTTGCAATTAAAGGTGAAATCTTTATTGTCTTTCATGGATGTGATGGCAGTGGATGTTTTACCTGTCATCTTTTATCACAATCAGCATCGATGCCTGGAGATACGTCGTTCTTCATTCATGCCGACGGGAAACCCACAAGGTTTGTGTTGGCAACATCTGTCTTTTCAATTGCTATTTGGTAATGTACAGTGATTGTTTTTTTTATAAAAAAAATTTAATATATAAAAATAATATTTTTTATTTTTAAATTTATTTATATTAATAAATTAAAACGATTTAAAAATATTAAAAAAAATTAAATTTTTTAAAAATTAAATTAAATTTTGAGAAATACAATTTTAACACGCTAGTTGCGTTGAGAAAGGATAATTTTGAAATTAAATGGTTGCTTATTTTATTATTTACCAGTAATTTCAGCCAAGAGGAAGATTCCTGGAAGCTGGATGGTTGTTTGGTATTAAAATCCTGTGATTAGGACATTGATTTACTTCTTTCCATTTGAATTTGTTAGAATATGTGGTTGTAGTTATGGTTGTTTTCAAAATATTTTTTATATGAAAATATATTAAAATAATATTTTTTATTTTAAAAAATTATTTTTGACATCACTACATTAAAATATCTGAAAATACCAAAAAATATTAATTTAAAATAAAAATAAAAAAAATAAATATTTTTATAAATATTTTTAAAATGTAAAAACAACTATTTCCTTTGAATAATTCGGTTGAGAAAAGCTACTGTTTTGATTTAAAACAAAACACAAAATAAGAAAAGCAAGAGCCCAACATAGGCCGTTGATCATATAATGGTAGGAGAGATCCATCCTCTACCAGACCAATCAATTGTGGTCCAGTGATCTTGGTAAGGTTTTTTTATCTCTGCATCTTG
Source organism: Populus simonii (assembly GCA_007827005.2). NCBI lineage: Eukaryota > Viridiplantae > Streptophyta > Magnoliopsida > Malpighiales > Salicaceae > Populus > Populus simonii. The sequence goes on from CM017478.2 coordinate 8,201,962, forward strand.
GGTTCAAGTCTCAGTATACATGTTTGTCATCTTCGCGGTGTTTTGCATGTCTACTGGGTTTGCAGGATATTCAGTGGATCCAGGGATTAGTCATGGTGCGCGTAAGCTAGTCCGAATACCTCGGGTTATCAAAACAAAAAATAATAATAAGAGATATATAACAAAATCATGTGATTCTGGCGATATGTCTCAGAATTTGTCCATTATCATAAAGTCAAATTGTTAATTATTTGATTTTCCTGTTATGCTTATAATTACTTATCCCTTCAAACTTTTAATCCGACCAACCTCTTTTTCTTTTATAGTATAATTAGATACTCCAAGATTTATTCAAATAAAAAATGAAAAGAAAAATCGTAAAACTTTAAATAATCATGTCATTTTATTATATTTAGACATGCCAGATTTATCTTTAATAAAAAAAAATAAAGATTATATTTTATTTGTATATTTTTTTATTTACTTATTTAGAGTTTGCATGGGAGTGTAGTTGCGATTGTTTTTCAAAGCGTTTTTCATTTAGAAATGTATTAAAATAATATTTTTTGTTTAGAAATTATTTTGAAATTAGTATCAAAATGATCTAAAAATGTTAAAAAAATAATTTTTTGTAAAATATTTTTAAAATATATATATATATAAAAAAAAAAAAACAGAATCTTACAGCTGGGGAGTGCTTGATCTATCTAACAATTTCTCCGTTCTGTCAACTGTCAAAAAAGGAATTTGTCGAGGAAGCAGACGGTAATAATAAAGCATTTGCTCATATAAATACAAGACACGCCTATTTTTTGAATTTCTTTTTAATGGATTTGATGCGGTAACCGTTACTTGTCGGATTGTCCACCTAACAAGAAGGAAGGGAGCCCAGGTGGGTTGTAAATAGTTTTCTGCACCTAAGTGCTCTATCATAAATTTATTACAATAAAAACAAATTGAGTTGAGGAAAACTATATGTGATCAAGATCTAAGAGTGTGGTGTGGATTCGAATACTGCTTTTCTAGTTCTTAAATTATCAAACTTTTGATTTTTCAATTTTATTCTACTCTAAAATCTAGGCTTGATAATTTATCTCGATCAATCTTTTATAGAGTTTTCACCGTATTACAAAAACATCTTGATTTTAAGTTAATATTTGATTTGACAAGATAAAATTCAATTTTATTACTAAAAAAATTTAAATTATGGAAACTAAATTTGCACTGAATCAAAAAATCAACCTTCCTCTCCTCCCCCTTTTTTTTTTTACCTTTCACGAGACACATTTTAAGAAATTTTGGTACCTAAAATTTTATTTTTTTACCCCTATTTATTGGAGGGTTTTTCAAGTTTTAGTCCTATACTTTATTTATTTTATACTCATGAGTTTTTTAGAGGGAGAGAGAGAGAGAGTCGTTGAAAAATTATGAAAAAAAGAACAAGTAGTCAATTAATCAAGTTCTGAGAATATAAAAAGTGAATTTGGTATTGATGTGTTTCTCTTAACGAGATGAGTGTTATTAAAATGATTTTAAACTTCCATGTTACTAGTTGATCTGGGATAAGAAATTTTATTTTATGTTATTTTATGTTTTTAGCTAATTTAGAGGTTTTTGATGTGGTAAATTGGTTGACATAAATAGGTATTCATTAGGTATTTTTAGGTTAAAAAATATTGAAAATGAGTTTTTAGGTTAAAAAACACGGGCTCTTAAGTTTTCTATCACCTCTCAATAAATTTTTATAATATGAAATAACTAAAATTAGATTTAGGATATTATTCCATAATATACCATTTAATTTTGATTTTTTTCTCAAATAATATTCTAATATTTTTTAAATATTACAAGAATTTTTGTTTTACATTCCTTCATGGATTTTTTTCTTTTATTTTTTTCTTAAAGTTTAATCAAAATTAAATATAATTTAATAAAAAAAAGATATATTTAAGATATTATTTCATTAGATATCATTCAATTTGACATTTATTTTCAAATAAGATACCAACCTTTTTTTATATAATGTTAGCAATCATTTCATTAATTACTATACGTGACCTACTATGCAATCTTTTTTTTTTTTTTTTATGTTTGTGTTCATGAATATTCTGTAGAAATAAAGTCAAGTCATTATAGTTATCAATAATATTTGTTTTCGAATTGTTGTTACTTTTTATTCAATGAATTATATTATTTTTTAAAGTATTTTTTCATCAAAAAAAATGAAAACAAAATACATGAATAAAAATTTTGACAAGAAAATACAGTTTTTTTCCATAATTTTATTTTTTGTCTTTTTGTAAATGTTTTTTTTAATTATCGTATGTCTAATTAAAAAAAATAGATTTTAAAAATTTCTATATGACAACACCCTATCATTATATCATTCTTTTCATTTCAAATATATTCATGTTTATCAAAACATTTTTTTTTTCTGATACATTTACATTTATGATTCTAATAAGCTATTATTAAAAAAACAATTATTTTGTTAAAAAAAGAGAGAGCATTAATAAGATGATGGGGTTTAGATTAAAAAGATACCTTTTATCATTATTTAAAATCATTTGTTTTTTTTTTATTTATTCTAATGGCTTTCAGTTTTTATTGAAAAAACAACATAGTTTCAACATCTATATTTTTTTTTTGTTAAAAAAACATATTAATAAAAAAGGGATTATACTTGGAAATTATTTTTTAAAATAGAATTTAGATTATTACTCTTATCATTTTTCTTATTGCCATGTAAGTAGATAAAACAATTATATTGAAGAGCCCCTTCCATCTTTTAATCTACATTTATCTATTAACTTCTCAACTTAGTCTTAGTATTAGCATTTTTTATTAGTAAATATAATTTTAGATTTATTTTATTAAATACAATATTCTTTTTCTTAAAGCTAGAAAACACATTAGAAATGTATTAATATTTTTTTATATTTAATTTTTTTTTATCTGACTCATAACAGAGCGAGTCAAACTAACTTAGTAATTATAAAATCAATATGACGAAAGACAAACAATAAATTTTGAGTTGGGAAAGAAAGAAAAAAACTAAGCAATCAAACCAACCTTATTATTTGATCCTGCTTCTAACAGTAAAGGTGAAGCAACTTCATGTATTTTGCCGCAGGTTACATATATATTTTTTTTTCAAAACAAAAAAAAAATATGCTAGCTTTTTTTTTACGTTTATTGACACAAAAATTTCAATCATAAATAAAAAAAGTTGATGCATATACTTAAATAAATAAATCAAGAATCATTTGTCAAACTAAAAAAAAATATAAAAACCCGATTTCTACCTAACCAAAATTAATAAGCCAAATCTATAACCTATACAAAATTAAAAACTAATTAAATATCGAGGTATTTGTTTAAAATCATGACAAACCTACAAATATAAAACTAAAACAAATTATGTTGGCCAATTAAAAATCAAAAAAATATTAAAGGATAAAATTGAAAAACAATAAGTTAAAAAAATCAATAAAAACCAAATTGTGAAGGATCAAATTGAAAAATAAATTCTTTTTCATGGTCTGCCTTTGATTTTTTTTATTAAAAAAAATAGCAAATAATGTCTCATCTATTTTGCCCAAATTTCAACAACCAGATGCCACAAAAAAGTCAAACTAGGGATGTTTTACACCTGAAAAAATTATTTTAAACTATTGTTTGATCCAAAAACAATCTAGATTCATAACTCGTAGACACTGAGATCAATCATTTTGGTGGTTAGAATCGTTGTTGATTGATATATTTTTTCTCTAGCACTGAAATCTAGTGGCTTTATCTCTCTCGCCTCAAACCAGGAACCAAAAACAAGAGAAATAAAATTTTGGATCAAAAATAAATTTTGAAAAAATTAAAGAAATAAACATGGATATGTTGTCAACTAAAAGGACCAAAGTCAACCTTTTTAGTTAATTTTGAAATGGCCATCAAGATAACTAGAAACACGCCATATCATCCATGTTTGGACTGTCGCATTTGAGCCAGACAAACTGCTCCAATTTACCTGTAAATTGAATTAGGTTTTTCTTTTGCAGGTTCTGCCCCAAGCAATCTCTAATGCATCCCATAGACAAAGTATGAATATTGGCCGTATAAGTATACATTGTCGGAAGCCTTGTGATGGCTAAAGCCCATCATCAATCCAATATGCTTGTTGCGTAGTTTGGATCCATGCCAAAATCAAGAAAAAAAAAAACATTATGAATTAATGGATAATTAATTAAATAACTTGATTAAGTTTTCCAGACAAATCTAGTAAATACAAAGCGACACCTCTATCGGTTGGCTCCTGAAGATTCACACAAATATAGGGCTATGGATTGGAAGTTATTATTAGAGACATCATAGCAAAGCTATGCTATGAGCGCGTAAAAAGGTCTAGGATTAATTTAATCTTATTCATCTTCAATTAACTAGTTTGTCTCTTGAGTTGGTTAATTTAATTAAATTCTTGTTTAAAAAAGTGTTGTTATAGGATTAAAGTAATGATAACTTCCAAGAAAGAAATTAGATGTTCTATTAATATTATCTAATAATGCAATTTAAATTAATTAAATATAATAAATACAATAACTAACAGTATAATTAAAAATATTTAAAATAAAAAATAAAAATTACAAACTTGGTTTTTAATAGCAAGTTTATATTTACGTTTCAAGTACCAAATCATATTTGAGATTTATATTCCTTTACTAGTCCAAGTCAAGTAGTATAATTGTCACTTAATGAATTAATATTAAACTTTTTATTCTATTTAAAGATGTTTTCTCTTCAAGATCTTCCCTTAATTATAATACCTTGTAAGTACCAAAAGTTTATAAAATGTGATTTTGTTATTATGGAATTACACTATCAATAGTGTGGATTTTACAATTGAAAATCTAAATATCTTTGTATCTCACTAAATAACACTTAATGGATTGAAAATTGTTTAAGTAGTGTGTGAACGAGAATTTATATTCTTGTGCAAGATTATAAAGATTTTAATGCACAAATATGAGTGTGATTAAGGATTGATAATTTTAAAGGGCTTCTACTCTTAAAATATCTAGTATATGATAAATGTTTGGATTCTTTTCTTAATTCTGCAATCAGACAAGTTAATATGTTTATTTATAGCAAAAACAAGTTGTTTATAGCCGTTATTGTTCCCCTGACAAATAAAACGATCAACTGGTTCAGATTAGTTAAGACAATCAGTCGACTGGTTCCTACAGAATTCCCAGGTGGTCATCACGAATGAATAAGCAATTGACCGATTCATTTGGTATTGCTAAACAGTCAATCAGTCCATGCAAAATTCTAATTTTGATACTTTTAATCATGATAAATTCTTAAAATCATTTTATCAGTCCTTTAAAATGCATGCAAAATAAAATATATACATTCATTTTAGTTAAAAAATCAAAACATCATGAATAAAAAAAAATTGAACTAAAGAATAAATTTTCTTACTTGAGAATCTAAATCATCGAAGTTCATAAGAATAATAATTTTCATTAATACAAAAAATCAAATAAAAATAGATTTTTAACATAGCTCCACGACATCACGAAAAAAAAAAAAACTAGTCAAATCTATTTGTTATGAGGTCAATTGATAATTACTCGATAAGTTATTTTTTTTTCAATATTAAGGATGTGCGTTAGAGATGTTTTTTAAAAAAGTGGTCCAATAATCCACGATGGACTCGAAAAAATATTCAGTGTGTATTCAACAGTGTATCTAAAAAGGCTAGAGGAGAAGAAACAAAACCTAGCTGGGTTCGGCCAGTTATAGCCCTTTAGCCCTTAGCGTAAAACTGTGTCGTGTTGGTGATGGCCATGCTCTGCATGAGACATGTAAAAGTCCCACGCAGTCGCATCTCCATTCCTAGCCATGAATGGTAGTTTATGGCTAGAGATTTTCCTTTTTTTTTAAGAAATAAAAAAACAAATTATGCACTCTCAGTGAATATTTTTTATATATTTTCTGATTAATAAAACTAATAAATCAAGGAATTGAATTGTGTTAAAGAAATATCTAAAATAATAAAAAATAAAAGAAAAAGTCAAGAAATTAAATAACTCAAGAAAAGTAAATAATTATTTGGTCGTCTAAGATTAAGTATTTTTTATGATTTCTTTTATTATATTCCTTTATGTACCTTGTAAGATTTAATTTATAAAAAAATCATCATTACTATTATTTTGTATTTTTGTTTAAGAGTATAGTTGCGGTTGCTTTTCAAAATATTTTTTATGCCGAAATGCATTAAATATTTTTTTTTATTTTTTAAAAATTATTTTTGAAATCAGCACATCAAAACAATCCAAAACACACAAAAAAATTAATTTTTAATAAAAAATTTTAAAATTTTAAAGAATATGATTTACACCGCGTTCCCAAACATTTTCTTTTATATATATATATATATATATATATATATATATATAGTTTCTGTGTATATATTTGAAAAAACCTCCACCATGCTTATGATAACGAAGGATCCCATCAACTAAACAAAGACATGTTCACTGTTTTTATTTATTTTTTATTTTTTTTCTCTAATAAATAAGGAAAAAACAAATAGATTTTATGGAGTAGCTGATAAGGGTAGGAAATTATAGAGAAAGAGTAGAAATAAAAACAGAAGAGGCGTGAATAATAATCTAATAGATAAGATAAGATTTTATAGCGTGATGTCACACGCGCTTTATAGAATGGGAGGAAAACGACCCCACTTCTCCCTGTTCCAACTACGCGCTTTCTGTGGACCCCACACCAAGACCAAAACACTCTCTCTTCGATTCTTACACACACTAACACTGTATCAAGAAGAGCAAAAGAAGGAAAGGAGGAGAAGAATGACTATTGATTAGCAGTAGTTCTGCAGCCAAACTCAATGGATGTAGGAGTACATATACATGCATAACATGCATCCATACATGCATGCATAAGTCCACAAGAGAATAAAATAAAAAAAGGAAAAAGAGAGAGAGTTTTTGGATTCTACTCCTTCATTATCATTTATTAGCTTAGCTCTGTGTTTTTCTGTATATAAATACTCACTATATTATCATCTTATTCTGCTGTGCCGCATGGTGGTCTCTTGGCCATCTTCTGTTAATGATTGCTTCTTGTTTTTGTTTCATAAAACCAACAACAAAGGTTGTTGCTTTGCTCTTGTTGTTGGTGGTGGTGGGGTGTGATTATGGCACAAAAGAGGCAGCCGGAGGAGGGTAAGCCTCGTTCTGATGGGAATAATAGTCCTGAGGAAAAGAGGAGGAAGTTCAATTTGAAAAGGTGAGGTTTTTTTTTTGTTGGTGGATTGAAAGTGAAGTGGGTTTTTGTTGAGTATTGTTGTTGGGTTGTGAATTATGATTGAGATTGTGGAAGCAATGTGGAAATATGGATTTGGTTGTCTTTTGGTGAATATGCTTTGCTAAGATAATTTTTGAAAAAAAATTTGAAAACTTTGTTGGGTTTGTATTGGTTCTTGCTTGAGATTGCTCATGAATGTGGTTTGTTCATTATTATATGTCAATTAAACCACGAGGCAGAGTTTGAAGATGAGGGAAACCTTAACTGGCTCTTTATTGGGCCACCTGGGGGGACGGAGGGTAGAATTATTGGATATGATTATAGTGCTTATTGAAATTTTCTTCCCTTATCGCATTTTGGTCTCTAATCTATTTGTTAATGATGTTTAGTGTGGTTCAGGAGGTGATTAAAGTGCAATCAGTTCAGCATTTGCTAGAGCCAATTCTGGAGCCATTGATACGTAGGGTGGTATGTGTTTTTCGTTATCAGTCGTATTGCAGAATGTTCTATATCACATGCAGTTGATTGACCTTTGATCTTGTATTCGGAATCTTCCTGTTTTGCTCTTGGACCTTCCATTTAGTATCGCATACATAGATGGTGCATTGTTCATTGAATTTTACGAGCTTGAATAATGTTATACAAATGAAGGCATCAATTTAGTCCTTACAAACATAACATTCTCCATTTGACATAATTTGCAGCTTGCATACTTCCAGTTGTTATTAATGGAAGCTTTAGAGTAGCATATTTAAGCTACCCTGCCCCTTCTGATGGTCGCAACTCCCTCCATAATGATATGTTCTGATCAAATTATCCCAGTTTGTGTTGCTCTTGCCTTCTCCAGCTATTGAGCATTCGGTTACTAAAGAAGTTTCTTTTTCTAAAGATTAGAAGAGGTCTATTTAGCACCAGAATGGTGTCTCTCTCAATCTGTTAGATTTAAACAGCAGGAACCCCATGCCTAAGTGCATTTTAACAAGTTGCGGTTGCAAATTGTAAAGATTGTTTATTACTTCCCTCTTCCACCACCTCTCTCTTGTCTCTTTCTCTCGGGATAAGCTGTCAATCATGGTGAAACGAAGTGTCTAAGGCTAATAAGCTGAATTTTGGAGTGTCTGTTTCAAGTTGGTTAATGAGTGCTGTGAATAAGAGAAGGAAAATGAGGTCCAACATAGAATGGACTTGAAGTCTCTGTTAATGGTAGAAGAGGCCATTGGCTACTTCAGGCCTTTTCTTCTACCTTCATTTTAACTCTCCAAGTTCATCTTACTATCACCAAGAATTTTTCTATATTATATAGAATTGCTGTTCTTCAGCAACTTTCCAAGTCTTGTTACTATGCTTAGCCTGTTGAGAATGAAATATATCCTTTAAAAACCTATGCAGTGTGTTTTGAATGATGAATGCTAACAAGTTAAGATGTTTCCTTTCTTTTCCCTCTCCTGTTTGCATCTATAAATCTTCCAAAGTATTGGAAGAATGTTGTGCATGACATGTTATCTCTTAGCTATCTGTTTGGATGATTAAAAAATAACCAAATGGTTTGTCAAATGGAACATAATGTCTTAGTTCACATTATTTTTGATCTCCCACATCTTGTAGCAGTAGTTTATATATAAGGAATATAGTTGATCATATAAAAGTGGTAATGCACCTTTTGTATTATTCTCTTACAGGTAAAGGAGGAAGTCGAATTAGCTCTAAGGAAACATTTGGCTAACATGAAAAGGTAAGAATCAATGGCCTGAAGGTGTTGAGTGGTTTGTGTATCCATTAGAAGGTAATAGGAAGAAGTGAGAAATATGTGCACTCAGAAGATTGTGATCCCCACTACCCTTGTAATGGATTTTGTGTGGCTATCTGTCATTTTTCAGGAGCATTGGGAAAGGGATAGATTCCTCTGAATCAAGAAGCTTAAAACTGCAGTTCGCAAACAACCTCTCACTTCCAGTGTTCACTGGAGCTCGTATTGAAGGAGAAGAAGGTCCTGCAATTAAAGTGGTTTTGGTCGATACTCTTACTGGGAAAATTGTCAACTCTGGCCCCGAATCTTCTTCCAGAGTGGAAATTGTTGTTCTTGAGGGTGATTTTGATGGTGATGAGGCTGAGAACTGGACACCTGAAGAATTTAAGAATAACATTGTAAGAGAGAGAGAAGGAAAGAAACCCCTTCTTACTGGAGATGTACTCCTCAATCTTAAAGAGGGGATTTGTTTGGTTGGTGAAATTTCATTTACAGATAATTCAAGCTGGACAAGAAGCCGCAAGTTCAGGCTTGGGGTAAGAGCTGTGGACAACTTTGATGGCACTAGCATAAGGGAAGCAAAGACAGAATCCTTCATCGTCAGGGATCACCGAGGAGAATGTGAGTGTGTGTATTTGTTTATGGCATTCCTTTACTGTTTTCCTCAAAAGGCTCAAACTATGAAATTGAAATGGTGTCTGAAAAAATTCGGATTAGGATACTCTGAGTAGAGTTGTTCAAGATACTTTCATTTTGAAAACGTGAACTCTCTTTGATGGTGGAGACGCAATAATTATACCCTGTGAAAACTATGGTACAGCAGATCAACAGAAAAAAATCGACACTCCATGGTCCCATATAAGTAGCCAATTCAGAAAATGATTGATATTTTAATTTATTTGAATCTAACAAAAATAAAAACTTGTGTTCATCCCCCAAAAATCTGCATGCTGAATGAAAAATCTTAAAACCTTTTCTATTATAAACAAGTGAGTTATTGTTTTTTGAACTGTGCACATTTGCCTGGGGCCAAGGATAAAGTTTTTAATCTTGGCCCGTGGCACAAAATTTTTATCATTTCAAAATTGCGAGTTTTTTTGTTGTTGTTGTAATTCTGCATTACACATGCAAGTTGTTGATTACATGAGGCAGAAAATGAAATGATGGAAGTGAAGAATAAAATTGGCAATCTCAAGTATCTGATTTGGACATGTCATTGGAAGTTTATACTAAAGTTATCAGGATAAAGAGCTATCAGCTTGGAAAACACATAAAACAGAGAGAATAAACTGTACTCTTAACAATTTGTCAATTGGTTGCAGTGTACAAGAAGCACCATCCCCCATCTCTGTTTGATGAGGTTTGGAGATTAGAGAAGATTGGCAAAGATGGAGCTTTCCATAAGCGTTTGAGTCGGGAGAATATCAATACTGTGAAGGATTTTCTGATCCTTCTCTTCATAGATCCTACAAGGCTTCGCCATGTAAGAATTTACTGCTTTTATCATAAACATTGCATAATTTATACTTCCTTGATATATTCTTACTGAAGCTTTTGGGTACCTGGTTCAATCCTCATCATTTTATCTGTTTGTTGCTTTTAAGAGGGACCATTCATAATTTTTTTATCTTCAACTTTAGAAAACCGAGAGAAACTTCTTAAAAACAAAAACTACCTCTCATATGGACAACTAAAATAGCTTGTCATTTTAAGGACTAGGGATAAACTTGATACTTTGCCAATGTCCAAGTTGTGACCATTCTGCTTGATATTTTTTTTGTGACATGTCAATGTAACACCATCAAATATGCATCCAACTGGTCTGCTTTATTTTTTTTTCCTGAACCATGGTGGACACTGTGTGTCCATCTGAGTTAATCATCTTTCTTCATTTTCCCTGGGAACTGCACCATCGACGTCTTGTTTATTATCATAAAGGAGAATCAGAAACTATGAACATAACGTACCGTATGCCTCTTGTTTTGTCTGTCTCATTCAAGTTTTATGTATGCCTCTTGTTTTGTCTGTCTCATTCAAGTTTTATGACCTTACAAGAATTTCAACAACAACGACTGCTTTAAATGATTGTTTCCATAGTCTTGGAGTAGCATAAAAATTACATTTTTGTGGGGTTACATGCAGATTCTTGGCACGGGCATGTCTGCTAAGATGTGGGAAGTTACTGTGGAGCATGCTCGAACTTGTGTGCTTGATAAGATAATATACTTGTATTGCCCTCCTGTTTCTCAACAGAAAACTGGTGTAGTCTTTAATGTTGTTGGACAAGTTATGGGATTGCTTTCAGAAGGCCAGTATGTTCCTGTTGATAAGCTGTCTGAAACTGAAAAGGCAAAGTTCTCTTATAACCTTCCAACTGATTTTTACTCTTTTTTTTTTCTTCACTCCTTGTTTCTGTCTGTCAATTGTGGCTTCTTATACTCAACTCTGCCTTCAGGCTGATGGTCAAAACTTGGTAATCACTGCATTTGAACATTGGGAGCAAGTCATAACTTTTGATGATGAAGCGTCTCTGGTGGGTGGCTCTTCACAATTGTCTGATGTTGCTTACACCTCAAGCTCACCCCAGACAGAAAATTCTAGTGGAAGCAAGTTTTTGGCTTCACAAAAGATAGGTGAATTTGATTATGCACAACCAAGTGCATCTTCTCCAGATATCATGTCGTCTATATATACTGTTGGGGGTGTGAATGGATTGGATGACTATGCCTTGCAGGGTATTGAAAATATGGGTCTTAGATATGACCAGACTCTGAACTTCAATGGCCAAGTCTCCAACTCCCTTATTTGTGACACCGATTCCTTGGCTCAAGCTTTCTGTGACGAGGAACATTTGCGGTTTTTTGATACAGATCTTCAGTCTCAGAACCTCAGTTTAGAAACACAAGCTGATTTGCAAAGTGCTGTTGATGGCTTCCTGTTGGCGCGCTCGACGGCTGTTGCTGTTTATAAGGCTCAGAGGAGATGGGCTAAGATCTCTTGCGTGTTGAAATGGTTCTCCGTCAGGAAGCTTGTGGCTACAAAAAAGAGCTTGTGGTCGAGAAACTCATAGATATTAGAGTGATGGGCCATAAAAACCTCTCCAGTTCACAGTTGCAAATGTATTTATTCAGTGCTTCCGCGAGTATAGTTTTGCCTGCAGTCGTGGAGGCAAGATGGAGTTTCCATAGATGTAGATGCAGCTGGTTTTTAAAACCCTAGCTCTGAGTGGAGAATTAGGAAATGTCTATCCTTGTATTAAATTGTAAATTTGTATATGTGGTGCTTGAAACTAGGAGGTCACTGGTTTTAGCCCCTTGAGTTGAAGCTCGAATGCAAGCAAAGACACTGGTATGCTTGGGATTCTGTAGCTATCCTGTGGATTATCATTTTGTATCTGTGCATTTGTTAATGAAGTAAATATTGAATCTTTCAAGTCTCGTTTGTTAGGTCAAAAATGGTTTTTTTGGATCCAAAATATCCGAGCTTGATTTTCTAACCACAAATCCAGCAAGCAAATGACATGTTATTTTACTCTCTCTTTTTTTTTTTTAAAAAAAATATATGACAGATGACTTGTCCATTCTTGAGCAAAAAATTTAAAATTACAATTAGACACACGAACCTGGCCTTGTAAGCCCACAAGCAAGGCTTGACAATCCTAGATCCTTGGCCATGCACATTGCTCTTTTTATATTTTCTTTTTAAAATTTTTTTTTCCATTGAAATGGATTGAATAAAAAAGCTTAACATGATATTAAAATTACTATTTAATTTTTTCCTGATTTTTATGATTTTCATGGGAGCATCAACAATTTGTTTTTACCTTTTGATGAAGTTTTTAGAATGATTGATCATATTTATTATTTTTTCCCTTCACTTTCATATAGAATAATTGAGACATTGTTTTATTTTTGTTATTATATCATTAAATAAAAAATAATTTAACAAAAATAAAATTTTTAAATCTATTGGATTCATTGATATGGGTTGAGGGTTTCGCAAGTTAAGTTACAAAATTCAGGTCAATTCAACATCTTATCATCTTAATATTAAAAAAAAATGTTATTTTGAAAAAAATTTAAAGTCAAATCACGCTTTTACCAGCTAACTGGTTTGCTTTTGAACTTACTAAGTTAATTGAGTCATATAAAATCAACTCTTATATGGGTATATTTGAAACCTGAAAGAGACAAGGAATTGGGTTGAAAAATTTTAAGGTTAACTTGTCAGGTCGATCAAATAGTTTTTATTTTCCTTTTTAATTCCATCTTTCATTTTGTTTTTTTGATTGAGTTCTTTCTATTTTTTTCATCAATGAACCATTCAACATTTGGTTGATTTTGAATTGGTCTTTTTAATTTGTTTTAATTTGCTTTCTATGAGGTTAACACATATCAAAAAAACATCTTGATATTTGGTTGGTGCTCAATTTTGCAAGCGTTTTTTTTTTAATCGTATCATTAAGTAGAAAATAATTTTAAAAAATAAAGTTGTTAAACCCATTAGAGTCTATAATCCGGGTAAGGGATTTGTCGAGTTAAGTCACGAAGTCTGTATTGATCTAATATGTCGCCGCCTTTATATTAAAAAAACATCATCATGATTTTTTAAAAGTCAAACCACACTTTTTAACGGTCTTTCAGGCTGCTTTTAATCCCTTCATATTGAGACAACTTTCACATGATTTAACTTGAAATCTAGGCTAGGCAAGAAATTGAGTTAGGAGTTTTTAAGTTTGATCTGTTGGGTTGAATTAAATAACAATGTCAAAGAATCCCCCGCGGACTAGATTTTTTTTAGATTAAATTGATTTTGATCTAATCTTACGTGCCAAAAAACTACTAAATGAAAGGTTGTCAATTCCATTTCGTTCTATCTAAAATGACCGATATATCGCATTTGAAAAAATAAAAAAACCAAAACAAATTTCATTTCATTCAGAATCTTGGCCCGTTTTGGAAATTCACCTAGAATGTTCAAGTTCTGTTTCGGCCAAATAATTTTTTTTTTGTTTTTTTTTAATATTTTTTTCTTTAATTTCATCCTTCAATACTTGATTTATGAGAGATTGAATTTCATAACTCATTATGCTTTGTTTTTTTTTTTTTGTGTGGTTATCTTAATCTCTTGATCCATGTCATGAGTTTGATGAGTTAACCCAGTTGACTCAAGTTTTGTTTTATCTATTTTCTTAATCAACTTTTTTTGTTTCCAGTTACATCATTCAACATCTTCAATATTTGGTTAATTATGAATTAAACTCTGTAATTTATTTCAATTTATTTTCTATAAAATTATCATAATCTCATAACCTAGGTCATGAGTTTTGTGAATTAACTCTTGTAGACTTAAGTCGTTTTATGATTTCATGATCTAGATCAATCCAATATATTTTCGTATCAATAATTTTTTAAAAATAGATATCATCTTGAATTTTTTTAGTCAAATTATATTTTTACCAGTGATCTAAGTTATCTTTGGACCCGTTGAATCGATTGGGTCAACTCCCATGTTTTTCACTTATGTTTGAAATCTGAATTATATAATTTCAAGTTAATTTATCTTTAGATTTAAATATAAATTGTATTTATTGAATTTAGATTTTGAATATATATATATATATATATATATATATATATATATATATATATATATATATATATATAAACAGAACAAAAAAAAAACGTAGCTTGTAACATATCATTTCCACGTATCAATAAAAATGTTTTTCAATTAAGTATCCCTGACGCTTTGCTTTATGTCCTTCCTGTTTTCATTTTTTATTTTTTCTAGTATCAATTCTTTTCAACCATTCTCCCATGTCTCCTTTCTTAATTTTAGAATTTTTAAGATCACTGCTTAATCTCCATTTCCAAGTGCTTCGTTAACATCTTGGCGGGTAGTGATAAGGTAATCTTAAGGTATCCAATGAGAAAGAAGGGGGCCATGCGTGTAGGACCCGGAACC
The DNA here is from genome assembly GCA_007827005.2 of Populus simonii. Classification (NCBI taxonomy): domain Eukaryota; kingdom Viridiplantae; phylum Streptophyta; class Magnoliopsida; order Malpighiales; family Salicaceae; genus Populus; species Populus simonii. The sequence continues at coordinate 8,216,975 of CM017478.2, forward strand.
ATAAGATTAAAATGCGTCTTTCCTTCTTCTTCTACTTCTTCTTCAAAATGCCAACAGCAACATGGCTCCACTTTTCAACATGGAACCGCCATTTTCCACTGTCGAACAGTAAATCACACCCCAAGAAAGGCCTATAAATAGCCACTAAGTATAACCTAGCAGCAGCAACAAAAACAAATTAAGGTGATGGACAATCAAAAAAGTCATGTCATTGTTCTTACTTATCCAGCTCAAGGCCACATCAACCCCCTCCTTCAGTTTGCTAAGCGCTTGGCTTCCAAAGGGCTCAAGGCCACTCTTGCCACCACTTATTACACTGTCAACTCAATAGATGCACCCACAGTAGGCGTTGAACCCATCTCTGATGGCTTTGATGAAGGTGGCTTCAAGCAAGCATCAAGTTTGGATGTCTACTTAGAGTCATTCAAAACTGTTGGTTCACGAACTTTGACTGAACTCGTATTTAAGTTCAAAGCCTCAGGTTCACCTGTTAACTGTATTGTGTATGATTCCATGCTGCCTTGGGCTCTTGATGTGGCTAGAGACTCAGGCATATATGCTGCTGCGTTCATGACCACCTCAGCTTCTGTCTGCTCCATGTATTGGCGAATTGATCTTGGCCTCTTGAGTTTGCCTTTGAAGCAACAAACAGCGACCGTGTCCCTGCCTGGCCTTCCTCCGCTAGGCTGCTGCGATTTGCCAAGTTTTCTGGCAGAACCAACAAGTCAGACTGCTTATTTGGAAGCAATCATGGAGAAATTTCACAGTTTAAATGAAGATGACTGGGTGTTCTGCAATTCCTTTGAAGATCTGGAGATTGAGGTAACAGTATTTTATTCTATGCATGCTCACATATAGCTTCAGCGCTTAACTAAACAACCTACTTAAAATATAATGATTTTTGGAGAGAGGCTAATTAAGGGAAAGACATCATAGATTGTCAGGGAGAAAAGACAACAAACTCTTAAATACAAGTTTGAGTTCAACCATTACTTGTCAGAACCAAAGATAATTTCATGTTTTTCTTTTTAAGGGTAAATTTCCATTCGACATGCCAGCAAGTTGTTAAACAGCTAATTAATCTCTAGTTTGTTTGCTACTCTGACGGTGAAAAAGTTAGTAAAGGCCATGCGAGGAAAGTGGCCACTGGTGATGGTCGGTCCGATGGTGCCATCTGCCTACCTTGACCAACAAATTGATGGGGATAGAGCTTATGGGGCTAGTCTTTGGAAGCCAACAAGCAGTCAGTGCTTCACATGGCTGGACACAAAACCACCAAGGTCAGTGATATATGTGTCTTTCGGAAGCATGGGAAACATTTCAGCTGAACAGGTTGAAGAAATCGCATGGGGTTTGAAAGCAAGCAACAGGCCCTTCCTATGGGTCATGAAGGACTCAGAAAAAAAGTTGCCAACTGGGTTTCTAAACTCGGTAGCTGACACGGGTATGGTTGTATCATGGTGCAATCAACTGGAGGTGCTAGCTCACCAAGCTATCGGTTGCTTTGTTACTCATTGTGGATGGAATTCAACGTTAGAGGGGTTAGGCCTAGGTGTGCCAATGGTATGCGTGACAGAGAGGAGTGACCAGCCAATGAATGCCAAGTTTGTGGAGGATGTATGGAAGGTGGGAGTGAGAGCTAAGAAAGATGAAGTGGGTATCGTAACAAGAGAGGAGCTTGAGAAGTGCATAAGAGGAGTCATGGACGGAGAGAATGGTGAAGAAATTAAGAGGAATGCTAACAAATGGAGAGAGCTTGCAAGGAGCGCTGTTAGTGTAGGTGGGAGTTCTGATACGAATATCAATGAATTTGTAGTGAAGTTGCTGGAAGGGAAGAAAGGATAACTACTGGAAAAAAGCATAGCTATTGGTATTGCTTGGTGAATCAAACAAAAATTCACTTGTTTGGCTGATGAATATGATCAGATATTTTACCAGAGACACTCATTTTAGAGGGTTTTTCACTTGTAAAAAATACAAATCGATCATGCCATGAGATTTGGTATTGACAAATTGTTTTTGATGGCAAGTTGAGGAGCGTCCAAGCATCGGCAGGGGCGTGTCCGCTTGTGAATAAAGGAAAAATAAGAGAGAGACAACTACCATCAACAGCTCTGAGAGCTCATAATACCAGATACCTAGAAGCACGCAAATTTTCATGCAATTTTAGGCCTACCTTAGGATTTCATATGTAACAGAAGCAGAGTTTGAAGCTACCCATTCTTTCGAATGATTTCAGTAGAAACACTACAAATAAATAAATAAATAATAATAGATATTAAAACAAAAAAAGGTGCACATCTAAACTTGAAAGTGGCTTATCTGAGGACAATGAATAATATCTTCTGGGAGTTAGGATGATCATGGTAGGGATTCTGCAAAGCAAGAACACAATCTTGAAGCCATTTATACTGGCTTATGCAAAGGTTGTGGGTTGTGCCCTGCAGTTCCACATAATTGAGGTTTATCTTAAAGCTATTGGAATGTAGCAATCTGTAAACAAATTAATGTGCTTGCAAAGTGTTGATGCTCTGTATACAAAACACAAACAAAAGTTTCAAAATTTACAACAGCAGCATCTGTGTGATGAAGCGTGTAGAAGCAGAAGTAGAAAGTATTTATCCGACACATTCGTCTTTGGTTTTGGCTAGTGTTGCTATGAGATTAAAGGAAGGCCAGATTCAGAAGATGACACAATAAACATTTACATGAATATGAAAGATTCTATCAAAATCCTGATCACTGGTACCTTTGAACAAAGTTCACATCTTACAAGCATTGCTGTTATTGCATATTTCATCCTGCAAGAACACAATAAGACCATCCATGTATCAGCACCATATATGTTTTATACAACCACCTGATCATTCCTAGAAGAGAGCTATGTACATGTGGAACCACTTTGCTAAGCACAATTACAGAAGTGATCAGTATTCATGCTCAGCTAATGGAGAAATAAGATTCAGATGATAGAAATATTCCAGGTTGTCGTGCAAGTATTTTCAAATATTCCACCACAAAAATGGTTTAGTGAAGCACTAGCATGAGGTTCAATCACTATCCATCATAGAAGAAATTCACCAGGTATGTTTTATATAAGCAACTGATCATTCCTAGATGAGAGCCATGTACATGCGGAACCACTTCGCTAACCCAATTAGAGAAATAATCACTATTCATGTCAAGATAATGGATAAAAAAATTAGATGATAGAAATATTCCAGGTTTTCACATAAATATTTTCAAATACACCACCTCAAAACTGGTTCAGCGAAGCACTAGCACGGGGTTCAATCACTATCCGTCATAGAAGAAATTCACCAGGCGTTTAGGGGAGAGAGTTACATTTATGGGTTCTCTCCCAAGTGAATCAAGGACAGTAAGGACTGCTGGCACACAACAGTAGAGAGGATTCATAAATGATACATGTGAGATAATTTGTAAGATACAGCTACCATGACTTCTCAAAAGTGTCTGCAGTCTAGGTTTCTGGATGGTTTAGCTATATATTGGACAAGAAAAATGTCTGAAGAAGTCTGATTCAGAAATTCAAGTCAATAAACCCTATTCTTTAATTATTGGATTCGACGGATTGATAAATCCACTATCTTTGAACACACCAGTTATCTGGTGTTTTTGTTGTATCATTGTCAACAATTCTTGTAAACAAGTTGAAATAATTAAAAAAAAACATGGAAAACATATTCAAAATTTTAAGTGAGTGGTAATAGAATTAAAGAACTTTATCCAGCTGCAGACTCCTACCTTCTTCTTTCGAGTGTCCAAGATTTCCTCCAAAGGTGGTCGGCCTAAAATCAAAGCCATTTCCATTAAATTCTCAATGAATAAGAAAATGAAAACAGAGATCATTGTAGCCAAAAATCACAGAGAGTGGCAAATGCATTGAGTATTTACCTGTAACTTGCAGACGATATTTAGCCCAAACACTATATATAGCATCAGCTATTGTAGCAATCTGCAAATGGGATGGTTTTTTAGTTATTAGTAAGAAAAAAACAAAAGAACATGTTCCTGGAATGAAAGCAGCAGACCCTTACATCCATCTGTATCATGAAGAATGACACTTACAGGTTCATATTTGGTAACAGCATAAACCCATCCAAGACCAACTTCTTCATATAACTTTCGGAATGCCTGCAGAAATTGTCAATATCACAAGTTTTACATTTTCTGTTATTGTATCTATAATCCACACCATTAGTTACAGAGCAATAGCGGATGCAAAAGGTCTGAATCAGAAGTTGGACATGCCTAAATGGAGGCCTTCCAAGAGCAGTATAAAGTTTATCTAAAAGTAGAACTCTGATTTTTCTTCACGGATAGGCCATGCTTAAGTTTAATCTCTGGCAGTAGCACTATGTCTATAGCTTTTACAGTACCCATAAACCTACACGAAACTTCCCAAACCCCACCACATTTTTATATGATAAATAGAAATTAAGATTTGACAATAAGAAGGGCAGAGCAGCACTACTAATCCAACATAAAGAATTAATAAAGACATACTTCAACATCCGTGACCACAGTTCCATCAGAAAGGATTGCATGGATTCTTCCCATAACCTGCGCAACAAAAAGCATTCGTCACTACAAAGTGTTCCTCTAAAGTGCAAGAAATAAGTAGTTGATATTTAGTTATATTGTTTTCTACAGCTCAAAAGACATTTGAATATTTGATCAGGTAGACATAGACTTGCATCACGCCTCAGATTCACCGAATAATCAGTGCCAATCAAGCCAAACAATACAGGGCAGGATCTCGACTTTTGTAGCTAGACATGTGAGGATCACTAGGTTTTATTTGGAAGCTTATAGTTCTCAAATGAAAAAAAAAATAGAAAGGATAAAATAGTTGATCGACATACAGTTTTGTAGTCCAGGCCTTGATTCTCCTCCGGTGAGTACTCATCTGAGCTTATGTCAACAAACTTTATGGTGCCATAGCTTTCATTCCTCTCTCTTAGCATATTAACCTGACAACATAATTAAACATGCATAACATAGTATAAAGAAATCATCAAGCAACACCAGTCAGCAGCTGCATTAATATAATCAAAGCTTGAAATATTACATGAGTTGGAAACCATAAAAAAAGAAAAGAGAGTAAAGATAGCAAAGAATATATATGGAGAGATAGAGAGAGGGAGCTGACCTCACGCATGCAAAGAGGGCAATCTCCATCGTAAAGCATTTTAATGTTCCAATTCTGAGGCTGAGGCTCATTTTGTTTGTTGCTAGTTATAGGCTCGACGGTTGCCTCATGTATTGCCCGAACTCGATGTTGAAATCCTGCAAATTAAGAAGAAAAAAAACATAGCAATTGTAATAACAAGAGCAATATTACATCAACTAGATTAACGTAGAAGTGAAGATGGTTGAGATGATCATGTGAAAGAGGAAAAAAGAAGGGACAGTGAAGGGATTAACAAGTGGGATGATGAGTTAAAAGAGTGAAAAGTACCAACCAGCTGGATACGATTTGAAGCTTTGGAGAGGATGACGAAATCTGATGCGTTGATGATGAGGGTTTCGAAGGAAAATAGAACGGAGGGGGTTTCTTTGTCTTGCAAGAGAACAGCACGATGCTCTTGTCAATGCCATAGCCATTTTTGTTGCTTTGAAAGGGAACGCAGAAATTTATTTTCCTTTTTGGCGACAGATCAGAATTTTAGAAGACTGCCCGTCCCTTCCCTGTTGCGTTGCTACTATTTTCCTACGTTCGTATGTTCTTTACGTGCCCACAGTCTGCTCCGCTTGTTATTATGTGGTCCACAATTTATTGACTAATTTTGCCCTCTTTTTTTTTTTTTTTTTTCCCCTGCTCGATGCTACCTTAAAGATAACGAACGTTAATTTAAAGATTATTTTATAGGTGTATTTCGATATCAATTTGAGAAAAAATTCATGTAGAGTATGTGATATTTTATTAGTTATATATTGGTTTATTTTAAAAATAAAAACAGATAAATGAAAGAAAGAGAAAATTGAATTGATGGTTAACAAAAAAAAAAACAAAAATTCCTGTTTATGTATTTTTTTTATTTTTGTCTGTTTTTTTTTAAAAAATAAATTCAAGAAAGTAATTAATAAAATATCTAAAATTACTCATCAATTTGATATATTTAAAGTTTTTAAATAAATTTACTGAAATGTTAGCCACAATAATTTAAATTCAAAAGTTTAAGAAAAGCAGCAAACCATTATTTTCCCCATAATTTCGTATTAAAATAATACTTGCAAACATTAATTTGGTTTGGGATTTACTTTTACATTTTTTTTAATGTTTTTTTTTTTTTTTAAGTTTTCATGGATTTAAGAACAACTTGTGCTCATGTAAACTATTGCGTTTTATCTCTAGGCTCCGTTTGTTTGCTGGAAAGTATTTTTTTTAGAAAGTGAATTCCGGGAAAGTATTTTCCGATGTTTGGTAGTGTAATGAAAAATAAGTTGGAAAACACTATCCAGTGTTTGGTAATGCATGTTTAAGTATTCTTACAACCTTTTCTATTTTTTTTTATTTATTTATTATCATGAAGTGAAGGGAGGGGCGGTGTTAGGCTCAAATCTAAACTTCAATATCCAAATGTGTAAAATCCAGGGGCGAGTATTTGTTATGGGGTTTCAGATTTGATAAATTTAGTTTGGTTTTCGGTACCTACAAAAATCAAAACAAAACCTAAATTAATATATTATTTGATTTTAATATAAAGAAGGATGTTATAATTCTTGGTTGTTCTTTAAACACCAATTTTATCATGACTTAGATCTTTCGTATTCATTTGATATGTTATAAGACTTATTTTTAGTTTTTTTTTCAATTTATTTTGAAAAAAAAATTAATTTAAAAAATACAATCAATTATAAAATAACATCAAATATCCAACTTAAATAATATAGCTCATAAATCATAAACATGGAGCAGTCATAAGAAAAATGAAAAAATAAATAAAGGCTTTATAGTTTTATGATTTTTTAATGTTATACATACATTAACACTAATATTATTAAAAATATTATATTAACCATCTAGGTGGTGGCCCAGTGGTAAGAGCTTGGGACCAAGAGGTTTGCTCCCTCTATGGTCTCAGGTTCGAGCCCTGTGGTTGCTCATATGATGGCCATTGGAGGTTTACATGGTCGTTAACTTCAGGGCCCGTGGGATTAGTCGAGGTGCGCGCAAGCTGGCCCGGACACCCACGTTAAACTAAAAAAAATATATATTATATTACATATATAAATTCATTTGTACACCGCGACAAAGTTTTTTTTAGTTAAAAATGATGTTTATGTAGAATAAACATGGTTTTTAAATAATACAAGCATTCTAAAATTCTTAAATTCAACAAACATATGCTTTATCAAGTCATCAATATAAAGAAAGATAATTAGAACTTTACCTCTTTCTTTTATTTTAATGAATAATATATGTTAATAAAGACACCTCTCAAAGCCTTCCTTGGTTAGATATGACTCTATCCAATTATACAGCTTGTAAAGCTTGTTTGAGCATGTATAAAACCTTTTTTAATATATACACTTTCTGTTCATGAACTTTCTTCTCATAGCCAAAAGGTTGTTCAACAAACACTTCTTCATTAAGATCTCCATGATAAAATGCGAACTTCATATCTAGTTGAAAATTTATCAATTGTTTTTAAGCTGCATGAAAAACCACCAATCAAACTATCTACAATCATGCTATAGGTGCAAGAACTATAATCATTCTACCTTACCATTTTTTGGTGTAATCTTTTGCAACCAAATGAGTTTTGTACCACTCTACCTTACCATTTTTATTGAGCTTTGTTTTATACACCCATTTCACATTAACCTTCTTTTCTCAAGTACGTAGATATGTCAATTCCCAAGTATCATTCTTTGTTATAGCTTGAATTTTCATACTTATCATTGTTATCTACTTTGTATCTTTTATTGCTTCTTTGTATAGAATTGGATCATTGGGTGCGAATATGGTTAGATATGCCATATTTTTTTTCTTCAGATAAACCTTCTTCACTTATATAATCCCTCACTCGATTTGGTTGCCTTCTCAACTTTTGTTGATGTGATGGATCTTCACTTGATTTAAATGAAATGCCTTCATTTAACTCATTTAAACCATCTTCACTTTTCTCAATATTGATATGTTTACCAGTTTTGGTTTCATTTCTATTTCCAACAATTGCATTCAAATCTTTGTTATTGTCTCCCCAATTCAAATAAGTCAAAATAACTTTCTTATGACTTTTTATTCCAATCTTAGTTACTGTTTTCTTCAAACACCATATCTCTACTTACATAATCTTCTAAGAAATGGAATCATACAACTTGTATGCTTTTAACTCCTTACCAACTCTAATAAAACACATCTTACGCTCTTGTCATCAAGCTTTTTTTGTTTGTAATCATAAATATGAACATACGAAACATACCCAAACACCATAAAATAATCCACTGAAGGTTTGAACCCACTCCAAGCTTTTAGTGAAGTTTTGTTCTTTACTGTAAGAGTTGGACTCCTGTTAAGAAGATGAATTGTCTAATTTACAACTTATGGCCATAATGTTTTGGAATCTTTTTCTCTAAAAGCATACTTCGAACCATGTTCATGATAGTTTAACTCCTCTTCGTACAATCATTTTATTGAAAGGTGTATGTAGTCATTAGTTGTCTTCAAATACAATTTTCACAATAAAAATTAGTGAATTCAAGTGATGTGAACTCACTGCCACGGTCAGTATGCAAACTTCTTTATGCTTGAGCCTAGTTTATTTTCAATAATATTCTTATATTGTTTTTAAAGTAATAAATGCTTCTGACTTCTCATTCAAGAAATAAACTCATATTTTACGACTGTAATAATTTATAAAACTAGTCATAAAACTTTTATTGTTGTTGGACATAGGATTGATTAGTCCAAAGTATCAACATGTAGAAGTTCGAGAATATGAGAAGCTCTTCACATGCCTTTATTATAAAATGAATCTTTCAACTGCTTCCCTACTAGATAATCTTCACATATTTTTATTGAGGTTTCAAGACAAGACAACTCTCTCACTATTTCTTTTTATTAAAGAATTTGAAGACAACTAAAGCTTAGATGACCATATCTGTAATGCTAAAGTCGAGTTGGATCTTCTATGAAAAAAAATAATCAATCTTCCCCCCTCAATTATGTTTGAGCAATAACTTGAACATTTAATTCAATAATATTGTACCTTTATAATTAGCTCTCTCTTAGGATGATGAATTTTGCATGTCCCTCTATATGAGGATTTCCACTCCATTCTTAGCTAAATGACCAATGCTCATCAAACTATTATTTAATCCTATAACATAAAATACTCCATTAATAGCCTATACAAAACCATTTACATGTATTCGCACATTATCTCAATAAATCATATTCATGCTTGAATTATCTATAAGTTTTACCTTTTCCCTAAAGTTTCCTTTGAAATTTGAGAAAATCTCTCTCTTACCACACATATTATTATTGCATCTATAATCAAGAAACCACAATTCCTCTATATTGGCTTCCTTATCAGTTGGTTACATATGCCATTAACAATATTTCTTCAGTACCTTTCATTTAGCTTATTCTTGTAACCGTCTTATTTTTTGGATTCATATTAAGAACATCCAAGCTTATGACAATTATAACATTCAACAGTAAACTTGTCAAAGCTACGCTTGCTTTCTTCTCTTTCTCATCCTTGAAGTCTGCCATGACCTCGTCTTTCTTCTGAATATTTTCCAAAAGTAACCTTCAATGCTTGTTCTTCCACAACATGAGGTTTCATACATTAATAATGTACTAAAAGACTGCTTTATAACTCATCGATGGTAAGAACATCCAAATTATTTGATTCTTCAATAAAACACACCACATAATCATACTTGTATGTCATGGATCTCAAAGCCTTCTCAATGACCATTACATTGTCCATCTTTCCCTTATTGACTCTCATCTTGTTAACCATAATAAGAGTACGGGCAAATATGCTCGTTCATAGACTTTTTCCCATTCATGTTTAACATTTGAAACTCTTTTTGAAGAGCTTGTCGTCATGCTCGTTGCTCTCATGTTGTTCATTGATATTTCTATTTTAGAGAATTTAAAATGTTTTTAGTCATATCTTTGTTCAAGATAATTTCTAGAATCGATCGATCTATGACCTGAAAAGATAGCCCTTCGCCTTTATATCCTTAAACCTTGCATCATCAATCATTGTTTTTCTATGCTTTAGTGAGTTAAGCTCCGAATTCCATCTTCCACAATACTCCAATATTTTTTTTAATCGCATGAGATTCTCCATAAGCATAAGCATACACTAGTAGCCATAATACCCATCAAATTTCGGGATCACGGATTGCACAAATCCATTTTTAGGTGTCATGTTTTTGTTACTTTAGAAGACTACTGCTCCAGAATTTCAACCAAACTCTTATATATCATGGCTCCGACACTAATAGTTGAGAATTTGAAAAATTATATGATGATAAACACAAACAAATTAGGAGAATGTTTGCAACCCTCTCTTTAGATGCCTATTAACGTGGTAAGTAAGTAGGAATTGGCAAGTGACTAGAAATCAAATTACTTGTTATTAAAGAATAGGAAATTATTCAAAACCCTAAGCAAAATCAACTATCAGTTCCAACAATACCTTTATAGGTACTCATAACTCGAAAACAGTTCAAAATTCAATCTACAAAAATAATAAATAAATAAGAGAGATTGTATAGAGTAGTAGGAAGGAGAAGATAACGGATGACAAATCATCTGCTATTTCCAGCTTTTAAGTAAACGACATGCCAATCAAACTAGATTTTGGTGCTGCATAAAGAAGAAGAAAAACTCGCAAAATGGTGAATATAATGGGGCAAAATTGAAAAAAAAAAACATTATGGGTTAAATCGTAAAATCGGAGTAGTAGTAGCTAGCAAGTAGCAACTCTTCTATCTATGCACTGACCAGGCAGAGAGGAGAAAGAAAGAGAAAGAGAAGAAAAGATGGCTTTCTTACTGAAAAATTGCTCCTCCTCCATTTCTTCACACCTCCGATCTAAATCTCAGGTCTTTTTTCTTATTTGATTTTGATTTTTATCTGTATTTCCGTTCTTTCCATGTCCATGAATTCATTTATTTATTATTGTACAGAAGACACAGGACGCCCTCTCTATTTCGCGTCGCGGATTCCATGTTGAACCTGGTCCTCGCGAGAAAGCTGTCTCTCTCTCTCACCCTCATTAATTATATTCCAATTTCCTTTATTATTTTGCTTAAGGGTTTTTCTTGTCTGTGTTTTTGACTTGGTGAGATGCTGATATCTTCTTGTCTAAATCATAAACCTGTAATCTTGCTTCTCTCTTTCTTTTTTAATTATTCGTATCTCAAATCATGATTTTGATAAAATTCTCGCTTTTTTAGCATTTTTGTTAGTAAAACCAGCCATTTTCTGTGTTTGTTGCTAAATGAAGCTTGGTTTGTTTTATCCATAAATTTAGAATTGGTAATTACAGAATGCGATCAGTCAAGTCGAGTAATTCTTGAGCTAATTATATTTATATATATAAATAACGGCCAATAAAGATTCGATAGTTTTTGGGATTAATCTTGTCTTTCCTATCATTTTGAACTAATTTCCAATAAGAGCCATAGGCATTGCCATGATGTACTTTGCACTTTTCGATATGATTTTGTTGGGAAAACTTCTAAAGTGCTTTTTCTGAAGAATTAAAACCTGCCCTTTTTCAATTTTTTTTCCTGAATTGCTAGAAAATACTCCCTTCATAATAAATTGTGTTTAAAGCGAACTAGCAAATACTTGAAACTTGGAATTGGGTTGCCAAAAGCAAGATTTTTTCTTGCAGATTCAGTCTGTGCAGCAGGTACAATTGGTTTGTTGCCCTGCCTGTTTCAAATAACCTGGTACAACCAACTGAGCCTTGCACTTTTGGTTTAAATTCCTGCACCGATCTGTAGTACTTGACAATTTTCTGCTCATGTGCCTGAGATCTCCCGTTAGTTCATATGTTGGAAGCCAATGTCTGTCATCCTCTCTTCTGCAGCAACTATATGTTCAAGTTTCTGCAGAAATTTTCAAGGATTTGTCAACTTTCTTCTAAAGGACAATATCACCACTACCCTCTCCGTAATTAATAATTTAGCAGCGATTCATGAAGAATTTCCTACAAGTTAATTGTCTTTCATTGATTTCAAATTCTCTCCACAATGTCTGCATTTTTAGAGACTACTTTTCTAATTATTGGAACTCAAAGTTTCCCACGCATGTATTACCTTTATAACACTAATTGTTCTTGGATTGTATTTGCTTGCCATTCTCTGAATTGTCCCCAATGCTCTAAGCATTCCCATTCTCAATTTCCCTTGTATTCTTTCTCCCGTGTCATTGTCCATGATGAGCTGGTCTCTTTTCGAGATTGTTTTTTTGCATCTTCCATCCACCAAATTCCATAATTCTTATAGAACTCCAGTTTTCTTGATGCTTCCCTTTAATACCATTAATTTGATACGAGGAATATGTTGAAAAAGCACAGCAATTTGTGCAGGCATTGTGTAGGAACGCTTTTCATATCAAATTTGAATGAAGCAAGATGGATATAATGATCTCGCAAGTGGAACAGTAACAGTACAGAAACTAATGACTTGATATAGAAATTTTGTAAATTTTTGACAAATGCATTGCTGCTTGATATGTTAAACTGCTGCTCTTTACAGTCTGTTTTGAAACCTAATATCATGGTCTAGGGAAGAAAACTCATAGCCTAGGAAATGACAAAGTTGTGGAGGCATTGATACACTGCTGGATATGTGCAACTGGTGCTCTTTACAATCTGTTTTGATTTAAAACGTGATTTCATAGTCTAGGAATATTAAAGAGTCAGTAAAGCCAGAAAACTATCTCCTGCAGTTCTCTAGACATGAAAATTACAAAGTTACCTCGTAAAAGACAATTCTACCTTGAAATAATCAATTGCTAAAAATAAGTGAATGTGTGATTACGGAGTTTCAGTTATGAGTGGTTTGCTAAGTTGTTTACCTTACAGCTCTTGGCTGAAGACCCTGCTCTTAAGTGGTTCAAATCACATAAGAAGAGTGTGTGGAGACTCAAAAGAGCTGGAGATGTTCTGACTCTTGTTGTTGTAGCAGGTATGTTGTTGCCTTTCATACAAGTAGAAGAAAATTGCACATGGTTCTTAAAATGTTTTTTGGTAAAAAAGCCTTGGGATTGGTTAAACCTCATTATTAGCGGGTATAGAATTGGAAAAAATGAGAGTGTCAAACATTTTGCATGTAAATGTCATTGTTGTTAATTGGAATGATTATTAATTATCCAAAGAGCACATCTAGACAACGAGTAAGATGATTTGAGCTTTTATTCGTGTTAGTGTATGTCTCCATATCATGATGACTGACTGTAATCTGATACACTAAAGACTCGCATTAGAGTCTTGTCATGCTGTCGTAGTTGTTGTTTTAGTTGAACTTTCCAGTGCTTTGCTAGTGGATTTAGTTGGAAGCAGGCACTTTAATCAACGAAAAAAAACTAACTTTTTCAGATTTGAATGATGGTATTGCTTAAAGTTAACCGGAGATCATGTGCACAGTGTATAGAATATCTCACCAGGAATTGCAATCTTATGCTATGTTTTTGTTTCAGGCTGTTGCTATGAAATTTATGTCAAAGCAGTGATGCGGGAAGAAGCTCGGAAAGAGGCAAAGAAAAGTGCATAATTGGGTGTTCAGTGTCTGCGATTTCTGTTCCTGTCAAGCACATCAGATCCATTTGCAAATTTTTCAGTGTCCAATAAGTAGTAACTGCCATTTGTGATCAAATGCTTGCCCTCAAAAGCTTCGTTTTTTTGGGTTCTGTGCTATGAAGTTTGTCATTTTTTCTTACCATGCCTATGGAAAAATCACCCTAGTGGTGCCCCTTTTTGGATCCCTTGGACATTTGAATGTACATCTGTTTTCTTCCATCGTTGTTGCCCTTGTTGAATGACCAAAGCACATACAATTGAAGGATTTACTTTAGTTTGGTTAAAATGATCCAATCATGTAGCTTTAATAGCCTTTTTTTTTTCTCTCGGAGAGAAAATTCTAAAAAATTTACTTGGTATATAAAAGTGTAATTTTAAATTAAAGCTAATCCTTCATCTGGCACCATTAAACCGTGAACAAGAAGTCAAATTTCAGATATTTAAAAGATCTCGTTCTCGTATTTTGTTTTGTCAAACAAATGCACGAATTTAAAATGGCCATCCACAACAAAGCTATAGAATTCAAGCATTCAAGTTTTATTGCTTGCGTACGAGCTTGAGCTGAATTTGTGCATGTCGACGAATTTTTTCAGACGAGTATTCATCTTTTCAGACGAGTATTCATCGGAGCCGCAAGCTTGCTGGAAAGATAATAATTTCAACAGTAGGTATTCTGGTATATCTGCTCCTCTATGCCTTGTAAACAGCAGCTTCTGTGGATTGTGTCAACAGGAACCATCAACAGGAATGTTAGATAATTGTGAAGAGCAGCCAAGAGAAGTTTCATAAATTAAAGTAATTTACCAAAGTTCGAATGTAGTGATTACCAAAGTCTTGAGCATCAGCCTGAAGGCAGAGTTGACAATAAGAAGCCAGAAATGAGAAAAAGAAACAAGGCATGCTAAAAGAAAACTGCAAAACAAACTTGAGGTTACAAGAGAAGCGAGCCTTTCCAGTTTCAGATAGCTTCTCACCAGTGTCCTGTTGAGAACAAGCAGGGCAGTACAATTATAGTGTCCTATCAAGCACCCATGTTAGAGCATGCTCGACCAGTAATTTTCCACATCTTAGATGACATACCGGCGCAGCACAGGCTGATACATATGACTGCTTTCAACTAGGGCACCTGCAAGATTGTTCCTTTCACAAGGGTCTCTTAAAACCCAGAAAAAAGTTGTAAGCAACATGCGAGAAGACGTCCTGTTTTTTCTCCCTCTCCATTTTCTAATGTTTAAGGAATTTAAACAAGTTAAGAGCACATCCTCTTACACGGCGAGGAGTATTTTGAAGGTATAAATTACAATCTACATGACAAAACATAAAAGCAACATAAATTCTTACATGGCGGAGCCCTGAAGGGTCTCCAGAAGAGAAAGGTAGGAAAAATCCTGTAAAGTTCGTGAAGAATAAGTCAAATTACACTTCTTTTTCATTATGTGGTTGTGGCAAATATCTGATTTTAGTAACAAGTTTGCCATGTTTCAGATTCCTGCAAGCATGAGATCAACAAGAACAGGTAAAGCTCACAGCAAGCCTAAAATTTAGACACTGCCTCTATCTTATCACTCCAGAAAATAACCAAGGACTGCAAACTTTTCACTGTCAAACGTACAATTATAGTAGGTAAAATGGTAAGAAACCAAAGAAGTCAAAAGGTTTTCTTAGAAAAAAGCTACTTTTGTTATTGAAATTCAGAAAGAGAAGAGGACTTGCTTCTGAATATTGAAGCAAGAGTAACAATGTATTCTTATCTGCTACACACACACACACACACACACACACACACAAGCAGACATAGCCTGGAAATCATAGTTAATCTACTTTCCACTTTGAATAATAACTTCTGAAGCTCATCAGCCGGAGAACAGCATAACAGGGAAAATGGATGACAGAAGTCCTTCAAAACCCAAGTTCACAATTAGAATCAATGGAGGACCTAGTTCTAGCACAAAGGATAGCCAATGACTGAACTAAGCAAGGTAAGCTACATGAATGGATCCCAAGGAACAGAGAATTTGAAAAAAAAAAAAACTGAAGAAAAAGAAACTATCTATACACTTAAAGTTAGAAAATTAAAAAAAGGATGCTGTTTTACCTGCAGGTTCATGAATGAATCCAAAGCCTGATAGAGAAAGCATTCAATCAAGAACATAATTAGTTGAAATTGAATTTGGGAAATTAAGCATCTTATATATATATTTTTTCTTATTGCCTGTGCTGTGAGTTGTTGTCACTAACGTGGTCATGCAAGCACTAACAAGATTAACTCTAAATTCAAAGATGAAATGATAAATAATGGTCATCCTATTTTCCAGATTCTAGTATCACCTGCCCTTCTTTTGCAATTGTGTGCCAGCCCTAGCAAGGATCACCATATTGAAATGAAGTAAAATACCAGGGTTGACATAATACTCAGGGATCGAAGCAGCTTCCACAGATACTGAAAGGATGAAACAGCTAACTTATAGGTTGATGGTTGAACAAAGTTTTGAAAAATTTTAAAATATTTTTGCTTTAAAATATTTTTAAATTAATTTAATATATTAATATTAAAAATAAAATTTAAAAAGTAAAAAAATATTTTAATGCCCTGTAAAGTAAAAAACAGGATATGTTCGAATCCATCTAGACTCTAGTGCTGAACTAGATTAGATTCTTGTAAGAATAAAATCACAGAGCTTCTCTTACAGTCTATGACTCAAGTCTAGTAGCTTGACACCTGTCGAAACGTAGGGCAATAATGTAATATAGTCAGCTACTTTGGTTTTAGAAAATGACCAAAATGCCGCCAACAAAGACGCCTTGCATTTTCTATTGCGTCTACGGTCTACTTGTAAATTAGTAATACGTATTTGTATTGTTAGGTTTCTCTCTTTTTAACTCTCTGGGCTGTGTAAATCGCGAACGCACACAGATTTTGGAACTCCTCTCCTCTTACCTTTTATCACCACCACCAATCATTTCGAAGGTTTTTGAGAAGAAGAAGAAGATCCATCAGAAAGATAGATAGATAGATAGCTAGCTAGATATCATCTATCAATATCTATATCACCCGTTTATTTGACAAAGTGAAGTAATCATCGATGGCAACATTTGCAGGGACAACTCAGAAGTGTAAAGCATGTGACAAGACTGTGTACTTGGTGGATCAACTCACCGTTGATAACAAATTCTATCACAAGGCTTGTTTTAGATGCCACCACTGCAAGGGTACCCTCAAGGTTGATACCGCCCTCCCTTTGTGTGTGTGTGTGTGTGTGTATACATATATATCACAACTACATGCAGAAGTCTGCTCAAAGATACAGATATAATATTGGCATCTCCTCTTTTACTGGATCATACATATTTATAGTCACCTTTTAGTTAAATTTCTTCTCTTTTGTAGTACATGGTTATAGAGAAGGTTGTGTAACCTGATGATTGTGTGCTTCCTTGTCGTGTCAAAGATTAGATAATATACATGTCAACTGAAAGGATGTTTTTTTTTTTTGAAGCTGATTTGCTTTCCAACATGATTATCCCAATATATATTGCCATAGCTAGTACTCGAACAATATAAATTTTATTTTTTTGTTCTGGGGATCCAAGTAATTGAGATCATGATTTTGCATATGTATTCATCTTTCCTTTTTTCAATTGGATGATCTATAGATGGGGTTTTTTAGACTCTTTGATATTAAATGCTGTTTGTCCTAGTTGGTTGATGTAGGTCCCTTTTTTTGGCCATGAAGTTTATTTGTAGATCCCCAGTTTTTGAGCGGTGATCGGGTATCCCCACAGGTTGTCAAGGGAAGGATAGGTGGGGTTGAGAGAGAGGTCACATTTTCAAATCTTTGTCAAGCAAACAATGACTTGTGGATGGGTTAAAAAGCAATTCTTCATTGCTTTTGTTTTCTGTCGGTATATTTGATAGTTGGGAAGAGAAGAATGGAGTTTTGTTCATTTTCAAACCACATAGTTGATTCAACAATTTCTCAGATATCAAATTTAAAACAGCAAAATGGTAATTTTGCATATACAGGTGTCTATTTTTGTAGTTAATTTTATGGCAATATTACATCATAATATGGAGAACTTTATTAGATTACCGGGGAGAGATACATGCAGTTATTGTCATGGTACAGGGACACAGCAGGACCTCTAGAAGGTTGAGTAAATGCACATTGTCTGTTTCTTTAGTCCTTGGAACGTGTGAATCATATTGTTTTCATATTGAACTTTGTTTCCTGGTTTAACTGAATCATTTAAGTTGATATATATATGCGACCTGCAGCATGAACACAGATAAGATATCCAACAGTGGCAGTTTTTTCTCATTTCCTTTTTTGCCATACTGATTGCTAGGTACCACCAGAAACATGGTTTAACTAAATCAGCATGCAATTGGCAAATTTCATGGCAATTGAAGTGGGTGTGAATACATAGGGAAGAAAACTTACTGTAAAGGATTTCACCTCATCAATCAAGATACATTGAAACTTATCTTTATTGGAGGCATATATGGATCATAATTGAGTTGCGTATTCATTCTCCAATCTCATCACTTTCTGAGTTACGTTTCTGCTTGTACCTCTGGGGGATGAACCTGGGGCTTGTTCCCGAAATCAAAAGACATAGTATAGCCATATATGAAGTAATTGAGTGATGAAAAAAAGGTAATCAGAGATTGAAGAACTAACATATAGCAGAATAGGAATGTTGATAACTACACATACTTGGATTTTCTGGTCAAACTAGTGCATAGTAGCCATATGCAGAAACCTATTATACAGATTTCGGGCAGCTTCGGGATTAGGTTCCTAAGTAAACATGGTGCCCTTTTTCATTGTAAAACAGATATGAACTCGTGTTTTCTATGATGTTTTCTTCTTAATTGATCTAAACATGTTCCTTTTCACCTTTGCAGTTGAGCAACTATTCATCCTTTGAAGGTGTTTTATATTGCAAGCCTCACTTTGATCAACTTTTCAAGATGACAGGCAGCTTGGATAAAAGTTTTGAAGGTGAATACCAGTTATTAATTTTCCTGAAGCACATTACCCTGTGTAACATCCGCTTGTTCAATTTCATTCACGGGATTTTATTTTCATCTCCCTTTCCTAGGCACTCCGAAAACTGTTAGAGGTGATCGGTCTGCTGATCAGGTATTGAAACTTCATTACAAGTTACAACAATTTCATATTTGATTATTAATCTTTAAAATGGTAATTAAGATGCTTCTTTTTGTGATTGAAACCGCACAGGTCCTTAGCAACAGCAAAGTTTCAAGTATGTTTGCTGGAACTCAGGAAAAATGTGTTGCTTGCAATAAAACTGTTTACCCACTCGAAAAGGTAAATGGGGTGGTTTAATAATAGTAATAATGCATGTTTTGATAGAATAAAATCATTTTTTCCCACTAGGGCTGGAAGATGCAAGGCATTAAATTAAGCAAATAAAACTGTTCAGATCATTGCAGCTGATGGCTTTGCTTGTTTTGCAGCATGTTTAAAACTAATGAAAATAGAAAGCTATGCTACCAAGGATGTCCAAGAACTTTAAGTTTTGGGCTTGAACACAAGTCATATATTTTTCTATTTTATCTCAAAATGTTTTCACAAATAGACATCTTTGCATCGCGTAGTTCTCCATTAATGCTCCAATTCAAGTCTGTGAAATCTCTACCCCATGTGTTTGTTTTCTAAGATTCTCAAATCTCAAGAGTGAATGTTTGATGTTGTGGAAAAAGAAAAATAGGGAACTATTCTTATAGTTTCTTGTCCCGAACTTTGTGCACCTTTCAGGTGGCAGTTGATGGGACATCTTATCATAAAGCTTGTTTCAGATGCGCTCATGGAGGCTGTGTCATCAGCCCCTCCAACTATGTAGCCCATGAGCATCGTCTGTATTGCAGGCACCATCATAATCAGCTCTTCAAGGAGAAGGGAAACTTCAGCCAATTCGGCAAACATGAACATCTTACACCAGTGGATGAGACTGCAACTGCTGAATGATACTGTATAATTTTCTATAAACTATTGTGTGTGATAAGTACTCAGAGAGCTTTATTTCCATGTAGAGTCGGATGCAATTTGCTGAAGTGCATGAAAAGCAATAACAAGCTTGTAGGATGTTTTGAAGAAAACGGTATTCATTTGCGGAGTTCCAGCTTGTTGCTGTAACATTTTGAGTGTGAGTTTCGAACTTATAATAAGCTGAGATGTGTTGAAAATAAATTCAGAAAATACTATAATTTCTGTATTTATTTTCAAGCCGAAGCTTATTTCTATGGATGCAGTGTCTTGTTTGTAACTTTGCTTTTTTTCTTAATCTGGAGTGCTGGTGTCGCTGGCTTGTTCAAATTCGTATACAATTCACATATCTAGAACGTTAAAAGCTATCCAATGTGCCTTATCTTAGATTCGTGTTCATAACAATTAAATCAAGCTCCTTTCATTTTTCATAACAATTAAATAATAGATTTGGATCGTGATTACAAAATCCGTCAGGGTGCAATACCTAACGAATTACGTTGAAATTATTAAAAACCTTGGTTTCATAACTGTCGTCGAATAATTTCTTACTGCTCTGCAAAAGATAAAGAGGTCATGCCAAGGCAATATAACTTGCAGCAAATTACTTAACAAAACAGGCTGTAGTTAAATCAGTGTTGCCACTCATAAATTTTGTCCCCCTTTTTTTTTTTTTTTTTTTTTTTTAATTTCAAGATTATTTTAGAAATTATGCTTTGTATTTTTTTAAAATTTTTTGCGAGGTTATATATTGGTTTTATGAATTTAATTTTTTTTTCTATTTCAACTTTCAACATTATATTTACTAGAGGTGGGGCTTTATAATTTTTTTTTAGTTATTTTTTATAAATTTATCATAATCTCAAGATTTAAGTCACAGGTTTAACGAATTAACCTTGATTGACCTGAGTTATTTTTTTAGGCCAATTTTTTTAATTGATTTTTTTCCCGATTTCATCATGTATTATTGGGTTGGTTAGAAACTAGGTTATTTTTTTTTTTTTTTTCAATTTGCTTTATTTGGGGTTGTACTGATCTCATGACATGGGTTGTGAGTTTAGCAAGTTGACCTGAGTCAAGTTGATTTGAATTAACTATGTTCATTTTGTTTGGGTCTTTTCTTATCGAATATTTTTAATTGGGCTTTATAGTTTTTTTCAATAGGGTTATCTTGATCTCATAAATCGGATTGCGGGCCAATCGGGTTAACCAGATTAGTATATACCTGATCTTGAAACGCCCAGGTTTAATATAAATTGCAAGAAGAACAAATTAGATATTTAATATTCATATTATTTATACCATTGTAGACAACACTATATCAATTAAACAAGAATTGCTAAGTTACATAAAAAAAATATTTGATTATTTTGATTATGAATCATATGAAACTTGTAAAGTTTGTTTATTAGATAAGATGACCAGAACACCCTTTACTAAAAGAGTGAAAGATCTAATGAATTATTAGGTCTTAACAAATATATATGGAACAATAATGATTCATTTCATAAATGGATATACATGTTTCATCATTAATGACCATATTCAATATGGGGTCTTGCGTATTTGATAAAACTTTGAATCATTTGAAAGCTTCAAAGAATTTAAAAATAAAATTCAAATTTAAATTGGAAAGGGTATTAAGATACTTTGATTAGATTTAGGTGATGAATACTTCAATCAAGATTTTCAAAATTATAAAAAAGAGAACGAAATTATCTCATAATGGACATCTTCTAGAACACCACAATATAATAGAGTTTCTTAAAGGAGAAATTGCACCCTAATTGATATGGTGTATTCCATGATGAGCTATACAAACCTTTCACTTTCTTTTAGGATTATACCTTGCAAACTACTACTTACCTCTTAAAAAAGGTTCCACCAAAATATATTGATACAACTACATATAAGATATATAATAATAAGAGACCAATCTTATTATACTTAAAGATTTGAGATATGACACTTATATAAAGTGTCTTGTATTTGAAAAGTTATGAGTTAAGTCGGATAAATGTAATTTTATGGGATATCCAAAATAAATTATTGGATATTATTTATATCATCTCATTGAGCAAAAATATTAGTCTTAAAACATGTTATCTTTTTATAGAAGATTTTTTTTGAAAAGAGAAGTGAAAGGAAAATATAACTTGAAGAAGTTTAAAAACCATAAACTGACATCCAAATAGAACTTGAACTTGAGGCAATAACATTGGATGCTCACCATAAAGCTCAAGAGACGTAAGAACTCCACAGATCAGGTAGAACATATCATACACTAATGAAATATAGACTTCTCATAAAAGCTGAAAAATAACGAGTTGCTCATACTTGATGAGTCTACAAATTACATGGAACTAATATCTGATATTGATTCTAAAAAATGACTTGAGACAATGAAATATAGAATGAATTCCATGTGTACCAACCAAATATGGACCTTGGTTAATCTACCTAAAGGGATAAGACTCATTGGATGTAAGTGAGTCTTTAAAAGAAAAACTAACATGGATAACAATGCATAAATATATATAAAGCTATACTAGTTACCAAAAGTTACAAAGAAAGACATATATGTTGACTTTGATGAAATATTTTTATCGGTAACTATGTTAAAATATATAAGGATTTTGCTTGCTATAGTTGCATGACATGATTATGAGATTTGTCAAATAGATGTTAAAATTGTATTCCTAAATGGAAATGTTCAAAAAGATATGTAAGTGACACAACCTGAAAGTTTTGAATCTAAGAAATTTTCCAATAAAGTTTGTTAGCTATAAAAATCCATTTATGGACTTAAGCAAGCTAAAAGGAGTTGGGATATCCATTTTTTATAAGATAATCAAACAATTTTATTTTATAAAAAATATGAATGAGCTTTGTGTTTATATATAAAAAAAGCTTAATGGGAGTAAAGTCATTTTCTTAATATTATATGTAGACATCATATTATTAACAGGAAATGACATTTCTTTATTCTAGTTAGTAAAGATCTGGTTATCCAAGAATTTCTCTATAAAGGATATGAGAGAAGCAACCTATGTATTAGAAATAAAGATTTATAGAGATAGATCTAAAAATTTGCTTGTATTGCTTCAATCCACATACCTAGACAAGATGCTAAAACAGTTTAGCATGGAATAATTCAAAAGAGGATACTTATCTATTTCGTATAGGATACGTCTCTCCAATGATATGTTTTCTAAAACACAAATTAAGAGAGATATGATTCCATATACTTTGGATATAAGATCCATAATGTATGCAATGTTATATACAAGACCAGCTGTATCTTATGCTTTGAGCATACAAGTAAATACCAATCTAATCTAGGTGAAAAATCATTAAAAGATGGTTACAAATACTCTTAAGTATTTGAGAAGAACTAGGAATGTTTTTATGGTGCATGGAGAAGATGAACTAGTAGTTTATGGTTATTTGACTACTAGTTTTTAATAAGATATTGAAAATAAAAATTCTAGGCTGGTTATATTTTAATATAAATAATGGTGCTAAGTTGGAAGAGTTCTAAATAAAAGACCAAATAGATTCTACAACTAAAGTTGGGTACACCTTTATGTTTGAGGGGGGAAAAGTTGTTTAGATCAAGAAGTTCACCATTGAACTAGGTATGGTTCCTAACATTATTGATCTAGTAGCCTTATACTTGATAACAATGGAGCCATTACACAAGCACATGAACCAAATTCTTATCGATGATCTAAAAATGTACTTAGACAACTCTATTTTATTAGAGAATCATAGAAATGAAAGATGTAAAGATAAAAAAAAGTATCTACTGAAAAGAATCTCATAGATCCTTTTATTAAGCCATTGTCACAGTAAAAACATTATCATCAAGTAGAGTGATATGATATTTGATATATGAGTTATTGATTTTAGTGCAGGTGGGAGATAGTTAGTGTATATACTTTGCATTCAATTGGTTGGTTACACGTGGAAATGACTTAGTTCATGTAAATATATTTAATTTATTAATAAAAACTTATTTATCTTTAATATTCATCAGATATTTGATTAATGAATCTAATATTTGATTAACGAGTCTAGAATGAAGATAAAATTTATGGGATAAAAATGTTTTGCAAAGAAAATTATAAAGTTGTTATAATTTATATAAAATTCATATTGCATAAAAGCATTGTTCCTAAATGTTCTTGGTCAATGCTATATTAAGACTTAATATTAATTAGAGTTGTTAAAACTGATACATATTATATTTTTTCTTTTATGAAAGAAAACAATTATAAGTTGAGGTATAAGGGATACCTAGAACTAATATGTAGGTGCTTGTCAGATAACATATATAACGAATTAACCTGCATGAGAATTCCATATGGAGAGATCACATGTGTTTGTGAAACAGTTCACATGATAGTTGTGTAAGTGATCTTTATATTTAAAATCACTAGGTCATCTTAAATAAGAAGTGTTATGCTTTGATTTTGCTACACATTGTCCTAATCAAGGGTAACAAATGAGCAAATATTGGGTATAACAAGAACTATATAAAGGTATTTGATCAATTAATAGAGGAGTTATCACTCTAGGTGAATTAGAAAAAATATTCTATATGTTCTCAAGTAGGATTGAATGTAAATCATTATATAAGGTGGAATGAGATTTGAAAAGAGTTTTGAATCTTATTCAAATAATCAAGGACTATGGTGTTAAGAACAAACATGATTTGACAGAGTAGACACACTTCATGTTGTAATGTTTAAATCAAAACATTGTTGATGAAATGATAATAATTACATTGAGAAATTGGCCACTGAAAAGTTAAGTTAAGCCACATATGACTTTCCTAAAATTCAGAGGGACCATTACAGGTTGCTAGACATTGTATTTGATATTCAAATATAAATCAATCATTTGTTGAATTGATAATAAATTAATTTATTCAATTAATTTAATTTAATTTAATTTATAATTATGATTTATATTTAGACCAACTTATTAGGGAACCTAATGGGTCACACACATATGAACCATTGATCAGAAATTAAAATGGGATGATTAATCAAGTGTGACTTGGTTATAAATAAGTTTTAAAAATTGAGGACTATAATGTAATTTATACAGGGAATTATAATTCTAGACCTAGAAAAATCAAATAGGAACTTGATTAGGTATATTTCTAAAATTATCCTGAAATGATATATGTGATATTATTCAAGGGGTAAATATATATTTATCATTTATAGGGTTTTCAAGTTTTTCTATAAATTGAATGTTATGCCTCTTATTTTCTATGTAATAAATTGTAGAGCACAAAATACTTGAAAAATACAAAAGAAAAGAGCTAGCACTCAAAGACATAATAATCTCTATCTCCTAAAAAGGTTTAAGAGTTTCTCGTTGGTGGTTCTTGTGGATTACTGTTAGAGGCTGGACACTTGGAAGACTTGTGGTGTGCAACAACCTAACCTTGAAGCAATTATTTAAAGACAAAAGAAATATCTGATATTCAAGTAATTTTCGTATAAACCCTAAACAACTCTAGATCGATATAACGGGATCATTAAAGCTTCTAAATTGTTTTTTAAATTATCGTTTTCACTGCATGAATGCGTTTTGGAAAACTCAACACTTTATACTCTGCAATATGCTATGAGAAGATTGATGTTTCAAATGTATAATCATTGTATCAGTAATAGTTTATACTAGGAAGTTTCTGTGTTATTTTCTCCAAGAAAATAAAATGGTGAAACTAGTCATGCCTTTTCCAAATGATAGAATAATCATAAACTCTTAACAACAATATATCAACAATCCCCTATACTATTTATTATCATCTCTCCTTGTAATTATAATTGAATATTTTCTTTTATTACAACCATCAAAATATCTTCGAATCAATTTTTGCGTATCATTAACATGTTTTTCGCCATTGAAATCTAAATCAATGTATGCCATCGACATTCAAATTAGCCAGGTCTTAATTAAAGGGCTTGTAAAAGAATTATGATAAAATCAATTCACTTTTCAATAATATTATTGAAATCGAACTAAACCAAACTAAGTAATCTAAGTGTTGAAAGAGTTGTACAAGCATTCCAGTAAAGCAATTAATTTTTCAACAATGTTATTAAAACCAAACCAAACCAAACCATTAATGTGATTATAAACAAAGTGATTTGTCCATGCAACTAGTTTGATTTGATGTCGAAGACTAGATATACAAAACATTCCATTAGATTGAATGAGAACTAGTAAAACTTGGTTGGCCGGACAAGTTAGGTCAACAATTCATTAAGATTTTTTTTTTTAAAAAGAGAAAATTGTAATTTGTTGGGCTTGAATTTAACATCTTTACCCTTTTTTT
Organism: Populus simonii; assembly: GCA_007827005.2. Taxonomy (NCBI): domain Eukaryota; kingdom Viridiplantae; phylum Streptophyta; class Magnoliopsida; order Malpighiales; family Salicaceae; genus Populus; species Populus simonii. Next base: position 8,243,155 of record CM017478.2, read on the forward strand.
TTCTTTTTAATTATGTAATTACCATTTCACTATTCTTTTTCATTTTACATATGTAATAAAAAATGCATTATAGTGCATTGATGGTCCGACAAATAAATCCACTATTGAACTAATAATTTATTAACTTGATCGACTAGCTATTATTTGGACCAGATTAGTATATGTTTGTTTTTTATGTTGTTTTTGCTTTTAGTGATAAGACTATCACTAAAAATAAAAACAAAAACAAGAATTTATTATTTTTATTTATTTTTTTGTTGTAAAAATTTGTACTTCATAGCAAACACAAACACAAACACAAAAATAAAAACAAAAACAAATATACGAGAATCAAGGGCCATGATTGAGGGCCTCCATGACAAGCTTAGACGTCATATTAAACTGAAAGACGAAACCATTGAATTATTAGCATCCATCCCACTCTTTTAAAATTTGTCTCTCTTGTGTGCACATTCACACGCTTGAATATTGTTTTGTGCTTGTCAATGCCATGTCGTGTGAGCGAACCTATTTTTGTTTGGACCGCAATGGCCATAACCAATAAGGTGAAAGTAGGTGATATCGTGCACTTGAGGGTCTAGCTGCTGTGGTCAATTCGTGTGACTTGTTCCGCCCCCGTCCCGGGTTCGACCTTCTATGTGCACGCCTGTCATCCCCGCGGTGCCTTACATGCTCCTGGGCTTGCAGGATGTCCAGCGGGCCGTGGGGAATAGTCGTGGTGCGCGTAAGCTGGCCCGGACACCCCACGTAAATCCAAAAAAAAAAATAGGTGATATCGTCGTTAATTATTTCTAAGTAATTAAGGTCGTAGGTGAAGCCGCGAAGGGACATTCTCCTCACATATCTCTTAAATAATTTCCATGTTAATCAGTTGGTTTGCTGTCGGTCCACCTAGCTCAACCTTGAAAAAATGTCTCTGGACTCTGGATAATTAAAATTTCCGAAGTCCTTGGATATTCTATAGATACCAGCCCATTTGACATCGGCTTTAATGCACCACCTGGGGCATTGAATGTTCCTTTTCAAGCTTCTTGCCACACTGTTTTTGTTCCCTTTTTTCCTTTTTCTTTTGAGAAATTAGTTCCTCGTTAAATAGCTGGCGAAGTGCTGGAATATGTGTATCATGTTTCCATCGATCACATATTTGACTACGAAAAATGGACGACAAAATGCTTGGTACTGTTTCAACAGTTTTAATTTCAGATCTGGTTTACTTTATTCCAAAATTCAATACGCGGATTATTTATTGCAAGTGTATCAAGCCCATCAGAGAATTTTGAAGAATCCCAGCAGCATAAGTCGTCAGTATTAATAAAAACTGGTATCAATGGCATAAAAAATATGCCAGAATCTTGCAGGATGAACTAACCCTAATGGCTAAGGACGTATATAGTCAAGTTATACGGCGTTAACTTCTGCCTGAGATCCATCCCATATACGGTGGTATACGGTGTGATTTGCATGTTCCTGAGTTGGCTTACAAAGATCCCTCGGGGAAAGGAAAAAGAAATTATAGCCCACACCATTAGAATCTGAATTATGAACCATGAGAAATCTAACGATTTATTTGATTCTCTATTACAAAATATTCTCCTGTCTTATGGGGGTTGGATGTTTGATTTGATTGATTAATTAATTACTCAGTACTACGAACACAGCAATAAACCCACCAAAATTATTGTACTATTAAATTTTGAAACAAAGTTCATTTTCATTTCAAAAGAGGAGTTCCTCGAGTTACAACCATGTTTGAGATGCCTCCTTTTGCTATACAAAGTATGCCCACATTAGCCAAATCTGTACTAGAAGAAAGATGTACTTTAATTTGTCCTAGTAGCTACCTGCCTCCATGGATTATCTGATATTAAATCTTGCAGGTTAAAGCAAGCCTGGATTCTGCTGTTGAGCCCATGTATTTGATCCTATGCAGCATGGAAGAAGGACATGATGAGACACAATTAGCTGCCGCTGCCAGCCTCTAAAATGCTACGGAGTGAGGGTTGCCATGCTCTTGATCTGGCTATGGCAGCAGAGTTAGCTGATGTTGTTGCCCTTGGTCTGTTTCTTTCTTTTTTAACGGTCACCTGAGATGTACTGGAAAATTAGTTTTCATGCATCCAAAACAATTAAGAGACTGATGAAAACATCAAGCAAGACTAGAAGGTAATCCTTAATCATGAAGGATGTGTGTGAATCATTCTTAACAAAAAAAAATGGTTCTAGTTTCAACTAGTCATGTTAATCTGAAGAAATATGCAAAGGGAATTCACCTGATTTTTCTTCTCTTGTTCAGATCTTCTTGCTCTTGTATCCACTCCTGATCCCTGCTTCTCTTTCACCCTCTCAGGTTTCTCTTCTGATTCTGGATCGTTTTTCTTCAGCTTTGCTTGTTTCTTTGCCCATAACCCTTTCGTAACCTCTGGAAGAAAACAAAACCCCAAAAAGAAAATAAGACTACTTAATTTCAAAAACTGAGAGAGAGGGAGGGAGGGAGGGAGAGAGAGATCTTTCTTTCGAAAATTAAGCAAACAAACTATATAGACTATAAGTATGACAAACCTTGAGTGGTGATGAGTCTATAAACATGGCCAAGAACAAGAGTATCAGTAGGCCTGAGAAGCTTAATCCTCGTTACTCTCAGAGAATTATTTTTAGCGGTGCCGTTGTTGGGACATTCCCCATTGTTATTGGTTGGATCATACAAGGTAGTGGAGAGAAGAAGAGCAACGTAGTGACCAGGGTTCGTCTTCATGACCTCACTAGCACTCACAGGCCAATAAAAATTTTCTATTTTTCCATTTGGATGTTGAATCACTAGAGTTGCAGCGTCAATGGCTTGACAATTCCCCATCTCTCTCTCTCGCTCACTCTCTCTGTCAAGAATGTGTCTTGAAGAAGAAAAGGAGGATAGATGAAGAGGGGCAACGAGGGGAGTGGAAATTTAAATAGTTGGCTTTATAGCACCGACCCACCAATTTTGAAGTGTTTTTATCTATCTATGCCTTGGCTTTTTCCTATTCTATGGTCCGTAATAGTTCGGGGGGCTACACCTAGTCGCAATGCGTTACATCAAGGTAATTAAGGTATTGTTTGTTTTTTTTTTTCAGGTTAAAAATATTTTTATAAAAATTTAAATTTATTTTATTTTATTTTATATTTTTATTATATTATTACACTATATCAAAATAAATTTTAAAAAATAAAAAAATATTATTTTAAAGTAAAAACTAATATAAAAAACAACAATAAATATAATACTAAAGCTGTGGATTTAGTATGTGGTTTGTTAATAATGATTATTTAAATAATATTTATTTAAATATTATTTAAAGAACAAGAAGAAATAAGGATTGATATGTATTTTTTCTAGTAAAGAGAAAAGAAAGAAAAGAAAAAAATGATTATCGATGATAAATTGTCCATCAACCTCCACCGTGCGTCACATAAGGAGAAAGAGGATGCTCACGCCACCCATGTGATTACGCGTATTAAACACGCACTAATAACTTTTCAAAATAAAATATTAAAAATTCAACATAAAAACACCAAAACATCCCTTTTAACCCTGTAAATTACAAATAAACTCTTGTGAAATGACAAAAACAGCCATAAATGCATGTTTTGTTTTTTTTTTATCTTTTCTAAGGGCAAAGGCATATTTTAATTATAACCTAATAAGAGAAAAACAAAAAAAAAAACTCTTGGTGAACAGCTCTAGCTTTTTTACCTTATAGACAAAGAAGTATTTTTACTATTCTAATATTTGTGAAAATACAAAAATAATACTGGTCAAAAATTCTAGTATTTGTTGACTTTAGAGATAAAAATATAATTTTATTGTCTTTTAATGATTAATAAGTTATCAGAAAAGATCAAATTACCCCCACACACCATTTTTTCCATTTAATAGCAAAATAAAAATTTTATTATAGCAATTTATAGTAAAATATATCAGTGCAACCAAAAAAAACCCACATATTATAAGATTTTGTTAAATAATTAAGGGAGAAGTTGATAGAGCCCTGAATTAGAGGGGATGTTTAATAGTTTAACCTAGCATAATTTGATAGATTTTTCTCACACGGAATGATGTGGCGAGGCGTGATTGGCTTGGTGATGAAGAGACAAAGGGAAGTTGGCCCAGAGGTGATTTTCAATCCCTAAAGACAAATACATCACATACTTCGGTCCCCCTTCCAAACCAACAAATGCAGCCAGTAAAAATAAAAAAATTATCACTAACTCAGGATGATTAAGAAAATATAGTAGCAGTTCTTTTTTTAAGTATTATTTATTTAGAAATATATTAAAATAATATTTTTTATTTTTAAAAAATTATTTTTGACATTAATATATAAAAAATAATATGAAAACATATAAAAAAAATTAATTTAAAATAAAAAAACGTTTTTAAAATGCAAATTGATCCTTCCTCCCTCGGCTTGATTTTCACTGTGCTGTATGGAGGGTGAAGTTATGGATGAGTTGAAAATGGAGACATGGCCTGCAGATATGCCGTACCATGAGGATCCGTTTTGTCACACTTTTGAACAAACAAACCAGGTGTGACTTTGATGTGCACTGACCAAACGTCACTTGATTATCTAACAACATGTTTTCAGCCATGAAGTTAAAGCTCTACCTAAGCTGTTCTTCGACCGTTACAAAAGTATTAGTGGACTTGTGTCTATTTGTCAACATGAAACTGATCAATCCCTCGCACCTTTCTTGTCGTCTTTTTTTTTTTTTTTTTTTTTCTAATCGCAATCCTCCACCCCTTTCTTTGCCACGTGAGCTACACGGCTAATAATGCCTAACAGCCAATTTGGAATCAAGATCAAGTCGCTTATGAAATTAAATTAAATTTCATTAAATTCATAATTTTAATTTTTTTGTTTATAAACAAATTCCTTTTTCGCAAGAACAACTGTAGGTTGTATAATGAAGAATGATCATGGACAACTTTCCTTCTTCTTTTTTGTGTGTGTGTGGAAGATTTAGGCCACAAATTGTAAATTACGAGCTTAATTTAGCTAATCAACTTTAACACGTCCATTGTGAGAGCGTGACAGAGGAAAAAAGAAGGCAGAAAAGCAACCGAGGCGGCAGAGGAAAGATGCACGGTGGCCACCGGACCCAAGAGCCAGTGCAATCAATAGGCGTGAAATTTTGTGAACGAGCAAAAGAAGCGTGAAGGAACTTCACATTCACTCGTGTGCAGACTGCGGGTCCCTCTTGCCACGTAAAGAGAGAGTCCCTTTATCTCCCCTCCACTGCTCGACACGCAATGAGTGCGTGTCGCCTGTGCCACATTCCGGCCAGTCTCGTCATCATCTCGTCTCATCTGGTTCTTTAAGCAGGAAAAAGAGAGAGAGAGTGAAAAGGGGTGGGTGTCTCTGTGTATAGCCCATAAAAGGTGAAAGATTGAGAGGATATGGCCATCTCTGTTAAAGCAATTGGCTGCTTGCTCCTTTCTAAGTTGGCAAAGAAAGAAACATCTTTCCATTTTGTTTACGTTTTCTTTTTGGTATCCTATGGATAGGTAAAGGTGAAGGGTTTTCAGTTGCTTATGCCCATAAAAAAAAAAGCTGAAGTAAAAAGCCAATCACAGAAGGAATCTTTGCATGACCCGTACCTCATCTTGGAAGCCCACCACAGAGAAAAAAGCAAATGAAAATAATAATTTATCAGTGCTTGGGAAGGAGGATAATTAAATTGTTTTTTTATTTAGAAATATATTAAAATTATTTCCTTAGAAACAAATTTAGTTATATATACTTAGATTTTTTTCTTGTTCAATAATGTCTTTTTGTTTTCAAATACTATTTACCAATAAAATATTTATTTGAAAATGTATAATATAGTAATTAAAATATTGAAAACTTTAGTTTTTATAAATTTCTTATTTTTATTTGAATTATTTTTCAATTTTAATAGAATTTGATTATGTCATTCCATAATTATATTAGGAATAATTAAGGGGTAATGAATTTGTTAATAGAACAATATATTAATATTATTAATATATTAGATTAACATTTAAGATGTTGTTTTATTATTTTGTAATATTAATATTGTATATGTTATTTTATTACAATATAGCATGCATCTTATCATTTTATATAATAATTATACGTATTATATAGACAATATAAATGTTATTATAAATAAGAAGGGGAAAGAAAGTTGATTTCAGTGTACATCAAATATCTAAAAATATTTAAACTCATTTTTCATAGCATAGAAAAACATAAAATATAATTATGTTTTAATTTTAAAAAAAAAGTGGACGACATGTCATCTGCCCCTTAAAATTTTGGATCAGAAATAGTAGGGGATGCGTCGCCTGTCTTAGCTAGATTTTGATGACCTTTGGTTAAAGCAATTCATTTTCAACCATATTTCAATCCAAAAAACATCCTAAACACCTTGAAAAATATTTACATGGCCTTAAACACCCAAAAACAAATAGCTCAAAAACTTACAATCAGGTCAAAACCAAAATTGATTGCAAACTCAGATTTATCATATAAGACACGTTTAAGGGGGGAAAACACCTAGGATAAACTCTCCACATCAAAAGAAATCCATTAACACCAAAATCACCTTTTTTTCATGGCCTCAATTGATGTAAACAACAACTCTTTCTTTTTACCACTGGAATCTAGCTACTTCCTTTTTTTTTTCTCAAACGAGGGATCAAAAATTAAAGAAAATGAATTTTAGGACCAAAATTGACTTAGTTCTTAATTTTCAAAAATTCAAGGGATCAAATAATGATAATTGGGAAAGTGTGGGGACTAAAATGAACATTTTGCCCAAACTTATCTTAAGCCACCCATTCCCTCTGCGTTTTTCACTATAGTCCCTTGTCGTTTAATCCTATTATTCTTTAATAAATTAACTCAAACCGGCCCTCAATATATAAATTTAAGGATGAAATTACAAAAAAAAAAATTTCATTGCAAAGTCTACACTGAATTGTAAGAGTAGCTATAGTGTGTGGGAAAACAATGTTTTCCCATGCCTTTTAGAGGATTTATAATTTTTCAAAATAATTCATTCGGATAATTAATTTTAATGCACTCTACTTAATATTTCATATTTATATAATTGTGAAAAATCCACACAAACCAAATAATTGCGATATTCTACGAGTAATTGAATCAAATATAGACACATCTAGATTTTTTTAAACTTTTTAAACATTTCAACAAATTATTATGATATGTAAGTAGTGTATGATTTAACCTTTGGTTGGTGATCTGTAATTTAATTTTCTGACGTGTTTTTTTTAAAGAAAAAAATAAGCTATTTGAAACTTATTGCTGCACTCTTCTTTTTCTTATTCTTTTAGTTGCCTCCCCTCCTCTTTATACGCATGGCTTTGCCTAGGAAAAATAATAACCCATTGATAGTGACCTTCCTACTTTTAGAGTTCATAATGTGAGTCTAACTATATATAACCTTAATGTTATCTTACTTTTTACAGTGGTGCTTGCAAACTATCCGTAGATTTGGAATTGAGTAGCGCATGATTTAACCTTCATGTATGGAATTAAAGCCACTGTACTTCTATTTATACACAATGATAAGTAAATCCCCATTTTTTCTACTTACTTCAACAATATCATTGTTTAGAGAGGGGTGCATGATGAGGTTCCACGCCTGGTTACTGGAATTGGGAACAAACAATGGATCATGCTGATCAAATGGTGGGAGCTCACTGGCCTGAGAGATTTTCTGTCGTGAAAAAAATAATCTGATGACTGACAAAGTCATCAGGCCACTCCTTTTCCAATCTCATTACCACCAAGATCTTAGTAATTATATTAAGCGGCGGACATATAATTATTTATCACAAAGAAAAGTGATATAAATCTGGTTTTTGCTGACTGCCAATTGCCTCTTTTCACTTCCTAACTTTCAGTCTGTTGCACTTCCCGTTCTTCTTCTTCAAATTTTAATTTTTGTTTTTTAATTCACTGAAAAATATATTTTCAGATGAATTTATACATCAATCAAGTATTTCTCAACAATTCAAAGACAATTCTCCGTGCACTAATTATATTTAATTCATATCTTCCAACACTAGCTACGGTAATTAATTAATGCCCCAGATTAATCTTCGAACCTGTAATTGTAGATCAGTAATGATTGTGTATGGAGCATGTGATCTAGCTAGGCAGAGCGAACTTTACATAAAAAAAAAACTATATACTAAGGTCCAGCATCTACCTCGGAAGTGGAGTTCATTAATACTATATACTATATGGAAAGAGAAGCACAGTGGATCCTCTTGGCTCTTGTCCATGCCTACTTTCTCTCCGCAGATCTTTCATCCTCATAATTTATTACTTTGCCTACCATATTATAAGTCAGAGAGTGCACAAGAGTAAGCCTTCATCATGGATTTGAGATTAAAGAAAAATTGCCGTGTGGTGGATGGCATATTCATGTGAGGGAGATGCATACTTTACTAACGAAATCCTCTGCAAGATTTTACAAACATGAAAACCCTAATGATGAGCTTAGTTTTCTGGTTATGCACACCACAAATATGGTTCCATTTTCCACTAATATAACACCTTATTTGGCTGCCCAGATCGTACATATAAACCAATTCTTTATGTGAAAATGGAAGTAGCCATGTGAGAAATTAGGTATCATGCTTCTAATTCTAGCTATTTAGTTCAAAAACATGAAGGGTACAGAAGCAAGTACTTGAAACATTCCATGGAGGGAGTCTTATCAGATTTTTCACACATTAAGAAAATACATCAGATACTGTCAATCGATGTGTTTTTTTTTATTGTATTTGTCTTTAAGATTACATGTAGCTGAAGACAGAATTGTGTGTGGAATCGATTTTAAAAAAAGAGGTAAAATAATATAATTTAATACTCAATTATTTGATTTTTTTTAATAAGAGAATAAGAGGAGGAGAAGTACTCCTTCGTAGAACTGAGCAGAAAGAGCATTAAATATTTAGAGCATCAAATATCTAAGACTTCTGGTTTTAACGAATCTGTCAAGCCTCGTATATAATATGGAAAACGCCTGCTTTTTCCACCATTTTTTTATGCTTTGATTCTGCGAGTAAGCATTGAACTCCTCCTGTTCAAGAATTGAAATAGTAAAGAAACAAGGGATGTCTGTTCCTGGAGGTCCCTGCTGTCAATGCCTTGGCATTTATGATACATTCAAATTAGGCCTCGCTTGACTCCCACCCCACCAAACAACACACGGAGTGTTTTTAGGGTTCATGTTAGTGGATGGTTTTTGTTTCTTTCTAGTTTCAAGCACTCAACTACGATATCATGACACAAAACCAAGAAGTAAGGCTAGTTGCCATTTGTATTTCTGTGTTTGCTAAACGAAGAAAATTAAAAATCAAGGGAATGCTCTTTCCCCGTCCTACAATTATGTAGCAGTATACATGCATGCCATGGACGACAATAATCTTCTTGCTAAGATCTTGTTAAACATGGTTGTTTGCAAAGAAGATCCATGTATCAAGTGGGGCTGATCACAGATCTAAAATTAATCCAAAAGTTAGAGGTGTAGCATGGGTGAATGTGATGGAGATTTGTTTTTCCAAGAATTCCCTGAGTGTGTTGTTTAACTGTAAAGTGACAGTAAGATCCTGTAATCATCATCTACTTCTTGTGGCCATTATTACCAAGAAAAGCATCTGCTTTTTCAAGAATTAACACCAGCTTTAATGCAACTAACCTTGACCTTTTCTCACCCTACTTTTTGCAGCATCTTGGAAGATATAATAATAATAATAATAATAATAATAATAATATATGCAGTATCCACAACAACAAACTTGTTGCCCCTCGTAATCTGAGTTTTTCATACAAAACATTTAGCTTAAATTTCACAACTATATAAAAACTTATTCATGGAAATAACATAATTCATTTACACGTGTAAATCTCGCATGCGTGACAGGAGCATTTTTCCAGCATTTCAACTCCCAGTAAAAAAAAAAAAAAATGACAAACTCGAAAAGGTATATTCAACACAATTCATAATTCACATAATCAGTTCAACATAAATCACATGTAATTCAATTCCATTTTAACTCAATTCATAATTAAACATACTCAATTAATTTTATATATTAATAAAACCAATTCTCATAATATTCAAATACATCATTTAACTACATCTAATAATTTATATTGTGGATGGCCTGCGCTAACGGAACCATGAACATTTTCCCGTCCATGAAAATGGCTTATCCTCTGCTAATATCATTTCTAGATGCTCAATCATTCCAAATTCATCAAGTGTAGACCAATAAATGCCTACTGGAAAGGGCGGAGCCAAAAAAAATTCTATCCTGAGCTGCTAAATAAAATATAAATTTTTTTTAATATCTTTTATTAACTCATGTACATGAATTTATGAAGTTAACAATAAAATTTTAATTCAAATAAACTCTTTAAAATATTAAAAAAAAAAATTAAAAGTATAAAATTAAAGTGAAAGTAAAAATAAATTCACTATAAAAGTTACATGATGTTTTGTGAAATAAAATTCATTTATAATCGAATCTGAATTAATATTATAATAACTCCTCAACCGGGATAAATTAATAATCTAATGTCAATTGAAAAACAAAGTAATTAAATTTTTTTCATCTCTCAATTCCTCCTTCCTTCACTTGATTCTTTCTTATATTAGTGTTTTATAAGTTAGATTTTGTAAATTTACGAGGTTATTCTCTCATCTTTTTTTTTTTCTTATGTTTTTCCCTTACTTTTCTCTCTTTCTCTCTCGCTTTCTCTTTTCTTTCTTTTTCTATTCTACTTCTGCCCCGTCGGCAGCATATAAAAGGAAGAAAGAGCTTATTTGTTTTATTTTTTAATGGCAAACAATCATTTTACCCTTAATGAATCTTTTTGCTTCTATTTGACGATCCTTTTTTTTTGTTAGAACTACCAAGCTCCCTTCAATCTAAAATTTTAACCGGATTTTATTCAATATATTTGAAGGTTCCTCATAAAATTTCAACTCAATCTGATGATTAGATTGAAAATTACATCCAATAACGTAAAACTGGTCAAATTATGATTTTTCATCAAATTTTCAAATTTCTCCAAAACTTATGAAATTTTAACCCAAGCTAAAGTATCATATTAGAAAGCTCTGCACAAAATTTTAGTATTTTCTGATAACCCGATCGAGAATTATGAATTTATATAATAAATAGTACCGTATAATAAATAAAAGAAGAAAAACAAAAAATAATCTAGCATGAGGGGGATACGATTATGAACTTTGACTCTCTTAACTAAAAAAATATAGATTTTAATTAAAAAAATAACTGATTTGATGGAGAAAATATATTTTTTTCAACTAATTTAATTAAATATAAATTTATTTAATATTAATACAAAAAAATATTAATAAAATCTTGACCTGAGCTATAACCCACCCAAGCCCTCAACATGCCTCCGCCCCTGCCTACCGGTGACATATTAGCGAAGTCAATCTAAAAACCATGTTTAATTACTATTCGTCTCTTCATCTGAACAAAACAATAGCTCCAATACTTTTTGTTTAGCTATCCATATCTTGTGATATGAAACATCATACTCAAAATCTCAATGATTAGTAGCTTAAATGGTCACAATATTAATATTTATTTTGGCTTTAATAATAATCAACATCATATTAGCAATAAAATCTAAGTCAATTTGACGATGGCATTATATAACCATTGTGTTAAGATATGTGTATTGCCCTTTTAATTTTTAGATCTCAAATTAATCACAATTATTATGATACCCTCATGTAAATAACATTAATATGTTGGTTCATATATACATTGTAATTGTACATAAGTTGTTGTTGAACATTGTACCTTGTATTGTAATCATGAATTCTTTATATACCACTAATTAATTCATACTTGTTTCGAAAAGTTTTGTCCAACCTCCAATTTAGTAGTAAAGCCTAAAATTCTATACGACTTAAAATCCAGTCATTACATATCATTTGACCAAGCCCACTAACATCCTCACATTTAGGAATAAGTCACATGAATTGACTTATTAGCTTAGCTAACTTGTCTTTCTCAACTGTGTTGTCAACATAATGATTAGCTTCCTCATAAATTGGTTCAAAATCATCATAATAATATAGAGGATTTATCATACCCAATCGAGTCTCCATATCCATAATTCCTTGTGCTGATGATTGGTTCATTACATCACCACCTATCCTAGATGAACCAGCTGCATATGATGTTTGTGTGGTCATTTGAAGTGTAGCTTGGGACCCAAATGAACTCCATGTTAAAGGAGTTTTCTTGTTTAGGTCTATTATTCAAGTAGAGCTCTAAAATTTGCAACCTACATTTGATAGTCAACCCAACCACTTCCATCACTAGAAATAGACACACTAACATAATGATTTAGCCATACATCAACCTACATCCTCCAAGTAATGTCGACTTTAATTTTAAAAAATTTCACCCAATGCCTCAATATATTAAATATTTAAGTTTGGCAAGCGACATGTCTAATTTAGCAGTTAAACACCTGTACTTTCTTTATTGTAAGTGATACTATTATCGATATTAATAATAGTACTACCATAATAACATAATAATCTCATACTAGCGTAATGTTTGGTATTGTCTTGGGACATATGTAACGGAGATAGTGGAGACAAAAATGTGTTTAGTTAAAGAGACAAAAACAGAGACATAAAAATAAATTTGTTACTAGGAAAATTTTAGAGTGAATTTAAGTACGTCCAAAACAGGAGGTACAAAGAGAATATGTCTCCAAAAACGATATTTTTTATTTTTTTATTCCTAAAATATCATTGTAAAAAACTCTCAATTCCAAAATCATTCAACTAAGAGATGTAAGAACAAAAATGGTTATTATCATAATTTTAAAATTCAACTCAGGGTTCAATCAGAGGTAAAGCTTGGGTCACGAGTCGGGTTGACTCGAGTCAGCGTAAGAATTAAAATAATTATTATTATAGTCTTAAAACTCAATTTAGAGGTCAATCTGGGGCAAAACTTGAGTCACGAGTGGGGTTGATAATTGGCCCGGTCAACATAAGGACAAAAGTGGTTATTATCATAGTATTAAAACCTGATCGTGAGTCAACCCGAGGTAAAGCCCAAGTCATGGATCAGAAAAGTCAAGCCGGGTTGACTCAAGTCATTGTAAGGATAAAAGTTTTATTATCATAGATTTATAGTTTTAAAACCCAAATCGATGGATCAAGATAAGGCTCAGGTCATGGGTCGAGACGGTCAACTCTAGTTGACCCGAGTCAACATATGGATAAAAATGGATTTTATCATAGTTTTAAAATCTGACTCGGGATTTGGCTTAAGGTTCAAGTCACAGATCGGGAGGGTCAACTCGATTGACCCAAAAAAAATTAATAATCAAAGCAACCTTGTTTTGACAAAAAACATTCAAAAGAAATCTACGAGTTTGTTACCCATGTTATATCCCAGGTCAACCCGGGTTTTTGATCAGATTAAAGCAAGGTTGTCAATTCCGTTCCGTTTCGCCCGGAATGGCCGAAACGTTCCATACCAATTCAAAAAACGGAACAAAACGGAACAAATTTCATCTCATTTTAAATCTCGGTCCGTTCCGGATTTTTCAGCTAAATTCCACCCGGAACGTTCCTGTTTCATTCCACATGTTCCGTTCCGCTCTTGAAAAGCCATTGAATCAAATTGAATTTTGTTCAATTTAATTAAAGTTCAATTTAATTAATTAAACCACCCAATTATAAAAAGTTCCTTTTCATTACAATTTTCAATAACAATGATATTAATAATAATATTGAAAATTATTATTACTATTTTCATTAACAATGATATTAATTTTTTAAAATTAGATTTATCACTAATATATATGGTTTATATTCATGTTGTTTTTTTCATGTTTATACTTTGTAAGAATTTAAGCAAAACAAAGGATGCTTTAGATTCCATTAGCCTTGATAAAATTAGCCTAACTTTATATTTAAAATATTTGTGTTAAAACATTTTACTTTCATAATATTTTGATATTTTGTTTAAGTTGAATTACTTTAAGTTAAAGATCTATTTAATCTTGACTATTTAGAAATATTTTAAATTTTAAAATTATATTTGTTTGGCATTGTCTTTGTATTACATAATTTATAATTAATTTATCTTGAATTTGAATTATGTTTGTTGAATATATATATGAACAGTACAACCCCGAAACGGCACGCCGAAACACTCCGAAACTGAAACATTCCATTCCAATTGAAAAAACGAAACACCTACCGAAACGGAATTGACAACCTTGGATTAAAGAGAGTCAATCATTTCTCTATTTTTTTTTTAAGTCAAACCAATCCAAGCCTCGAGTCGGCCCAGTTCCTTGTCAACCCACCAAGCTAGTTTTAGTTTTATAACTAAGGTTATTGTAATATTATTAATTTTAATACTCAATATAAGCTGAATATATATATAAGTTTGACAGTAATATATATTATGAATAAAATAGATTTTTTTATATTTTATTTTGTTTTGTTCATTATAACTAAACATGATAAAAAAAAAATTATTTTTGTCTTAAATACCAGTATCAAACATAATTTTATATATGTCTTCTCTTCTATCTCCTCTGTCAACGTAATCGAACTTGGGCTGCTGTCATCAAATAAATATGGAAGATTCCAATCTGTCAAAGATGGAATTGTCTTAGCTACTTGACCTCTCTCTCATTTGATAAGAGATGTTTTATGTGAACGAGTCAGCAGCTAAACACAGGCACGAAGCAAATGGCACAAGATATGACTTTGTTTGGACAACGGAGGGAATAGAAATCAGAAACAGCCAGTAGTGTCATGGTAATCTCTTTCATATTTTGCATTTTAAGAGTGAACAAATTGTGTTTTACCCTCGTGAAAATTACTTTAGAACAAAATTTAATTGTTTCAGCTAGCGGCCAAGTCTTTTGTAGCTGATCATGGTTATTCCTTGTCCCTCTTCTTGTCTTAGTTTAGTTCCAGAACAACAGCCTAAATGCATGCCACGAACCCAGAGAGGAAGAAATAAAAGTCATAGCACTAACTGGATCGTCCTAGTCGTCTCTGATTCGATCCAGTTAACTCCACCACATGAAATCAACAATCAATCCTCTGATGAAATATGTGGAAATCTAGGAAACAGCAAATTTCCACGGCAATGTTACAGTTAGGTACATGCAATCAGTGTGCTTGTGTCTACAAAAAGCAACTACAGAACAGAATGAAAAGGGAACTAAAGGCAACAAAACTGCTTCATTGCTACTTCAAGTCCTCGTCAACGGTCGGATTTTTACAAGGAAAACAAATTCAATTGAATGTTTTCAAGTCATTCTATGAAAGGAGAGACTATCTTATACAGCTATATAGTGTGCGATAAGCTATATAGCGTGCGATAAGATTCACGAGGGCGCATTGAGCATTGCAATTTTTTATCCCAAAAGGAGCTATCGAGAACTAATATACTGGATTAAGAACAGCTCATAACTATTGCTGATTAAATTACACAGATGGGAAATATTTGTTTAGATTAAAGGGCAGGGAATAGAACTCTTCACTCCTTGTATCACCCTTGTATGATCGGAATTTGTCCCACCAGTGCTTACCCCTGTCTTTCCTGATTGAACTATCTTTTCTATGCAGTGTGTTGTCCAGGAAATAAGCCAAGCAGCCCGCAACAAATGCTTCTGATGAGAAAGGAACGTTTACAATATCGTTGAACTGCCAAAGAAGAAAAAAAAAACCAAGATGTTTATCAGCCACTGGCATAGGTTTTATATAAGCAAGACAGATGGGTTGAAAATTTCCATGCATACCCATCTTCCACCAGTGTGAACGGGACCATAGCCCTTAATTGCAGTGTACTCATTAAAGTACTGTGGCACGGATAAGCCCATGAAAATAGAGAAGCCTAATATGAACTTTGTTCGGAAGCTGTTGAGATTACAGAACTGAAGAAAGCTAAGACCAGCAGCGCCTGGAAATCCATAGTGAAAAGGACAAATCATTAAACAAAACCAATCACAATATATCAGAGAGATTCACAGCTGTTTGTGAACCAAAATATCATGATATACATACCCACGTAAGCAAAGAAAAGGCAATATAAACTGGCAAAAATGGGTCCTGGAATTGAAGCAAAGATTGCCCCAAATTTTCCTGCACAACAACGCAAAGTTGACCGATAGAAGTTAACATTATACCAACAACAAAGATGAATCATGCATCAATATGAAAGCATTGAACAAACTCATATTGACTTACCAAGAATGGAGAAGAAAATCATGAATCCTGCAGATATCTGGACAACCCTTCGGCTGCCAACTCGTGTTAAGGCCAAGAGACCAGCATTCTCTCTGTACACAGTAAAGCTCGAGTCAATTTTGAAGTTACTGCATCTGAATATATAAAAGCTCATGCACTGGAAAGGCTTTCCTAGTGAGTCTTACACAGATACTGAAGATCCGGTTGCAGTTCCAAACAGCCCAGAAAGCAAAATAGCAATTCCCTAAAGCAGAAATAAAATGTAAGAAACTCAATATTCATCTGGATCATCATTGTTCTTTATACATGGAATACATAGCAACCACCGGAATATACAGCTACAAGTTCTATATATTAACATCCTTATCTTGCTCTTATTCAGGATGGATTTCATGTGAGGGTAAAGGAGGAGAAAATTACCCTAGGGACTTTCACTTCCTATAATTGGGTTTGGTAGAGTAGGGAGGGGTAAAAGCTTTTCATGGGGGGCAGTCGTCTCTTATATTTTAACTTTCTCTAAGTTAGCGCTCACACTTTGCATTGGAGACCAACCAATACATATTTCTTTAAAATAATTATAGTTTAAATTTTGATTTGATTTGATTCTTATTGGGCCAACTGACACTCATAATTTTTTAAGACTCCTATAAACAATCATAGAAGTTCACTACCTGACACTTTGTTTCACCCTTAAAAACTTAACATGTTAACATTTTGCCACCATTTTTTTTCATCCTCTACACAACAAAACTTTAGAATAGTGCACGCGTACATGACTGCACATAACAGTGGCTAGGAATAACATTTCTCAAACAAATCTTGGACATGAAGCAAATCACTTGATAGCTTTGTCTTGCCCGTGACAAAAGGAATTATTGATGCATGCCACAGCAAAGTATGAAAATTAAGACAAGTATTTACACTGTCATAAACACAAAAACAACCTTTCAGAACTAAGAAACTTAAATTTTCAGTTTCAATTACAAAGAAGCCAATATCTTTTTATTACCTGCCAGCCAACACCACGGCTAAGAACAGAAGGTGGCATATGAGTTGCACTTGCATACCTTGACACAGCAATAAATGCACCAGTGGACTGCTTATTCAAGGACAGTAATTCAGTGAACTTCCAAGATTAATTTAGATAACAGTTGTATCAAGCAACCCATATAATCCACACAATAAATATTTAAACTCCACCACATACACAAAAAAGAAAAACCAGAAAATAACAAAAACATTGAAAAAACAATGTTGAAATTGTGGAAACTGTGCATTTCACAGAGAAGTTTTATTTATATAAACGGCATTAATTGTCAGCTCATCCACATTACAGCAATCATGTGATTTAATATTGTACGGTACCACTAGTATGGCCATATGGGATAGGCATGGAAAATGACTTGACAGTTGAAATAGAATATCTATGAAGAGAAAAATAATACCAGCAAATTGACAATAGTTATGATGATGTTGCACGATGCACTTTGATTCTTAGTTAAAGCAATGGCAAATGGTAAGCATGAGGGAGAAGTAAAAATACGAATGGAAGAATGCAAACCTCTACAAGAGCAACCAAGGAAGCCATCATCATGGCAAAAGCTTCACCAGCATCAAATGAAGGTGCTCCCCATTGAAAGGGGTATGGAATTCTTATCCTGAAAAACCCATAATTCCAATAAGGAATGGTTGATGTCATCTCACGATACTAAGACATGATTAAAAAACAATATTATACTACATTAAAGCAAACTCATGCTTTAATCAAACTCTTAGTTCACAGATACCAATTAGAACCAAATTAGTTGTCTGATCCAATGAAATGTGGAAAGAATGAATGCAGTCAAGGAAAAAACTTGACATATTTATTCTAGTCAGAATCAGATAATTGCATCACAAGCTCTTCCCAATTGGACAATGACAACCAATGCAAATGAATATCTAAGCAGGTCCCCAATGATGGGCCATCTAACTCATCTTTCAAAATCAGCTTGTCCATGTGTAGACATGGTAACCAAGCACATTAATAGAGGAAATGAATGAAAAGAGTAATCAATTCACACTTTTATTTTCCACTAGATAAAATGAATCGGTAAAAAACAGTCTTCAACATCTTTATTCACCGGTTTTACTCTTTATGCAGTAAAATACCTCAATTATCAAACCAACAAGGATTTACAAGTAATAGCTAAGACCATTGTGATGAGAGATTACCAGGTCATCATAAGGCATGACTATTGCATTGACGTTTTAAAGTCTAAACTAGAAAGAGGAAAGAATGACAAGTAAAGATCCACTGTGTAACACCACTGGGTGAGGTCCAATGGTGCAGGATGTGGTAGATTTCCTGGGTTGCTAAAACTTGAGTAGTTCCCTTGTCAACCAAAAAAAACAAAAAATATCCACTATATAAAGGATAAGCCAAGAAGTACAAGCTAAGTCATGCAACTGCTTTAAGATGCAATGACTAACCATGGTGCAGCATCTATAAGTCCAGCACGATCAGTACGGCAAATTGCTTGTGTCCTTGGCGCTGCATCATTATAAGCACCACCCACTGTGAGCAGATGAGCATAAATCCATACAATCACCACAGCGAATATGACAGCAAAACGGTCAAAGATATGTCTTCCTGACTTTATCACATGAGGCATGTACTGCAAACAACCAATGACAATTAATTATCTCATCCTAACAACAACTATTACTAATAGAGTAATAATATGCACAAAAGCAAGAGATGACAGAACACGGCGTGATCAAAATAGCAACAAGGAATGCATCCAGAACACATCAACATAAATACCTGTGAAACAAATACTAAGATGATAAGCTCTGGCAAGCCAATCTCCACGCATTTGGCAACCTAAACATTTCAGTGTAAAACTTAATACCCAACTGGTAACAATATCTTTATACATAAATAAGCATGTGCATGAAAATGTAGCAAAAGGGGAGCTTACGCCAGGAAAACCAAGCTCATACAGCCCAAAACCAACGAGAGCTACCAAAGGAACAGCTGAAAGTGGACTTAAAAACCTGCAAAAAAAAAAAAAAAACTTTGATGCAGAGTTTACCCAAGCGAACATCGATTATGGCAGAAAGATGTAACAGGGCTACGTGATAAGCCAGGGTTCCTTGATTCATAAATTCAGTTGACTCACAATACATAGATGATGACTTCTATATCTTAACCAATAATTATATCTGCTTGTCATCAAATGCAATTGATAACAGGGTGCAAGCACTGCCAAAATATAAGCATCAGTTCAGGTTCCGAACTAACCTCGTGACATTACGCCAAAGTCCACTGAAACCTAGAACAATCTGAAGAGTAGAAGCAACAATGAGAGCACCTTGTATTGCACGCATAATCCTCTTAAACTTCTGTATAGGCATCAAAAGTCCTCATCAAGTTACTAATGGGATATTCATCAGTAAGGCTAAAGTGGTGAGAGGGAGCAGGTAAATGTATATAATATACCCCTGCCCACTCTGTGTTTCTCACATGAATGACTGAAATACAGTGTAACAAAAGGTTTCATGGGAACTAACACTAGCTCTTCTATATCATTAATAGACAGGTGTCACTTGACATTCCAAACCAAGACAACCTTATATAACAGAAAATAGATAAGAAATTAAACCTCAACAGGATCTACTTCATCGCTAAATCGACCAGAAAGGATAATTGAAATTGTAGTTGGGACAAAGGTGTAAGAGCCTCCAATAACAGCAGGCAAACGAGTGCCAAACAAACTCTGGAGCAATGTGTTCAAACCAGCAACAAAGAGAAGTGTCTGGATCACATCGGCCTTCTCTTTCTACAAAAACAACAGTTGCCACGTAAGTCGTAAGATTCAAGATCACCATAGTTAGTTAAGATAGACAAGAACTATCAGTATAATGTTATTTTTCCCTTGGTCTTACATTTCCACCTCCCATTTGAGGAACGAGAGCAGAAGGAATGAGAACAGTAGTTCCAAGCATCACAAGGTAATGTTGGAAACCAAGTAGGATAGCTTCCGCTGCAGCGCACAATTTTGAAATAATCAAATGCAAGCAAACCCTGATGAATAATGCATGAAAATAATCGAAAACCAAATTACTTTATCCAATTTCAAACATTGTTACAACCAAAAAAAATAAATCTGAAGGAAAAAAAAATGAACAGAACAGAACAGATCCTCTTAGCTCGACAGATTTCCTTAAAATGGAAATCGTAAAAAAATAAATTCAACAGATAATAAACATTAAAACAGCCCAAGAAACTAAAAACAATGTAATTAAATACAAAAGTAGTTTTTGTTTAAAAGGTGGTTAGTGTACCAGAATCTTGAATGAAAAAGGAGTTAGGTTCATATGAACATAAACAGCATTTAGCCTTTTGAAAAGAGAGTATATACCATAAAGATAAAGATAGAAAGAAAGCTCAAAAAAGCTACTTTCAACCAAAACAAGATTCAGAGATAACAAATTATACTTAAAAAAAAATAGATTCATTGACAGGATTCTAAAAAGAAAGAGAATGCTCACGCCACGGTGGTGGACTAGTAATGCAATAAGAAATGTTAGGAAGCTGCTCCCTTGGTGGATGTGCTTGTGGCTCCTCAGCCTTTCCTCCTCCAGCCATCACTCCTTTCCTTCCTTCTTTCTCTTTAAAAAGAAAGAAAAACTGCAACAAAAGATAAGTGAGAAAGTAGAAGAAGAACCCAGATCCCAAATCTCACAGAGAAGCAAAAACAGTACTCAACTCAATAATGTGAGCAGCGGCAAGAACCAGTGATGAGTGACTCAACTCTTACTAGTTACTTACTACCCACCAAGTATATAATAAGAAAAGGGGAAAAAAAAGATGACAAAGGTGAAGAAGAAAAGTGCCTTTTTCAACAACGGCTATTCCCCCCTCTTTGAAAGCAAAAATCAAGTAAAATTACTAATCACGTACCCCCACACCCTTCCACAGGAAAAAAAAGGTGTTCTTCTCTTTAAAAGATAAAAGGGAGAAAAAAACCCGTACGCCTTTTTTTATTTGATTATAAAGTAGAAAGTAATATCCATCAAAAACAGTGTGGATGGTGTGAAACAGCAGAGTGTAAATAATATGACATTACTACACTCTCTCTCTCTCTCTCTACAATTAGCTAAAGCTTCTCTGTTCTCTCTCTCTTATCATTTATTTATTTATAGAAGCCGAAGGAGCTACTCTCTAGCCAATTAACTTTATTTAATGCTGTATTATTCATTCATCACTTGCTAACATGTTTTAAAAAGAAGTAATAGGAGTTAATTCTGTGAAATCTACACGACCTGACTGGTCAATTTAATTAAAAATTAATTTAATTTAAAAAACTTTAAAATAATATTATTTAAATTAATTCTAACCCAATCAACTGGTTACCACTAAAAATTTATATAGCTTTTAATTTCAGAGTTTATGAGATTAGTCAATATATACAAAAACTAATTCAAATATTCATATTAATAAAAAAACTAATGAGATTTGCGTTTGTTTTTTATGTTAGTGATTATATATGGTTGTTATTAGTGTTTATTTAGTAATGTGACGTAGAGTATTTTTATAAATGTATTTTTTAGTTTAAAATATATTAAATTAATATTTTAATTTTAATTTTTTATATAAATATATTAAAATCATAAAAAAAACCTAAAAAATCAATTTAATAATTCGTCAAGAAAAACAATTCAAAAAAACACCTTAAAAAAAGAAAAACAAAGTCACCCGTGCTTGTTATGTGATTCTTAATAGTAATTGACTCCCTAGGAAGTGTAAAGCTTTTGATAAGTGACACACGTTGTTGTCGTGTAAAGACGAGAATGGCCTCTAAAAGTTAGAGCACTATGGGTGCTGTCTAGGTGTCCTCCACCTAACGTGGAATTATTGGAGGAGGCTGGGGACAACTTGGACAATACGGTAAATAAAAGTCATGGAAACTGTAATATTCCATGAACGACACTTCAATGATCAGTAGATGGAAAATACATGAATTGTCAGGCCTTGCCTACAGTATAAGAGATGTCTGAACGAGTAAATGACAGGTATTGGAGAGAACTAGTTGTGTTGCGATACAAGGTTGGATCAGAAAATGGTGCACCCGTAAATGATGATAATTTGACGGTGGAGGCCATGGATGATGAGACTGATTTGGCAGCAAGCATGTTGGTTTTGTGAAGAAGGTCAGTAATTTAACGGTGCTGATATAGAATGATGTCATGAGAGGAGGGAGACGCCTCAATGCCCAATAAGAAACTTAACTACCAAGGTCCTTAGAAGCAAATCCTGTATGAAGCTGGTGGATAAGATTGTGAATATCCTCATTAATATTTATGTAGGCCAGTAACTAGAATATCATCCATATAGATCAAGACAAAAGAGAATTATGTAAGCGAATTTAAGAATGAGAAGAAAGGAATCATTCTTTGAGCCGATAAAGTTAAAGGGAGAGAATTAGTCTGGGGCTTGATCCAAGAAACCATGCACATGGAGCTTGTTTGATGCCTTGCGTAAGAGAAAAATATGATCAGGAAATTGATGGTGAGAGAAACCAGGTGGTCGATTCATGTAAGTAGGATTTTAGGAAGAGTAGTCGTAGAAAGAAATGAGAAGGAAAACTACAGTTACACCAGATGAACTAAAGGTTTGGATATTGTTTTCTACTTTGAAGATTACTTCCAGCAGATTTGATTTTGTTACGATCATCTGCATGATTTGTGTTGTCTGCAGACTTGGTGCTGGAGTTAGTGCTTAATTGCGTATTAATACACAAGACTCTTTTAACATTTTCACTTGTTTCCGGCACCCCTGTAGGCAATGAGTTTCGTTTTGGCTTGCTCTTCAAGAGGAGAGGGTCAAGGACTTCATGACCACCTTCATTGTAAGGACATATATAATCCATTGTTAAACTCTGTTTGCTGAACACCGACGGAATTACCGTCGGTAAAATTGTTAAATCTGATAGCGATTTCTCGGCAGGATTCTTGTGCTCTTATTCTTATTTCATGATCTGATCATTATTAGATACATGATCCAATCTTCAGAAAACATGTAAAAGATGTTTGGGATGAAAATTAAGAAAGAAGCAAGGAGAGCAACTTGAATAAAAGCTTTTAGAGCTGGATGGAGTGGGGGCCGGAAGATTCCTGTTTGAATTCATGGATGCTCTGCACCGACTTGCATTCTTGACCTCATCTCAACGTAATTTTCGTTATAAAATATTATTTATTGAAATAATATTTTTTTATATTTTTATAATATATATATATTTTAAAATCAATTTATTTGGGATTAGACTTCATGATATATATTTCATTTTATTTTTTATAAGTTTATCTTATTCTCATTATCTAGATAAAAAATTTAACATGTTAACTTAGTTGACTCAAATTTTATGTTTTTTCTAATTTTTTCTTTAAAAAAATTAGCTTTCAATTTCATGTCTAGGAAAAATATTTTCTATTGTAAAAAAATATGTTTAAACAATGTTAATATTTTTTAAAAAATAAAATAATTTGACATTTGATTTATTTACTTAACTGGGTTCAATAAATTTATTTAATTTAATAATATAATTAAAAATATATATTGATAGTAAATAAAATGAATAATAAAATATTAATAGAATTAATTGTGATTAATAGAGTTTAAAATTACATTCGATGATGAGTTTAAAATGTAAAGTAATTTTGTGAATAGAGTTAATTGTACACGTATGTGTTATGTTTTGAAAAAATTAATGATTGGACTGATGACTTAAAAGCTTACTTTAGTCACACGCGAGTTAGGTTGTTCTAGTCATGTTATGGCTAGATCAAATCTTTTCTACCGTAACAAAAAAAAAATCCAGACAGTGCCGATATTTTCAGAGAAATAAAATAATTTGAGATTCAATTTATTAACTGAATTAAATAAACTTGTTTAATTTAATAATATAATTAAAAATATATTGATAATAAATAAAATTTAACAATATTTAATTATAAAAAACAAGCTTTCAATAACATACTTGAAAATAAAAATAAAAAACATTTTAAAGACTCATCATTGATCCGTTATGAATATCACCCCACCACCAAAACAGTTCTAATGCCATTATGTTATCGGAGTAATGACTTATAAAGCAAACCAAACAAAATACTATAAAGTTAACATCTCTTTTTTATATTCAATCAATTAATTTAATTTAAAAATAAATTTTATTTTTTAAAAAAAACTAAATTTAACAAAGAAAAATAAATAAAAAGATACGAGATAACTCGGGTTATTTTTAAAATCAGTGAAAAATCCTATAGAAAGTAAGTTAAAAAAATAATAGATCCTGATTTCCAATTAAATAAATGTTGAAGAATAAAACTCAAAAAAGTATGTGCTTAAAAAAAGGGAAAACAAACCTGGATAAATCTTTTAAATTTAGAATAATTTTTAATTAATTTAATGTTGAATAATAAATCACGAGTTTTATTAGTTTTTTTAAAAAATTAATTACTTGGTAGCTAATTCTCTCTTACTTCTACGTCTCCCATTGTATTAGAATCTAACCGTCTCCTGGGCATCGATGTGCAATTTATTGTGCACTTGGAGAGTGCGTGGATTTTAGCAAATCTTGCTATCTGCAAAAAATTTTAGTTGTCCAAAATTAAATAGAGTGACTGTGATGCTCAGTACTGCTGAGTATTTTATTATACATAATCTATCTCTAGTTCCTCGCGTTGACAATGGAATCTCACATGAATTTAAGCACTGACAATGTGCATTATTTTTAGGCATCAGTAACCAAGATTTATAGTAAACATGCCTGCAACCTGCAGAGCTGCAGAGATGTGTTTTTTTGCACTTAGTTCTTGTTTGTTTTTGCATTCTAAGAGCATAAACAAGCTGCTAGGTGATTTATGATATTCCCAAATACTCCCTTTAGCCATTACGTCGGCCATGGATAGAAAGAGGGATGGAGAAACATGATTTTGTTTTCTTGGGAACAAGGGAGATAAGAAAACCAAGAAAAGGAAACACTGAAAACCACAAGAGTTGGGTGATCTTTGATGCGTTTTATTGGCCAAGTATAAGATTAGGATGTTAATTTCTGCATAATTGATGATTAACAAAGAGACAAGCCTTCACATTCGTTAATTATCCAATTCCTGCACCCACATGATCGACTGATTGTTTCAAATTCAATCATGCCATATTGCTTTAGGTGGACACAAATTGATTGCCATGGACGCCTTTTGTTGATCTTTTGGAGGGGTAAAAATAAAGGGAGACGATTCTTGGTAACACAGATGAGTGATGATCTAGTTAATTTTTGTCATTTTCTTGGGACAATCTTTGTAGGTTTCTCCATCAACTTTAGCTCGCCATTGGAGGCCTGTCAAGATAACATTGGTAGGAGCCTCAAAAGTGATTTTCAAATCCAAACCTAACCTTAATCAAGGGCATTAGATTAAGAAAAAGGTGACATGGTGAAGGTGGCAAAACTATACCAAATAAAGTAATGGCAGCAGAAATGGTAATTAATGATGTGTTTTCTTGAAAGATTTTGTGTTTGGGAATGCAGTTGAAATATTTTTTAAAAAAATTTAATTTAATTTGTTATTTAAAATTATTTTTTATATATTTTCATATCGTTTTAATGTGTTAATCTCAAAAATAATTTTTAAAAAATAAAAAAATATCATTTTAATGTATTTTTAAACGAAAAATATGTTAAACCGCAACCACTATCACAATTCCAAACAGGCTCTTAAAGCAATATTACTACTTTTCCTTTTCAAAATATTTTTAAAAGAAATTGAATATTTTATATATTTTTTTATATTTAATATTAAAAATAAATTTTAAAAAATATTATTTCTAATACTTTAAGAATAACAACCGACACAATAAGACACGGCCATTAGCAAAAAGTCTGGGATAATTGAGTGAAAAGGAAGAGGGAGAGCATGAAGAAGAAAACAAAAGAGATAACGTGGGCGTCGCTTTCAGGGGATACCCCATTTCCCGCTGGAGGGACCCACGATTTTAGCAAAATTCCCTGGCGCTTTTGATTCTCTGGAGATATGGTTAATTAAACGGTGCTTTCTGTCTCCCTTGAGTCCATTGTATTAAATACCAATGGCCAATTTAGGCCGTAGGGCTTTAGAGTTGAGGCGTGTATAAAAAGTTTGATAGAGTCCGATTCTGCTGAGTGGAAAGCCTGGAAGAGTTTTCCAGTTCTGCCTCGTAGACCACGAATTCCCATATTTCAGCTTTTATTGTTATTACTAGCTTGTCTGGATAAATATCTGGCCGTGATTAACTGTGGGTTAGATAAAAATTTTAAAGTAAAAAAAAAATATTAAGAGTTCAAGAGATTTTTTAACCATGTTATTAAACATGGTTTAATTGAATTAAATTGATTAATTTCATAGATT
Organism: Populus simonii; assembly: GCA_007827005.2. Taxonomy (NCBI): domain Eukaryota; kingdom Viridiplantae; phylum Streptophyta; class Magnoliopsida; order Malpighiales; family Salicaceae; genus Populus; species Populus simonii. Next base: position 8,269,906 of record CM017478.2, read on the forward strand.
AAGATGCGGTCTTAATAATTAGTAAAAACATGATTTAACTTTTAACAAAACTTCAAGATGATAACTTTTTTTCATAAAACATATTAAGACAATCACATATTAGATCGATCTCAGCTCACTAGAAAACAATGTCATGGACTCCATTGAGTTTAATAAAAAAAATTATAAGATATTTTTTTAATTATATAATAAAAACATATGGTCATAAAGAGCACCAACCTAAAAATAAAAACTTATTTGAGATAGTGATAACCCTAAATAAAACAAAAAAAAAAATCATGCAATTTACTTCAAAACCAATCAAATATTAAAGGATAAAATCGAGAAAAAAAAACTATTAAAAGCAATTAACGGGCCATAAAACCAAAAAAGCATATCCAACCAGTGGGTGAACTGGACAAAACTATAAACTAGGTAACCCGGGTTATGGACTCCAGTGAGATTATAATTTTTTTTTCAAAACTATTTTTTATTTAACTACATGATAAGAAAAAAAAACATAAAATAAAAAAAATAAACACATCAATCTAATACTGAGATGTTGTAAAAAATTAAGAGACAAATGAAGATCAAAATATTTAACATCGCAACACCAATAATTTACCATGTTGTGTTTAATAAAAAAATTTATATATCAAAATAAATTTGTAATAGAAAAATAAAAAAAATTCATAATAGAAACCGATATACTTAAAATTTAATAAGTAAAAACAAAAATATTGAAGGATAATTTTTTATAATTTTTGAAGATATTTATGGAAGTAAAAACAAAAACAAACATACTTAAAATGGACTCCATTAAGTTTAATAAAAAAATTTATAAGATATTTTTTTTAATTGTATGATAAAAATATATGGTCACGAAATTCAACACCAACCTAAAAATAAAAACTTATTTGAGACAATGATAACCCTAAATAAAATAAAAATAAATAAATCATGCAGTTCATTTCCTAACCAATCTAATATTGAATGATAAAATCGAGAAAAAAATTATTAAAAGTAATTAACGAGCCAAAAACAAAAAAAAAAAAACATATTTGGCCAGTAGGTGAACTCGTCAAACTTATAAATCGGGTTATGGATTCTAGTGCGATTATAATTTTTTTCAAAACTATTTTTTATTTAACTACATGATAAAAAAAATATACGATCAAAAAATAAAACACCAACATAATACGGGGATGTTGTAAAAAAATTAAGCGACAAATAAAGATCAAAATATTTAACATCGCAACACTAGTAATTTACCTTATTGTGTTTAATGAATTTCTCTATCAAAATAAATTTGTAATAGAAAAACAAATAAAATTTATAATAAAAACCGACACACATAAAATTTATTGAATAAAAACAAAAAAAGATACAAGGTTGCACATATTAAAAAAACTAATAAAAAATCAATATTAAAAAAAACAAATTTAATCTATATAAAATTAAAAAAAAATAAAAAATAAATCATATATATCTCTTTAAAAACTAAACACACTCAATATCATTAAAAAATCATCACAAACTAATTAAAATATAAACCCAAGATCTATTTGAAAAAAATATCAACTAATGCATTATTTTTTAAAAAAATAGAATTCCTCTTTTTCTTTACCCACAAACCCTTTTTTTTTATATCCAAAACACTTAGAAAACACCCTAGAGACCTTGTTAAACCAATCCATGACCATAAAAAAACATAAAAAAATCACCCTAAAACCCAAAATCAACCCGAAAAAAAAAACTTATCAAGCTCAAATCTGATTTTTTAAGTGTTTTCAAGGTAAAAAAAAAAAAAACACATAATTTTAACTCCCCTCATCATATGAAACCATTTAACATAAAAAAATGATTGTTTTGGTGGCCAAAATCCTCACCAACAAACACTTTCTCTCTCTAAACTGAAATTCAACAATCTCCTCTCTCCTCCAACAAAAGAAAACTGAAAAATAAATAAAATGAAGTCCAATATCAAAATTGAATTTTGTAAAATTCAAGGAACCAATCACCTAATATCTTAAAAAGATGAGGGACTTAAATGAGTTTTTAACAAAAAATTTTAATCCACCACTTATGTTACCTACTTTTTTCACTTCAATCCCTTTTCTTTAAATTCAACCATTCCTTACAAACAAAAAAAGACATGCAATTGAGCTCTAATTTTGTCTCAAAATAGCTTAATTATACAAAAAATTAAAAATAAATTCAAGGATCAAATTAAGAATTTATAAAAATTACACTATTGTAATTCACAATAAAATATTAGAGGATAAATAATGTTTTATAAACAGTAAAAACACCACACATTTAACTTTATGTACTAGTTGGATTGCCCGAGCACCACTGCGGGTTTTCTTGCCGATGTCAAATTCATGAAACCTAAATCGCATAGCAAGGGGGAAAAGGAAGAACTTTCATTGCATGCAAGCGATATCTAGTTTCATTAAAAGGCAATGAATGCAGTGGTTAAGCAATAGTATCTTTAAGTGAAATGAAATTGGTTGAACGCTTGCATGATAAGTGAAAAAGAAAATATGAAGCTACTTTTAATTAAACGTATTTGTTATCCAATGATTATAGAACAAAAAGGTGCTTGATAAATTAAAAGGAGTTGGATATAACAGTGCTAGCAAGAGTCAAGCTGATTAGAAATTAAAATTAAAAAAAAAATTAAATCATCAATGACACCAAAAGTATAAGAGCATGTTGATCCTCTAATTTGTTAAAGCTTAAAAAGAGTTCTTCAACAAATCAAAACAGAGATTCCATCATGCATTATATTAATTTTTCAGTGCATAATAGAGCAACGAAACCACAGAACACAATTCCATTCATAAGAATTAGCACTCTTCAATTCCATTCTTGTTCTATAATCCAGCATTCACCATTTGCCTACTTATTCAGAAGCACCTGTAAAACATTTAGTGTAGTTTTTAAAAATGGCATTGTTGTCAATGGAAAAACCAGCATAAATCTCAAAGATTTGAACCTCGTCTTTGAAAACAAACTCATGAGTTTTTTTCATGAATCACCAGAATATAAAATGATAGCAGGGAACCTAGCTATTCTCTACTTAAGTCAAGCAATATAGGGGACTGCAAGGTCCTCTTTGAAAGAAAATCTACCAATGGATTCAATCCGAGCTTTGCCCACTGGTTTATTGACATCAAAGAGTGAAACTGTTGTTTTTTTAAGACATGGTCTAAGACGAAACAAAAATCTAGGCCCTAGTGCCATAAATACGAGGTGATGTTAGTTTTTTGTCTATCGTGGAAAAGCAAGCACAAGTCTATCCCAGTTGCTTTCACAGCAGGATTGAAGCCGCCATGAATCGACGGTAGGCTAATTAGTCAAAAAAAACCACATTCACTCAACATAGGGTTACAGTAGCCTTATAGCAAGTGAAGATAAGAGTTATATAGATATTGCTTTGACGTTTTTCGTTTTTTCCTCAATTGTAAATGATAAAAGGGGTTTTTTTTTCTTGCCCCACTTATCATTGTGCATTTATTTTCATTAAGACTTTGCATTGTTCTTCTTAAGGTACAGAGACTGCAAAAATCTAGCCGTCTCCTCGAAGGAACGGTCATTTGTGCCCATCATATATTCAGCTCGTGACCGACTGCATTTCATTTGCTTGCAGTAAAGTTATGGTACTTATTTTGGGACTTGCGTCGAGTGGGTGTCTCAGCTGTTACTTTACATTTTTTTCTTAAAAAAAAAAATAGTTTCGGTGTTGTGATAAATACAACCATATACGAGAGCAAATCAATGAAGAATTGAGAATTCGAGAGAACATAGCCGAAGTATACCGAACATAAGGTCCCCATGAACTACTAACTCTCTTATTAATTTAATGAGTCAAAGAAGAAAGCCTAGAAAATATATATAAAAAAAAAAACAAAAAAACAAAAGAGCAGATGCAAAAGCATTGCTGATTGTGGCAAAGAACACCAAAAAAAGAAGAAGCAAACCTCTGGAAATTATGAATACCTGAAACTGAGAGGGGTTTGAGAGCAGTTGCTGGCAAGCTTGATAGAGTGAGTCGAGGTATGCAACTGCAACAATTTAGACGATGAAAGCCATCAATAAGTTTTGAAGAAGAAAAGGAGGAAGAGAAGCTACCAAGAACATGAATAACAGCATCACAGAAGGCTGAGAGCAGCAAAGTTCCCTCCAAGCATAGCTAAAACAAATGAGAGGTAAATGTGTTCAGAAAACTATGATAGTTTGTTCTCATTTAACAGACTGACTTGGAAATGGTATGTTCGTAGAATGAAAGTTAAATGTGAAATAAATATGAGAGTTCAATTTTGTTTTAATTGTTTACGTGTCCCTTTGTTAAACAAAAGAGAGATAAATGTGTTGACAAGCCATGATAGAGCAAGAACAACCGATACAAAATCTATAAAATGTGTTCCCAGTGAAAGAGACTGAAAAAAGCAACAAATTGTCTAAAATCGAAGGTCCAGCAAGAGACATTAATCCTCCCAACATGTTTCTTCTCGCCAACCAATGCAAACAACACAGAAAAAAGGAAATCAGTATCCTTCTGATCCCTATAACAAGAAATTCCAACAACAACATCTCACTCACATCTCCATTTATATAAAAGACAAAGCAGAGTCGCCCAAAAACAGCCCAGCAATTTTGCAGGCACCAGCACTGGCACCATGAACTTATCAACCAAATCTCAAAAGACAAACAGAATCTACGACATACGTCACCAACAACCAACTTGATAACTCTTTTGATATGCCAGCAAAACAATCTGTTCTTTTACAAAGAACAAAAGAGACAGCAACTATATTACAGGGCCCAAAGGGCTTGTCCCAAGCAATTTATTGACGATGATGATGATAAAATAATAATAATAATAATATTAATGGTGATGGTGGTTTTCATTGTAATAATAACAGTAAAGATGATAATGATAATAATATTAATAATAATTATGATGATAATATTAGTGATAGTAAAAATTTTGATGGTAGTAGTAGTAATAATAATAATAATAGTAATGATTTTAATAATAATAAAAATAACAATACTGATAATAATGATAATAATAATAGTGATGATATTATTTAATAATAATAATAATAATTTTGATCTTTATTTTTTGAATTACTATTTTTTTAATCATTTTGTATAATTAAAATTCCTTTTTTTTTCCTTTAATTTTATTATTTAATACTTAATTTATTAAAAAATAAATTTCATGGTTTTTTTAGATTTGATGTTTCAAGTATAATGACTTTAATTATAATTTTAAAAGCTAACAATTTTCTTTTTTAAAAAACTTTATGATATCTTTTATATTGGTTGTTTCAGTTACCTAACCTAAAAAAACTTAATTTTAATTAGTATTGATATATACTTGTCATAAATAGTTTTTTTATATTTTTTTCTTATCTTATTTAAATATTTAAATATCATTATTTTTATATATATAAAAATTTCATTTTCGGGATAAAACACCAGCACCGAGGCTAGTTTTGCAAGAACACCTAAAATTCTCCACACTCTCCCCTTGTTTGAGTTTCGTAGATGTCCTGACACGTGTCATAACCAAACCCGAGACCTGATTTCTTGATCGGACTAACTCTGGATCGGATCTGTGGTACTAAAATTGAATGGAATGAAGGCCGGTGTCTTGTTTTTTATTGAAAGGTTTTATTTTAATTAATGAAGTAAGCCTAATAATTACAAGCATGAGCTCGAAGGTCCATTGTTTGGTTGCTGAGTGGTCCAGCTCATGAGCTCAAAAAGGCTCAGCAGAAAGTTTGTTAGATTAGCCCAATGGTCCAGCTCACGATTTCCTTCGACTGCACCATGGAGCTTCCTTTCTCTGAATGTTTCCTGTGAACTACGATTGTTTCTTTCGTTTTCTCCGTCTTTTTTTTTACTAGGTTTTTAGAGGGTGATTTCTATAAGTATTATTCAACTATTTTGTAGTCCCTTTTTTATACCTTGAACAGATTTTATGAATTTTTTTTATAGATGAATAAATTTAAATATTTATTAAATTAATTTTTTAAAATATAAATAATTTTATATAATTTTTTAACATATAATTTGTTTGATTTCTTATTCACACAAACTAGCCTCACCACACCAAAAAAAAAAGAATAATTTTTGAACTTTTCAATTTTTTTTAAGGGATTTCCATCTATTTATTACAAAAATAAAAGAAACAAAAAGATAAAATAATTTTTATTTTTACCATTAAAAAAATATTTTATTGTTTCAGTTTTAAAAACTTGATTTACATTGATTATATGATGAATATTCCATAGAAATTAATTATATCATTAGATATCATACACTAATATTTACGTTTTAATATTACAACATTGCAATAATTTTCTTACCAAAAATCACTATCATTGTTATAGTAGTTCTGAATTATTTTATCTAAATAATAGATGAATTTTATTTATACTGTATATCGATCATTTTTATTATATTTTTTTCAAAAAATAATGTAAATATTATGAATTCTGTACCCAAATAAGTCAAAACTAATGTATGATAATGATGAAAAATAACCTACAAAAAGAATAATTAAGTATTTTAATAAATTGATGAATTATGATGCTATTATATTACTTTTGAATTTTATTTTTATTTTTGCTTGTTTTTAAATATTTTTAGAGTTTTGATAACAATCCCAATAGGGTATTGTATAAGTTAGGAATGATTCATAAAACTTATTTTATGTTATTTAGCATTGATATATTTTATAACATTAGTATTATGTGTTAAAGCTATAAAGGTCAATTTAAAGATTTTGAGCAGTCGATGTTATACCTCCACCAGCTCGAGGCTTCCTCGTTAATAAAAATATATATTTGTTTTTATAATTATTAATATTTGATAGTTTAAATATCCAATGAAAAACTAAATATTAAGTTTATATAAATATTGAACTTTACCAAAACTCTCATACTTAGTTAAATATAAATCCAACAAGATTTTATTTTAACAAATCAATTATTCAAAAAATATACATGTTGAAACACTAAAATAATATACATATATACATACATATTAATGCGATCTTGGCTATGATATCAAATGATCCATTATAAGTGTCTATTGTATCTATTCTAAGGTCTAAAATGAAATGGATCCAAGAAAAGTTCAATGGGCTAAATTAAAAAGCTTGGTTTAAAAAGGTTTAAATCTGTCAGTATGAACCGCTGTCTATTTTTCGGATAATAAATGAAGCTACAAGAGGATTTTTAATATGATTTTAATTTGGTTGAAAATTAGATATTTGTATCTTTTTCAATGACATATGGTAAGCTTACTAGTTCATCCGTTTGAGAGAGAACGATGTGTTTGAAGTTGGACCTAAAACCTACCAACAAAGTGTGAAAAAAAAAATATTTTCTTAAGAGTGATGAGTTCCATTTAATATAAGAAGTCCTTAATGCTATTGGGATCTTATGTGACAGCTTTTAGCTTATTTATTTTACCATAATTTCATATAAAAAAAGAAGAATTAATTGGTCGAAAACTAATTCTTATTTTACAAGGCACTAGGCTTTTTGACCAGCATGGATTCTTCAATAATTATTTATCTTGGGTATTTTTCAATATCATTTGCGGCAAATAATGAAAAATAATCTTAGGCTATTTTTTTATTTATTTTTATTATTTTAAACCTTATTTTAATTAGTTTGAGCTTTATTTAAATTGAGTGCATGTTTGACCCATTAGTTTTAAGATTTACATATAAATACTTTTATGCAAAGATTTTTATTTAGTTTATGAGATTTTCTCTAAAGTTGTCGCATATTATATGTTTTGTTTCTCTTTGTATGGTTGAATGATTCTCATATCAAGTTCTTGATTGAACTTGCAAACTCTTCGAATGATTGATCAACTTCGACGTGATATATACTTCTCGTTCGCATATCATTATAGGCATAGGGTGGGGGTGATCAATTGCATATAACTTTGGTTCTCTAAAGCAAGGTTCTTGTTAGATCAAGTTGCAAACTCTTCTTCAAAACTCAAATTAGCAATCTAAAAGACAATTCCGCATTAGTTTGGTATCAGAGCAAGACTAATTTCAAGTTGTATCTCTTTAATTTTCATTATTACAAGTAATTCTAGAGTTTTATTTAGATCTTACCATATCTAGGGTTTATTTCTTTTTTATTTCTTGGTTTCTTTCTCTTTAGGGTCTTGACTTATAAAAAAAGATTGATTCTTGATTAATCTTGGTTGTGTTTCAATTCAAAAGAAAAGGAAGAAGAAGAAAATCGGTTTTTAATAGGGAAAAAATCTTGAAGTTACTGAAAAACTATTTACAAAACAACATATTGTGTTCTTCTTTGTGACTTGAGAAATCTGACACCTATTTTAAAAAATCAAAATTGCAAATCTTGAAAGGATTCATGGAGAAGCAATTCAGAAATTTTGGATCCTACATGAACTAGGGTTTAATCAAAACTTATCTTGGAAACTCTTGGTGATCTTGATTGATTTCTTGCAAATTTAGGTAGAATAGAATTATCTTGCATCAATTTCTTTAGTTTCTTGATTTTTAAGACATTTTCTTTATTTTCTTGAATTCCATAGTTTTCGTTGTCTCTTAATAATAATTCTTACTTTTATTTTATGTCTTCGTTTTCATCATTACATTCATACAAATTTACATTGCTACTAGTAAGTTTTTCCTCAAGTTTTGTTTTGAAAAGTTTGAATAATTATTGATTCTTGAGTCTTTAAACATAAAATAAATCACTACGTAGTTTAGTTAATTGTTTGATAAATTGCTAAGTTACTTTTAAGAACCAAAATATAGAAATAGAGTGTTAAAAAACATAATGATACTATTAGAATGAAAAACATAATAAATTATGTGAAACATGAGACAAATGAGTTTTATTGTGAGAATAAATCATACGAGGTTGTGAGTTTAAAGAGTGAAAATAAAGTGAGCCTTAAGGAAATAGTAAGAAAGGAGAAATACTCAGATTCAGCTAAGGGAGAAAAAAAGTCAATTGAAGCCAAGAATGGAGAGAAGAAAATGAGGATGAGAAAAGAAAAGAGTGTAGAAAATATAGGTAAACACTTAAGTTTCTATACAAAAAAGAGTGAGATCAAGAGTGTTTATTTTTCTAACATGTTTAAGATTTTACTTGTATATAAGAAGACATATTTTAACACCAACAATATTGATTTTTTTAATTCCCAATGTTGTTATTATCTTTGTTACAGGATTCTAAAGATGATATAGGACAATCAAATTCGGATTTGAGCTTAATTTGTCCTACTACGCAGCTTTACACCAATAAACATAATTTTTTATCCAACTGTTTAATCAAGCTAAAATTTTGCCAAAAGTCTTCAGATATCTTTTTTTTATCTTGGTTAAAATTTCAGGTCGATCATAGTTTGTTAAGGCTATTTCATAAAGGTTCTAAGTTGTTTTTAAGATTTTGTTATATATTTCCTAATGACATTCATAGTGGTTTGCCATTGATAAATGATGTAATCAATAATAGTATAGTAAAGTATAGAGATCTTAACCCTAGACTTGATGATATTTTTAATGAGTGCTTACAGGGGCGGAGCTAGGATTATTTGTTAGGGGTAGCCAAAAATAATATAATAAGATATAATATTTGTTTTAATTTATTGTACATGAATTGTAAAAAAAAACCCGCATGATTTAGTTTTATTTAAATAACTTATTACAAGCATATAATGACCTTTGTATAAGGTAAAATGTTTGGAGCAATACCAAATTGAGTCAAAGTAATGAAGTTAATTTCATCTTCATGATGTATCCATCACTTTAATGTTGTTGGTCTTTATACCTATCAAATATAAACATACAAAGTATATAAGAAACATTAGCTAAAGCGAAGCATTATTTATGTTTGATAAACTTTGAAATAAAGTAAAAAATAATAAAGAATGATTCTTACATATTTATTTTAATTGTGCTCATCGTTCTTTCATAGAATAGAAATCATCGATTATCATATAAATTGTGAATCTTTCAGTAATTTCTTTTTCTATGTAGACAATCAAATAATTTGCAAGAAAATCATCCTCCATTTGATTACTAAGTCTTGTTTTAACAATCTTCATCGCTGAGAAAGCTCGTTTAGTAGTTGCTGTCGAAACATGAAGAGTCAAAATAAACCGAATCAACCTGTCAACTAGTGGATAAATTATTGATTTTTCTGTTTCAACCAATCCTTGACATAAATCAGCAATCGATGACATGCTATTTAACTTTGGATGATTGGGTACATCAAGCTCATAATGCTGCAACTGAAATCTCAAATGAATTTTTTCTTGGTCAGAAAAATCTTGAGGATAGAACTTGTCAACAAGTAAGCATATATCTTCAACATTGAATAATTTATAGCTATTTCTAGGATCTAAAGTTGTGCTCAACTTAAGAAGCTCGATCGCCTGCTCATTGAATCTATTATTTAGCTCTTGCAATTGTTGATCAATGATAGCTGTAAATATATCAACTCGGTAGTGATGTTCAACTCTTACTGATTTTTGTTTACGGCGAGATTGTCTCACACTAGAAAAATAAGCATCCATATCAGGAACTTTAATGTCTTGATGCTTACAAAATGATGTCACTTCTTCTAAAAGAGTTTTCCAACCATCATCTCTTAACTTCTGAATTAAAGTCTTTGTAGTAGTCACCAAATGCATAGCATTTAAAATGTCTTGAGATTTTTGTTGCAGGGCTTGGCAAAGCATATCAGTAATTCCCATAACATCCTTCATTATATGTAAGATGAATGCAAAATCAAATGACATTAGCAACTTAAATGAAAAAGTCGCATCACCACATTAAGAATAAGTAGATCCATCTAAAGCAATGTTTTCAAGAACCAAGCAAGTTGCCCCATACATTTTTATCAAACTGCAAATTGATTTGAAGTGCGAACCCCATCTGCTATCTCCAGGTCGTTGCAAACCACCTACTTGATTAACTCCTTTACCCGTTTCAATCTCACCAATATCAACTAAATGTTCAATTGTAGCAGCTTGGAAAGCCCGTAATTCATCATTACGCTTACAAGAAGCACTAACAATGTTAATAATAAAAATCAAATTCTGAAAAAAAGTGTGAACATCAGATATTTCTCTAGCTGCAGCAATAAAAGCCAATTGTAATTGATGAGTTAAGCAATGTACATAATATGCATAAGGGCAATCATTAATGAATAAAGCTTGCAAACCATTCCACTCTCTACGCATATTACTGGCACCATCATACCCTTGACCCTTAATATTTTGAACATCAAGATTGTGATGAGATAAAACAAATGAGATCTCTTCCTTAAGAGTTGCAGCAGTTGTATCTTTGACATGAACTATATCCAAAAATCGTTCTCGTATAAATCCACTTCTATCAACAAACCTAATAACAAAGGCCATTTGCTTTCTTCTAGATTCATCTCGAGCTTTATCAACAATTAAATAAAATCTTGCATCACCAATCTCATGATGAATTGAAGACTGAACATTTTTAACAAAGACATGCAAAATTTCTTTTTGAATTTGATGTGAGGTGTATTTAGCATTTTGTGGAGCATTACCCACAACAAGAACACCTATTTGTTCATTGTATGATGCTAAAAGTTCCATCATTTCAAGAAAATTACCTCGGTTTTTTTATTCTGGACGTTCATCATACCCTTTAAAAGCACATGCTTGAAATGTGAGCCAACGAACAATATCTATTGAAGCTTTAATACGCAATCGATTATTCTGAATTTCTTGAGTAGTTTGCCTCTTAACTACCTTCTCAATATGACATGACTGGTTTTTCAAATTTTCCAAGCACCTGGTAGCAAATCTATGAGCTGAATTTGGACCTTTTCCCATATGAGTAAAAAAAGCACACCATTCCCCATCATTAACTTTCTTCCAACAATTAAATCCTTTAACAGTAAATGTGTCTGATCCTGGCTTTTCAGATGGTTTGCTTGGAAATAAATAGCAAGGAAAACAAAATGCAGTATTTTTTCTGAATATTGAAACCACAGATAACTTTTAAACCAATAAGACTGAAATCGACGAGGATTTTTTTTACCAGTCAGCGGATATTCAGACATCAAAGGTTGATATGGCCCCAAATTAATGTATGCCCTTCGAATTTCATCTTGTTGATTAACCGGGTATTCCCAAACTTGAGGACCATTGCTTGGATCTCTAATTAAATGAGCAATGTCGATTCTAGTAAGAGGCTGCTCACTAATCAGCGCAGGTTCTTTGTAAACTGAAGCACATTGAGGCTACTCAACCATAACTTCAACATTACTTGGAGTTAGTTCACTAGGCTGTGAGTTATCAATATTTTTCCTTTTTTTTTCGAAAAAAGAATCAATTCTTCTTATTTTGTTCACGGTTCAACCTAAAATCAAAACATATATCGTGAGAAAAATTGATAATTTTGGTGAATCTGCTAAAAACAAAACATAAAAAAAATCCATGCATAATCAAAACAAACCAATAAAATATATCTAATTAATTAGAAAAAAAAAATCACTATAACAAGAATTCAAAAAACAATTGTTAGAACTAGCAAATTTGAAAAATAAAAGGAAAAATTATAAAATTATAAAAAAATCTCATCAAATTCTTAATAAACATCTCAAAACAAAATAAAAATATATTTTAAATTTGAGTTATCGATATCCAATTACCTTGTTTTATTTACTGGAAGATAAATTAAACAGTACTCTGCTTTATAAATATCTCAAAACAAAATAAAAATATATTTTAAATTTGAGTTATCGATATCCAATTACCTTGTTTTATTTACTAGAAGATAAATTAAACAGTACTCTGCTTCAATATTTCTACACAAAAATTCTGTTTGTGATCTGCATCTTTATTCCTGTTTTTGTTTTGACCGGTTGCGTTGGAACTTTCAAGCATTTATATTAGGGTTGTACTTTGTAGCCTATAGGGAGAGAAAAAACAAAGAAACACATTGATCACTTTATATTTTTTTTTCTTTCCACGTAGGCATTCTGTAGCCTATTACTTTCCACGTAGGCACTTTTTTTTTTTTTATCACTTTGTAGCCTATTATAGCACCTTACAATTAATTACAAAAAAAAAAGTCTTGCAGGGGCCCGGGCCCCTACTTGCCCCCCCTTCACTCCGCCCCTGAGTGCATGAGTCTTGTATGTTTAGTAAGATTGATTTGAAAATTGGTTATCATCAAATTAAGATGAAAAAAGCATATGAAGGGAAAAATAACTTTAAGATTAAATATGGATTGTTTAAATGGTTTGTCATATTGTTTAATCTTACTATTGTACATAGTAATTTAATGACGTTGATGAATCATACATAGTGTGCATTCATAGGTAGCTTTATGGTTGATTACTTTGATGATATTCATAGTAAGAATTTAGGTGAGCATATTGAACATCTATGATTTTTGCTTAATATGTTACAAAAAAATCTTGTTCATATATATATATATATATATATACTGGGATCTGGGTAGGAGTAGTAACATAAAAGTCAGTATTCTTAGAAAGAACAAGAGACCATTAGACTATAGGTATGCAACTGAATGGTGTAAGTCCCGTCTGAGTTTTAGGGCAATAAATTTATATAACCTGCAGCCTGTTTCCTAGTTTATCTTTCCTTTCTATGGATTCTGTCTTTCACAAGACTACTTCTATTTCGGCTTCCTCTACCTCTAAATCTTTTGAAAGCAAAAGGATAGTACAAAGTGAAGAAATAACTATTGAAGACTTTACAAAAAACATTGATGACTGGAAAATTTCAAAAATTTCTCAAACTCAGATTTATCAAAAATCTAAATATGATATTTTCAAAACAGATTTTACTATCAAAACTGAAGAAAAAGATATTTAGCTTACAAAACCTTTTGAAACCATTCAACTCCTCTCTCAAAATCCCTAAAAAAACATTTAGCCTGAAACTATAAATATATTCATGTTGGCCTTGTCCAGGTCGGAATAAAACCCTTTACAAAGGAAGGCTTAAACACCTCCATTCTAGCTGTCCTCCGTGATGCTAGATTTCAAAACTTCCAAGACTCCCTCCTCAGTTCTATTGAGTCTAGCCTTTACAGTGGTCCGGTATCATTTGACTGTTATCCAAACATAACCATATCCCTCAAAGACAAAAATATCTTGCAAAGTATGCTACTACAAATAAAGACCCATAATTATGACATGCTCGAAGGATCTATTCATGTTGCTCTTATATTCAAAATCCATTACAAAGCCATGTTCTCAGCCTTTGCCAGCAAACACAAATTCCAATCTCAAAAAGGCGAAACACTCCTACTACAAACAGATTTATCCCGCTCAAACACTGTTGTCCCAAAAGCAATCCAATGGAAAGACATATCCCTACCAGAAGATTGGATCCTTGAAGGTGCAGCACCACCAGAACTACTACCACCACCACCTCAACCCAACGTCCAAATTAAAAATATTACCCAATACACAGATGGAAAAGTCAAATTATCTTTCCACCGACACTCTACAAGTTCCAGATTCTCAGAAACCTCTTCCTCTTCCAGTACAATATATTTGGGAAGAATTTCCAAAATCCCTTCTGTTATCAATATCCCTTATCACGAAAACCTTCCAAGAAAATCTACATCCGATATCCCTTCTCCTAGTTTTCAAAATGCAGACTATACTACAAATATACCAAAACCTGTCTATACAAACCTTGAGCAACCATCTCCTCCAACTTCACCAACCTTTTCAGCTATTACTGAAAATATCCAAAACGAGCTGAATGTTTTGACTTCAGAAAAACATTTTGTTCTTGACAAAACTATCTTAAAAAAAGATTGTTATTCGGCCTGTAACTCTATAAAACAAATTTGGTTTTTTCAAAACTTTCTCGCACACAGAAGTGAAATACAAAAACAATTTTATAATTTCATTGAATTACACAAAATACAGATTCTATTTTTTGATTGGTTTGAATTATATTATGCATTTGAACATCACATTCCATATCCTTTTGCATCCATTAAACATGCATGCCCGATCACATCAAGGTCAAAAACCCATGTATGGAACCTCACCAGTGGACCTACAGTTGAGTCTGAACATCCACCTTTGAGAAATATCCAAATAACCCACAATAACCAGACTGTCGAGGCAGCTCCTTATAAATTATCCACTGATGACACCCTTTCCAATACAAAACACATCATTAACCAAAACAACTTTACAAACACCAACCTTAATACCTTGGGAAAGCAGCTTACACGACTAGGGAAACAAATACAAAGAACTACTACAAGTTTAGTTGGCATTAAAACCTCAACTGACTTAAAACTAAAAAACTCAGTCTTCAAACCTTACCAAATTACAAAAACAAGCCAAACACAAATCCAAGAAAACCAAACAGATTTTCTCAAAGCTATTAAAACACATCTACAACACCTTGACAGTTCGTCTTTAACTGTTCCAGACACACCACAAATAACCAACCCTTCTACCTCCACAAATCAAGTCAATACTTTACAAAATGGCCCCGGGGAGTCTTCTGATGAAGGTACTTCTCCAAACCAACCTCTTTCCCTAAACAAACTTACCTGGCAAACTCCCAAAACAACCATTGCTCCAGACATTTCCATAACTACTGAACCAACTATCCTTACTCAACACAAATATAATGCCTCTTCCCTTTATGAATGGAATATAGATGGAATGTCCGAATATAATATCCTCAACACCCTCCAACATATGACTATGACAGCCAATGCCTACAAAACCCAGACAGGAACCCCAGATAAAGCTATTGCTGAGCTCCTTATTGCTGGTTTCTCTGGCCAGTAAAAAGGATGGTGGGATTACCATCTCACTGAAACCGAACACCTACATATCCTAAACTCCTTCTAAACATATGAGGACCAAACACCCATCCTTGACCCATCTGGAAACACTATCCAAGACGCTGTGTCAACTCTTATTCTTATAATTTCCTTACATTTTGTTGGAGACCCTTCCCATTTGAAAGACAAAAATGCTGAACTCCTTTCCAACCTTAGATGTAAGAAGCTAAGTGACTTTCAATGGTACAAAAATACCTTCCTTACCCGTCTCATGCTTAGGGAAGATTCAAACCAACACTTTTGGAAAGAAAAATTCCTTGCAAGACTACCTATTCTCTTAGTAGAAAAGGTTAGAAACAAAATCAAAGATTCCTTTACAACAAAAACCATACCATATGACCAGCTCACATATGGTGAACTTGTAAGCTTTACTAAAAAAGAAGGTCTGAAGATCTGTCAGGATCTTAAACTCTAGAAGCACCTAAAGTGGGAAATGAAACGTACCAGACAAGAACTTAGTAGTTTTTGTCACCAGTTCGACCTTTCTACCAAAAAACCCTCCTGCAGTGGAAACTATTCACAACCCAAAAAATATTCAGGCTAGAGACCTCCTTATAAACGATCAGTACATAAAAACCGACAACAATTCTATTCTAAACCAGATCAACCTTACTACAAAAAACCCTAAAAATTTACCAAGCCCTACAAACCTTTCCAGTCGAAACACAAAACAAAATTTGACCCCAAAAACATTACCTGTTATAAATGTAACCAGAAAGGGCATACATCCCGTTTCTGCAAGGTCAATAATAAACTTCATGAACTCCAAATAGATGAAGATACCATCAACCAAATACAAAATCTCTACATTAAGGCTACAGACACTGACCACTCTCCTTCAAACACTTCTAAAGAAGAATTTCAAATCGATGAAATAGCAACCACTAGTGCTACTTCAGATCCCTCTATAAATTCCAAACAAATCAACGTCTTGACCCAAGATCAGGAATTCATTCTTGAGGATATCAAAAGACTTGATGATCCTCAACTTCTAAAAACCTATTAGGATAAATTGTTGAAAGACTTCAACCAACCGGAGCACCCCCCGTCTAACCGCTCTATATTACCTTTTACCAGCACCAATACCTATGACCTTACAAAGATCCTTGGCAAAAAGAAATCCAAAACCACAGTCACCATTCCAGAATTACATTCTGAGATAAAAATCCTCAAATCCGAATTGCAAACCCTCAAACAGGCCCAACAGAAAGACTTTGCCATACTACAACACCTTCTGTCCAAAATTGAAAGCCGGTCTAATACTGAGTCTGATACAGAAGATCAAACCATTGAATCTCATGCATTACCACATACACTTACAAATATTGAGCATATTCTAGATGATTTCTTAAACGTACTAACCCAAATATCTTCCAAGAAATATTTAATTAGAATTACTCTTGTTTTCTCAAAAGATTTCAAGCTTGACACTATTGCCTTATTTGACACAGGTGCAGATTTAAACTGCATCAAAGAATGAGTGGTTCCAAAACAATTTTTACAAAATACCTCTGAAAAACTCTCTGCTGTTAATAATTCCAAATTACATATTGCAGGAAAAACCCAAGCCTCCGTTTTCAACAAAGGCATTTCTCTTAAAACATTTTTTGTGGTTACAAAAGACATCAATCATACCATCATTCTTGACACTCCATTTATTGACATGATTACTCCATATCAAGCACATCATAATTGTATTACTTCCAAAATCAATAACACCAAACTTGTTTTTCCATTCTTAGAAAAATATAAGACTAGAAATTTAAATTTGATTAAAGCATGTTCCATACATACCTATCATATCAATGCAACGATTCATGGAAAACAATTCCATTTACATGATTTACAAAACCATGTTTCTTTTTGTCATATCAACAAACAATTACAAAATTTTGATTTACAAAAGAAAATCATTGATTTTCAAAATAAGATTGAATAACAGATATGTTCAAACTTACCTAATGCTTTCTGGAAACAAAAACAACACATCGTTGATCTTCCTTATGAAGATACATTTTCAAAAAAACTCATACCTACAAAAGCAAGACCTATACAAATGAATGCTGATTTAGAACAACATTGCAGACTTGAAATCCGCGATCTCGAGTATAAAGGTCTTATCCAAAAGTCTCGATCACCCTGGTCGTGTGAGGCCTTCTATGTCAATAAAAATTCTGAAATCAAAAGAGGCACACCAAGACTTGTGATCAATTACAAACCTCTAAATTCTGCTTTAAAATGGATCAGGTATCCAATCCCCAATAAAAAAAGATTTATTACAAAAATTGCACTCTGTATTCATATTTTCTAAGTTTGATATGAAATATGGATTTTGGCAAATCCAGATTGATCCCAAAGATAGATACAAAACTGCTTTTACAGTTCCTTTTGGCCAATACGAATGGAATGTAATGCCTTTTGGCTTAAAAAATGCACCCTTCGAATTTCAACGCATCATGAATGACATCTTCAATGCACATTCAAAATTCTGCATTGTTTACATTGATGACGTGCTCATTTTTTCACATTCTATAGAACAACATTTCAAGCATCTATATACATTCTTCCATCCTACCAAGCAAAATGGTTTAGTTGTTTCTAAAACAAAAATTTCTCTTTTTCAAACCCGTGTCCGTTTCCTAGGTCATTACATCTGCCAAGGTACTGTAACACCAATAGAGAGATCTTTACACTTTACAAATAAGTTTCCTAATAAAATTACTGATAAAACCCAATTACAAAGATTTTTAGGCAGTCTTAATTATGTTTTGGACTATTATCCCAATATTAGTCGTCTATCGAAACCTTTACATGACAGGTTAAAAAACAACCCTATTTCTTGGTCCGACCTCCATATCAACCTAGTCAAACAGATTAAGAAACAGGTCCAAACTATTCCTCTCCTCCATTTAGCTAACCCTTTAGCTCCTAAGATTGTCGAGACTGACGCCTCTGACCTAGGGTATGGTGGGATTCTTAAACAGCTACAAGATAACAAAGAACAAATACTTCAGTACACATCTGCCCACTAGAATGACTGCTAGAAAAATTACTCTACTATAAAAAGGGAGATCCTTTCAATTGTTCTTTGTATTACAAAATTTCAAAGTGATTTATTAAATCAAAAATTTCTCTTACGTGTTGACTGCAAATCTGCAAAAGAAGTTCTCTAAAAAGATGTCCAAAATCTTGCTTCCAAACAGATTTTTGCCCGATGGCAAGCCATTTTAAGTATTTTTTTATTTCGATATTGTTTACATTAAAGGAGAATCAAATTCCATCCCTGATTTCCTAACCCGAGAATTCCTTCAAAACAGGTCTTGATGTCTCCTAAAGCAAAAGCCAAAGACAAGGGAAAAGCCCCTCAAACACAGCTTACAAAACCAGAGAGCCCCAAGCCTTCTACAAAACTCATGTCTTCAGCCATCCTAGCTGCCAAGCATATCAAATCTTGGTATGAGGCAGTTATTGAAGACGAAAAAACTACAAAACCACCATAGGTACAAATAGACGCAGTTCAACATTGGGTTGGCACTATATCCAAATCGCCTGAATTACTCATGGCATTGCAAAAAGTGTCCCAACAAGCCTCAGTGACTCCGTATCTCAAACAGGTAGTATTTCCAAATCACTTTCAAAACCCCAAGGAGGCATTTCATCTTCAAAACCCCTCATTTCCTTACAACAAACCAGTTTTCCAAAAATCAAATCCAAATATATTTTCAAAACTGCTTTCCAAAATATTTTAACTATGGAATAAGGATTTTACCATGAAAACCATTTCATTGCTGCTTCAAAAATTTTCCCTCCAAAATGGTACTACAAACCTTGGAATTTAGCTAAACCACAATCCTATTATGCAACCATCCTTGAGATTACCGATTCTGTCAAATTCAAACACTTCAAACTACATTTTGATCACATTGAACCGGCATACTCTACATGCATTATTCACAAAGTCATCCACCCTAAAGATTGGGGGCAACCCTTGCATCAACCTCTTTCCTTCCCCATACACTACCTAACAAGCCCCTAAGACTTAAATACTACCTACACATATTGGGATTACCAACAGGCATGGTGTAATGCCTTCCTCATACAAAATCAAAATCATAGCCATTCTTGGCTTTTCTACTTCCACAGTACCATGAATACTACAAATCTCTCTCTCTGGTTCCTTCAATGGTGAGACTTTTATGGTTGTCATGTTGACTACCTTAAAAAACATCCTTTAGTTGAAAATGGTTATCTACATTTCAAAAATAATTTCCAACCAGCTCCTTCTGAAAGAAAGTTTTCTTCCCTCCTTATCTTTTGTACAAAATTTTTTGTTTAGTGGGTATGTTCATGGTTCTATGATTATAATCTACAAAACGGACATCCAGTATTTGTTTGCAAATTCAAAATCAAGTGGTGGGATTCCTTTGCAGCTGAGTCTAAAAGTTCAAAATTAGCTGTTACGGAATGGTTACAAAAACATCAAACAGCTCCCATCATTGATCCTCATCCTCAATTAAAGTTTTTAGCCCGAAAGGCTCAAACGACAGCTCTCCTTGCCTCTGCTAGAATTGAGGAAGAATACCTACAAATAGTACAAGGAATTATACAAAGCCAAGACCCGGAAACGGTCTTGTCCCAATCCAGCTCATCTGGCTCGACATCTCCTGCCATTTCCCTTGGCAATGATAATAAAGATGACTGTTTTGGTATCCTGCCACCTATCACGCGACGTTAAAAAAAAAGTATTTCAGGCTTTTTAGGCTCATCTGTTTAGAGCCCGTTTCTTTTAGACTCATATGTTTTGAGTCCTTTTTGCCTTTAGGCCCATCTGTTTTAGGCCTTTTTCTACAAATATTACCTACTCTTACAAACCAACAAATCAAGTGTCGGTGGCAAGACGACAACAAAGGAAGCTTCACCAAAAACATGGACAATTTCCATTTTGTCGTCATCCAATCAAGGCAGATAATACCACATGGGTTCACATGGGTGCTGAAGAGCTTTTTCAACAGGATGTTTTGGCCTCTTCCATGCCAACTCGTCTATAAAAGGCCACTTCAAAATCCTCAGAAGGCAGACCAATTTTTTCTCAGAAAATTTTATTCTCCCCTGTAACTCAAATCTGTAACCCATCTCCGTCCTCCTCTGTAACCGATATCTCTTGTATTAATTTTTGTTATAAATTTAAGTAAGATAATCTTATTTTTATCTACATTTTTGTTATATCTGTTCTTATTCTTTTTATTCTTGTTATATTTAAGTATGCTCTGTGTTTGATCAAGGATCCTGACATTGTTGGTCTTGCCTTGTTCATTCGCATCAGAAATCTGTTTATATTCCTCTTTTCTTTGTTCTTGTTATAAAATCAGTATATAGGTTGGAAACCCATGACCCGATCTTTTAGATCATTCTCAGGTATAACAACGCCACGTACTGAACTCTTTGCTTATTTCTTCTCTTATATCTTATATATATATATATATATAGTTGCTTTACAAGCATATTATTTTGTTATTGTTTTTTTGCATGTAAAGAGCCCAAACTTATTCATAAATATTTGACTATTATTATTTTTTATAGATTTAATCATAGCTTCTACTCAAAATTTGATTACCCCAATCACTATTGCTTTGGCAAGTATTACTTCGGTAGTGAGGATTCCACCACCACCTTCGGTGGCACACAATAAGAAACCTTAAAAGTTGAATTGGTTGAATTTCAAAAGGTGACAACAAAAGATGTTTTATCCAACCACCTTGAACTTAACAATTCTTGACTGAAAAAGCATTAAAGCTATTAGATGATGAATCTGATCCCACTACAGTCGTAGCTATGGATGCTTGGAATTACATTGATTTTGTGTGTAAGAACTACATCTTGAATGGATTGGATAATACACTTTATAATGTGTATAGTCAATCAAGAGTGCAAGGGCACTATAAGAAGCTTTGAACAAAAATTACAAGGCTAAAGATGCTAGAATAAAGAAATTCATAGTTAATTTTTTTGGATTTCAAGATGTTGACTCAAAGACAATGATAAACCAAGTTAAAGAGTTTCAACTCCTCTTGCATGATATACATGATGAAGGTATATCTCTAAATGAATCCTCTAAATTACTATAATCATTGAAAAATTACCACTATCTTGGAAATAATTCAAGAACTACCTTAAATATAAGCGCAAGGAAATGAGAGTTGAAGACCTTATTTTAAGGTTAAGGAAGAGAGAGGATACAAGTTGTTAAAAAAAAAGTCATCTCTTTTGGTTCTTTTAAAGCAAATATTATGGCACAAGTGGTGAAGTCCCACAATTAAAATCAAAAGAAAAGGCTTGCTATGAAAGACAAATAAATCACTAAGATGTTCAATAGAAAATGCTTTATCTGCAATAAGAATGAGCATTTGACCAATGATTATATAAATAAGGGTCAGTAAGGGACAATAAAAAGGATTGCTCAAACCAATATCAACAATGTTGATCACCTCATAAATAAACTTTTGTAAATGAGCTTATCCATTATTATTTCCAAAGTCTACATGATCAATAATCATAAGTAATGATGGGTTGACATTGATGTCACAAGATATGTATGAGCCGAGAAGATGATAATCATAAGTAATGATGGGTTGACATTGATGTCACAAGATATGTATGAGCCGAGAAGAAGATGTTTTCCACTTACAAATATATGAGAAACTCATCAACCTTTAAGTTGTGTAGAGAAGGTCATGTGAATTATATAAAAAGAATAATGCATTTTCTTTTTATTTGCTTGAGTCTTGTGATATGTGGCATGACATGTTAAATCATGTGAATTATAATTCTATATGAAGGTTAATTAACCATGAATTATTTTCAAGTATAGTTTTTGATAAAAATCATAAGTGTGAGATATGGTTAGAATCTAAATTCATAAAAACTTCTTTTAAACAATTAAAAAAAGTAGTTAACCTCTAGATTTATTTCACTCAAATATTCTTTCTTTTACCCTCTACTCCATGCAAATTAGTATGATTCATGGATATATAAATTCTCATAAATTATTAGGACAAAGAAAGAGGACCATCAATACATAAATAACACTTTCTCTTCTCATTCATTATATACCATATATAACCTTTAAGGCAACATTCCTTCTATATCTTTACTAATTTAAGCATTGTAGGGTCTCCTGCATAATACTTGAGACTTGTGAACTTGTGAACCTTTAACTAAGCTCATATTCATTAACTCTTGAAGCCCATCAATATACTATGGAAAAATCTTGATATCTTCATAAGTTTACTCCAAACTTTGTCATGTTTTTTTTCCATAAAACATTGAGATTTTGAGATTGTTATCTTCTATAAAAAAGATTTTGAATCTCAAGAATAAACATTAAACTAGGATGAGAGAAAAAAAGAGAAATAGTATAAATACATTTTAAAACCTCTAAAAAATTCATCTTAAAAATAAGATGAGAGTAACCAACATGCTTAGTTAATAAAAGAGCTCGCCAAAAGCCCTATATTTTTTCCACCATGTTAATAGCACAACCAATATTGATAATAAAAAAAAACCCTTATAAAGTATCAAGATGGTTACAAAATAGACTACCCAGAAAGTTTTCATATATGTTAAACTTTTCCCATCCTTGCTATAAAAGAATCCATGACACTAAATGAATAGGTTAATTGATATCTTTAAGATTATTAGTAGTAAAGGCTAATTCACAGCCATTAAAACCATGTTTAACATGCCACATATAAGCATGAAGAAACATATATTCCCTAGATAAAAAACTCTCATTATTTATACTCTTTTAAATAGTCTAACAAGAATTTATAAAAAAAATCAAGTAATAGAGAAACTCTCCATTACAATTAATATAAAGCCAATCATAAAACTAACCATTCAAACTCGTATAACATGAAGACAGTCTCTTAGAACATGAAGGAAATCCTCTTGAATAGAGTGACATATAGGACAAAGAGATGTCTAACATATACCATTGTCAAACTGAACTCTATATGTCAACAATCAATCCCAAACATCCCATTAGATAAAGTACTTGTGCTTTTAGGAAGCAACTAGCTATTAAATCCAAGACTACCTAGTCATGCATACTGTAAGACAAACTTTTATGATATGTTGATACCAAATTTTACTGTATACGAGCATGTTAAAGTTTATACTAGATTAATGATGATCTTTAGACTCTACCACAAATGCTTGGGTCATGATAAATAGAATATGTTAAAAGAGTATCATTTTCATAAAAAGAAGATTCAAGTACCAATATATAAAATCTTTTATATTATTTAGACAATCCTAAATTGTTGTGATTGACAACAAATTTTTGTACTTGAAAAATTAAATATGAAAGGTTCCTAGGGCTTGATTTCACCAATTAAATTTCTTCAATGAGTTTAAACCTGGTTGCTAGAATTTCATCAATTAAATTTCTTCAATGATTTTAAATGCTTGCATTAATGTTTTGCTAATTACAATGACCAAATTCTCTCTCTTTTTTTTATGTGATATCTTATTTTAAGGTATAACATCTATATCTATATTATTTTTATATCTATCGTCGTGATGATAAAAATTAATATAAATTTAGTATACTCTATGAAATTCTTAAATGTAGATCACAAAATTGTGTATTTATTTCTAAACTACACTACTAAGGATTGATGAATTCATGAACTAACATTGAACTTAAATTTTCATTACTTCATTCAACATTTTAAGCATGCAATTCATGATAAGAATACATTTTGAAATCATCCAATTATAATTAACAAAGAATATTCAATACAACCATATTCAAATCATGTCAAAACTTCAATGACTACATCGTAGCCCTAAAATAAAAAAACTAGCAAATTATAATTAATAAATAATCTAATTATTTCTCAAACACAAACTCAATTTTAACAACCTTAATAGCAATTCAACAAGTAAAAAAATAGAGAAAGAAATAAAAAAAACTCTGTAATTATAGAAATTACAGCTTCTCTTCCCCTATTTTCTTCTCTTCTTTTTTTTTTCAAATATTTTTGTTATCTACCCTAAGTCAAAAACTTGTCGTCCATATCTGCAATTGAAAATCCAATCCATTTAAAACCAATTCTCGTTTTAAATTTTAAAACAAATTTCTCCCTATATTTACTGTTAAAAATCTGGAATTCTTGGCTGATTGACTTCCATATGGGTTTAGAGAATTAAAATGATAAAAATTGAAAATTAAAAGAATAAGAAGTGAAGTTGACATATCAACAACAAAGATGACCAACCTGTAATTTTCGGGGAAGGAGAGAGAGAAAAAAAAGCCCCACTGACAATAAACCGCCCCACCTCCATCGACACTCGTCGTACCAACAGTAAAAGGAAGCGATGACACTTCCAATTAGACGACATCAAGGCATATATGGCCACAGGGAGGCCTCGCACTCATCAATATTTTTTCTATTTTTATAATAATTAATCCTTATTAAAAGATTAAATTGCCCTCGATGAACTTGGTAATAACAAAAAAAAACAGAGTGAAAAGACCAAAAGACCCCTGGACACGTGAGTAATTTTTTTATATTTAAAGGATAAACTTGTCATTTTATTGTATTTCAAAAAATAAAAAGACCCCTTTATGTTAGTTTTAGAATTCTTGACTTGGAAGATAATTAGATAACTTTACTATGCTTAAAAACATTAAAAAAAGACATTGATCATTAGTGGGTTGCGAGAAAAGATTGAAATACATCCACTACCAAAAAAAATTATTTTTTTAATATAAAAGTAAAATAATAATTATAGTATAGCAATGAATTATAGAATATATTCCATGGCCATAATAAATTTGATTTTTGTTTTAGTTTTTTTTTTTGTTGTTGTCGTATCATAGAAACATGAACATGTTATAGTTGCCATCCCCTACCGTTCGAAAGTTGCTGTTCATGATTTCTATGATATGAAAAGGACAGGATGATTTGATACCCACGGATTTCATACACTATGAAAATGATATGGCCAAGTGATTGACGCACGCAACTTGGTAAGCTTAGGCATAGTATTAATCTTGTACCAAACAACCTGTAATATATGGTGTAGGATTTTTCAAATCGAATGACTTCCTTCCTTCCACACACAATCTATGAATCCAAAGATTTCTTTTGTTTTTGGACTTTTACACCGGTGGCCGAAGCATACCCACTATCCTTTTCTTTAAAAAAAAAAACATAAAATAAGGTCGGAAAAAGATTGGGAGCCGGTGGACGGAACCCAAAAAAAATAAAATTCAAAGACTGGACTTGTACTTACTGACAAAAGAGAGAGAAGAAGAAGAATGGACGGGGCTTGCAAAAAGCAAAGCGTAGAAACCCGAAAAATCATTTTCTTGACAAAAACACAACATTTACATCATCCTTTTCTTACTTAACCGATTTGTGTTGGGACAACTCAAGACAACCTTAACTTCTTCATCATTTGCCCACATGTGACTTGCACCCCCCGACCACCCGAATTTCCACTTATACCCTCCACAAAATTAGCTAATCCAACTACCTACCCTCCATGTAACCCTATCATACCCCACCCAAACCCCCCCCAAAAAAGGAAAAAAAAAACAAACAAATTTTAAGTGATTAACCTGCCATGCCACTTGCCATACATATCTCTGACCCGACATTTAAATTTAGTAATAAATTAAAATAGGCCGGAAAAAAAAAGTCAAAGACAAATACCTTCCCATCCCTTAAATTCAGTTAACAGTAACAGTCAGGTTTTTTCTTTTAATATTTTAATCGATAAATAATAATCACCACCACTGGTGTTCTCTAAAAATCCTAGTTCCCTCACAGTCAGGTAACATTAACACATTATTAAACTACCCGAAGCCCTGCCCAATCTGCCCGCCTCTGCTCTACCAAGTACGCGAGTAGTACTCTACCTATCCTTTTGCCGTCTCTCTCTCTCCCTTTTTTCTTATTTTAGGTTTATTTCTCCTCGATACTCTCTCTCTAGATTCTCGATTTTCTCTCTCTAAATCGAAGCGGGGTCTCGAGTTTTTCTCTCAATTTAACGGATCCGGAGATATAATTGGATCGTTTGGTGGAAGGAATCGCAGTTATTTTCGATTAGGAAAAAAAAAGAAATTAGGGTTTCGATTAGCTAATGGTGAATTGAAGAAGCTAGGGTTTGTTTTACCGGATCTATATAGAATCGGTTGATTAAGCGAAGACAAAAGTTTGGATTTTGGGTTTTATTTCTTGGAAGGAGAGTGGTGGATTGATGGTACTCGAGGGGGAAAATGCAAGGCTATGCTGCATGGAAGGGAAGGTGAGGAGAGGAAAAAGGATCATCGGCACATGTGGACAGGTCCCACACGTGGTAATTCTGCTGTAGCTGGTGATGTTGTTTCTAATTCGTTTTTCAAGGTAATTCTTTTTTTTTTCTGTTTTAATTTTTGGGGTTTTTTTTTTATTTAACATTTTGGGGTTTTGATTTGTTTGTTTGGCGGGACAGGATGGAGGGTTAATTGGGTTATTGTACATTTGTGGGATTGAGAGGGGTATTGGATCAATTTTATTGTAATTCTATGTTATCTGGATTGTATTGGTGGATGATTTGGATAAACGATTGCAATGGGAAAATTGCCTGTGTGATATAGGAACTTTTGGGAGATGAGCTCGACTTTGAGAGTTTTGATTTTCTTTGATTGGTGTTGACATTGAGACTCCATGACTGTGCTTTGGCGATATATGATTTATGGAGTTTTTATTGGGTTTCTTGGTGCTGATGCTGCTATTCTTACACTGATTGTATGGTATTCTGGGAGGTGTTGAGTTATTATGGGGTTTTTGTAATGTATGGGCACAAATTGGTGTGTCGAAATCGAATGGTTTCTCTTTTGTTTTATGTTTTAAGGACTTTTCTTCAACTTTGGGCAAAATTGGGTTGGTGGAAAATCTTTTTCCTGGATTTATGAATTACAAAAAGAGTCAGGCTTGTATATGGTTTATAGTAAAAAAGGTGATACATGTGCTGTTGTTTGTTGAGCTAGTTAGCTTCATCCTCAAAATGGTATTAATTCTGAGTATATAGCTCCTGTAAGCATGGATACAATGTGAGATATGTTGGTGTTCAATTCATCAACAAGTTCATGATGTGGAAAAGATACATAAATATATAAACTGTCAGTTGTGGATTTTCTTGGGGTTAATTGGTTAAATTGTCTATATTTCATGTTTTCGCTGATTAAATTGCCAAAGCATACCCCCATACCTTCATTAGAGGAAGGCATGCCCCTTTTTTCATGTTTTAATTTCAGTCCCGTTACTCTTGTGGATAAAAGCTGTACCAGCTGTTGAAATTATTTATACCTCAGTTCTTGTAAGATAGCTTCAGTAAATATGGATTTGTGATTGGTTACATGAGTTTAGAGTGTATGCAGGTGTTATACAATTTTTATCATTAGATAGCTTAAGGTTTGGCTTGGCATTAAGCTGTATACAGGTATATTTGGCATTAAGGTTTGGTTTGCAAAGATTTGTCTTGGAATTCTTGATATGGGGTCTGTACTGTTTGTGTCTATTGATTTTGAAATTTTAATTACAGGATGCTGTCATGCTATTGGATCCCTGGGGCCTTCTTAGTATCTAAATAGTTTAGGAAGGGGCTGTGTGACTCTTGTAGAAGTTTCTTTCTTGAAATCAAATATCATAGTATGTGATATCTGGTTGGGCTAGAGACTTTTGGGTAAGGTGGTTTAAAATTCAACTGGTTAAATAATTGATGATTTCCAAAATTGTGAGTTTATGCAATAATTCCCATCACTCTCTGCTGTCACACGTGTTCTAATTTTAACTGCCCACCATTACTTGGAACAAAAAATTCAGTTTTTCTTCCTTTGAAATGTTTTTTTTCTTTTTCATTCAAAGTTTTTTTTCCTCGTGTATACAAACTGAAACCAGAGTGATTCAATTAAATCTTTATCGCCCTTGATGACTTCTTTCAGGCTTTCATATGAGAATTTTCACTGAATCATGATTAAGTTAGCTTTATTGATTTGATTTTGTTAAGTGCTTAATTATTGAAACCGAGAGAGGATGGTTTATCAATTTACTGAAGCTGGAGCTTTTGAATCCACAAAATTATAAATGTTGATCAAAATGTTAGAATAATTAGATAGTATAATCAAGTAATGATATTCCATTATATTGTTTTGCCAAAGGTCTGTTTTGACAAGTTGTTCTGCATCTCTGTATTTGTGTAATGTTTATTTATTCTTATTGAAATGATGATGCAATTTTGTTTAGTTCTTTTTTACTATACAAATTGCATAATAGTTCACCAAAACTCCCATTTTGTATTTTCCCCTAACAGGATGGACGCAAGATCAGTGTTGGAGACTGTGCTTTGTTCAAACCACCCCAGGACTCCCCGCCATTCATTGGAATAATTCGTTGGCTGACTAACGGTAAAGAGAACAAGTTAAAGTTAGGTGTAAATTGGCTTTATCGACCTGCTGAAGTAAAGCTTGGCAAAGGCATCCTATTGGAAGCTGTGCCAAACGAAATATTCTATTCGTTTCATAAGGATGAAATTCCTGCTGCATCATTACTCCATCCGTGTAAGGTTGCTTTCCTTCCCAAAGGTGTTGAACTTCCATCAGGGATTTGCTCATTTGTGTGCCGGCGAGTTTATGACGTTACGAACAAGTGTTTATGGTGGCTAACTGATCAGGATTATATTAATGTGAGTGGTAGATGTGCTTCTTGACTTTTTGCTTTGATTTGTCAATACTCTGGTAATTAATCCTTCTCCTCCTTTTCTTTTCACAGGAACGTCAAGAGGAAGTAGATCACTTATTGGATAAGACACGCTTAGAAATGCATGCAACAGCGCAACCAGGTGGACGCTCTCCAAAGCCAGTGAATGGACCAACATCAACATCTCAGTTAAAACCTGTTTCAGATAGTGTACAGAATAGTGTTTCATCCTTTTCTTCTTATGGTAAGGGAAAGAAAAGAGAACGGGGCGATCAGGGCTCTGAGCCTGTGAAACGAGAGCGCTTTACAAAAATGGATGATGGGGATTCTGGCCATAGTAGACCAGAAAGCATGTGGAAATCTGAGGTTTCTAAATTTACAGAAAAAGGAGGACTTGTGGATTCTGAAGGGGTTGAGAAATTGGTGCATATAATGCTCCCTGAGAGAAATGAGAAAAAAATAGACTTGGTTGGTCGGTCAATTCTTGCTGGTGTGGTAGCAGCCACTGATAAGTTTGAATGCCTAAATCAGTTTGTGCAGCTTAGAGGCTTGCCAGTGTTTGATGAATGGCTGCAGGAGGTCCATAAAGGGAAGATTGGTGATGGTAGCCCCAAGGATGGTGATAAATCAGTTGAGGAATTTCTGGTAGTTTTACTTCGGGCACTCGATAAGCTCCCTGTAAATCTTCATGCTCTGCAAATGTGTAATATTGGCAAATCTGTGAATCTTCTGCGCACCCATAAGAACTTGGAAATACAGAAGAAAGCGAGGAGCTTAGTTGACACATGGAAGAAACGTGTTGAGGCGGAAATGGATGCAAATGCAAAGTCTGCCTCTAACCAAGGTGTCCCATGGCCTGCTAGATCACGTCTTTCTGAAGTTCCTCATGGTGGGAACAGACAATCTGGTGTATCCTCTGAGGTTGCAATGAAGAGCTCAGTTGTGCAACTCTCTGCTTCGAAAACTGGTTCAGTCAAGGCTGTACAGGGGGATACTGTTACCAAGTCCGCATCAACATCCCCTGGACCCGTAAGATCGACAACTTCACCTGGATCAGTGGGTAATAACTCAAAGGAAACACAACCCCGAAACACTGGTGTGAGTGCTGCCTCCGATCCATCTCCAACAGTAGCAAGGGATGAGAAAAGCAGCAGTTCTAGCCCGTCCCACAACAATAGTCAATCCTGTTCCAGTGACCATGCCAAAACTGGGGGGTTTTCTGGAAAGGAGGATGCAAGGAGCTCGACTGCTGGTTCAATGACGGCAAGTAAGATCATTGTTGGTTCTTTGCGGCATCGTAAATCAGTCAATGGCTTTCCAGGCCAAGCTCTATCTGGTGTCCAAAAGGAAACTGGGTCGAGCAGAAATTCTTCTTTGCACAGAAATTCAGGTTCAGAAAAATTGTCACATTCCAGTTTGACAAGTGAGAAGGCACTTGATGTTCCCATGACAGAGGGGAATGGCCATAAATTTATTGTTAAAATTCCCAACAGAGGTCGCAGTCCGGCACAAAGTTCCAGTGGAGGAACTTTCGAAGACGCATCAGCCATGTATAGCAGAGCTTCTTCTCCTGTGATTTCGGAGAGGCATGACCAGTTTGATCATAATTTGAAGGAAAAAAATGATTCATATCGAGCTAATATTACATCTGATGTTAAGACTGAGTCGTGGCAAAGCAATGATTTCAAAGAGGTGCTTACCGGATCAGATGAGGGAGTTGGGTCGCCTGCCACTGTTCCTGATGAAGAGCATGGTCGGATAGGTGTAGGTGATGATGGTAGAAAATCAGGTGAAGTCTCAAAAGCTACACCTACTTCAACTGTGTGTGAACATAAATTGGGGAAGTTGAATGATGCTTCTTTCAGCTCCATGAATGCTTTGATTGAAAGTTGTGCAAAGTACTCTGAAGGAAATGCATCATTGTCAGTTGGTGATGATGTTGGTATGAATCTCCTTGCTAGTGTAGCTGCTGGGGAGATGTCCAAGTCTGATATGGTTTCACCGACAGGTTCTCCAAGGAGAAACATGCCTATCGAGCATCCCTGTGTGCCAAGTGGTTTGAGAGCAAAATCATCTCCATGTGATGATCCTGCTCAAAGCCAAGGTAAGCCTGTTGATGGTGTTGATTATGAAGATGAGAAGCGGGGTATTACTGTTGGTACTTCACTGTCCAAGAACACAGAGGCTAAAACAGTTCTGTTATCGCAAGAAAAAAGCACAGGGGAGCTCAATGGACCTCCTAATTCTTCCCATGTGGATGTGCAGCAAACTGCCAAACCATGCCTAGAAAGCTATTTGAAATCAGAGGAAACATTAGTAGCTGCTGTGTCCTCTGCTAGCACAGCAGTGAAAACATCAAATTGTGGGGGCAAAGAACTGTGGGAGAAAGAGGATGGTGGCAGATCAAATGTAGATGGCATATCTGATGACAAAGAAAAGTTGCATGGTTCTGTCTTTAATGATATCAACAATACAGGAGTGCAAGCTGCGATTGAAGCAATGGAAGGATCATCATCAAACCATCGTGTAGAGTTTGATGCTGAGAACAAGAAAAATATAAATAAAGAGCTGAACATTTCTATTAAGGCAGAGCCAGCACCACCTGCTATATTGCTGTCTGATTTTGCAGAAGGAACAATTAATGAAGTGCTCCAACCTTCTAGTTCTGGTAAGGATATGGATTCTGAAAACTTGCATGAGGTGAAGGCTGGTGAAACAGATGGCAGGAGTCATTCTACTGAGAAAAATAAAATTGAAAATGAAAGTAATACAGCATCAGCTGCCACTGATCATGAAGGTGAGTGCAAAGTGGAGAGCCTGGGAGGTAATCAAGTCGATGAGCAATGTAGTACCGGACCAGCTGCCCACAAGGCAGCACCCATACTTTTTCAGGCACCAGAACAAATAGTAAGGTCAACAGAGTCGAAGTTGGCTGGCACTGGAGCTGATGTAACTGAGGAATGTACATCTGATGCTGCTGAGGCTTCTTCTTTATCTGCTACGGGGGGATCGGATCTGGAAGCAAAAGTTGAATTTGATCTGAATGAAGGCTTTATTTCTGATGATGGGAAATATGGGGAGTCGAGTGACTTGAGAGCACCTGGATGCTCTTCTGCGATTCAGCTAGTTAGCCCTTTGCCCTTACCTGTTTCTTCTGTGTCTAGTGGGCTTCCTGCTTCCATTACAGTAGCTGCCGCTGCAAAAGGGCCCTTTGTTCCACCAGAGGATCTACTGAAGAGTAGACGGGAGCTTGGTTGGAAGGGATCGGCAGCCACAAGTGCATTTCGGCCAGCTGAACCTAGAAAAGCTTTGGAGATTCCATTAGGTACAGCTAATATCTCACTACCTGATGCAATGGTTTCCAAGCCTGGTCGCCCCCTGTTAGATATTGACTTGAACGTTCCTGATGAAAGAATCCTTGAGGATTTGGCTTCACGAAGGTCTGCTCAGGAGGCAGTTTCTGTTTCTGACCTTGCAAAGAATAATGATTGTGCACGTGATGCACTGATGGGTTCAATATCTGTTCGAAGCTCTGGGGGACTTGATCTTGATTTGAATAGAGCAGATGAAGCTAGTGATATTGGTAATCACTTAACAAGCATTGGCCGGAGGCTGGATGCCCCACTACATCCCGCCAAATCATCTGGTGGTTTTCTAAACGGAAAGGTTGGTGGTTGCTGGGACTTTGATTTGAATGATGGCCCTCTTATCGATGAGGTGAGTGCCGAACCATCACAACTTGGGCGGCATACCCAAAACATTGTGCCATCCCAACCATCCATTTCTAGCCTTCGAATGAACAGTACAGAAATGGGAAACTTCCCGTCCTGGTTTCCTCAAGGGAATCCGTATCCTGCTGTCACAATCCAATCTATCTTGCATGATAGAGGAGAGCAGCCTTTCCCTATAGTTGCAACTGGTGGGCCTCAACGGATCTTGGCTTCCTCTACTGGCAGCAACCCATTTAATCCTGATGTCTACAGGGGAGCAGTGTTGTCGTCCTCTCCAGCAGTGCCATTTCCATCTACTCCTTTTCAGTATCCTGTCTTTCCTTTTGGGACCAGCTTCCCTCTTCCCTCAGCTACATTTTCAGGTGGTTCAGCATCGTATGTGGATTCATCATCTGGTGGGAGGCTTTGCTTTCCCACAGTACCTTCTCAAGTAGTAGCGCAAGTTGGTGTGGTCTCATCCCATTATCCAAGGCCTTATGCTGTTAACCTCCCAGACAGTAACAATAATGGTGCTGTGGAGAGCAGTAGGAAATGGGTAAGGCAGGGTCTAGATCTCAATGCCGGGCCTCTAGGTGCAGATATTGAAGGTAGAAATGAGACCTCAGCTCTTGCATCGAGGCAGCTGTCTGTTGCCAGTTCACAAGCCCATGCAGAGGAGCTATCGAGGATGTATCAGGCGACCAGTGGAGGTTTTCTTAAGAGGAAGGAACCAGAGGGTGGATGGGATGGTTATAAGCAATCCTCCTGGCAGAAGGGATGAATAATGACACAATGCAGTGATCCACCTGTAAGTTTTTGTCATGTTCTGTAAATATATGTGCTCTTTGTGTTTCATGATTTGAAGCTGTGCTATAGCCTTTTCTTTTCTGATGAAGTGGAGGGGGAAATGTTTTTTTTAACTTGCATTCTTTTGGGCATGAGTTGCACTTAGGTTCCTGTTCACAGGTCAAGTAATTGTGTTTATATTTTCGTTGTGTTTTCAATTACAGTTCTCCTGGTTGGATGTTGGCTAACTCCAAAAGATCGTCTAACTTGTGATCTCAAGGATGGGTGGTAAGTGAGTTATTTGATGTTCAATCTCCAACCACCACCCTGTTGCTGTACCGTTGTACCTTAAAAAAGGAATCTTTCCAGGGTCATTAAGTGTTATATTCTTGAATTTGTACTGGGTGGCTCAGTTCACCGTCCCCTTTGTAGATATTTTAACCAATGGAAAACTTGCATTCTGTGACCGTGTTGCCCAGACATTTGAAATTGGTGTCCATATGTCTATCGGATCGACAATTTATACTGCTGGATGCAAAATCATCCTTTTCCAACCATTCTGAGAATTAGGAGCCCTTTGTATGTGCTTTGTTGTTAAGCAATCTTTCTTCATTTATCTTTTCATTTTCTCTTTTAAAGACGTACATGTAAGCAGATTGGTTCATGAATTTTGGTGCTCAAGCCTTTCTTGCTCTGGCATATGGTTTAGTTGGATGCTGTATTCCTTTTAATTTATTCTATTTTTGAACCTGGTGTAGATTATTTGCTACACACCGAGTTCTACCCAACTTTGCTACTACCTTCGCATAATGGTGTCTGAACTCTAAACTAATATAGGTTTGTTTATGACATTTTCCCATTTGTGGCCCATATTTGTTCAAAAATATTGCTCCTGCTATCATGTTTGAAAATTGGCCTTTGTGCCATCAGTTCTTGGTGTTGGATTGTCTTTAAGGTTAAGATGTAGCTGTTATTACAGTTCAATTTTTCTGTGTCATGTAAGTTTGGTTGAAGCTTTGCGAGGATGGTTCATTATGGAAATTGTATTTGTATTTTTGTTTAGGTTTCAATTTTGAGGACTGAAATTCAAATTAAAACTTTTGAACCACTATAATCGGAAGAATCTGATCCAGAGTTGGAATGCATCTCGAAAATCTTTAAGGTCAAGGGCTGTCCCCGTGATTTTATGAAGCACGGGTGCCAAGTGTTGCAGGTTCATGTTTTTGGAGGCGTTGGGTGATAAGAATGGGCATGGTGTTGCGCATTAAAACCTAAATCATTTCAAACTATCTTTATCTTGGTTCTATAGCTTGTGTTTTTGGTCTACCCAATCTTATAGCAATTGCATATTAATAAAGCCAACTGCTTTGATGGCGTGCTGATGCTCAAGTATCAGGCAACGTTGCAACCACTAAATTTGGGGCTGTTGCTTCCATAAAGTCTGGCTATGGGTGGGACGCTCTCTCCTTTTCTTTCCTTCCCGTGGTTACATAACCCTTCCCCTGAATCAAGTTCCAACAAAATACCATTTGCTACGGGTGGGATGATCTCTCCACACATTCTTTCTCAATACACCTATTAAAACCCTTATATTGCACAATGAACCAATAATCTCCATGAGATTTTGTTCTTGTTGTCTCCCATATTACGTCTCAATACACCTATTTGAACCTTTGCACGATGAATAAATATTAAATCTATGACTTTTGTGTCTCCCTCTCTTTTTGTCAATCTGTTTACACAAGGTAGATAACAATGATTTTTCATCGCAAAATAGGAAAAGGAGTTTAAAATTGATCATGAATAAGAATTGACTGAGGTGAAAGAGTATCAACTAAAAAAGTAGAAGGAGCAGTTAACTAGTCCAGCAAGAGACTAAAAGTCACAATCGCTCAAAAGGAACTGACCAACCAATGAAGTATGGGTGTGTGCATAACCAAGCATATATATTCCTATTCAAAATGCGAGTCCTCGACATAATGATTAATAAGAAATTAGAGATTATGCTAGAATTCATATATATCTGTTTTTTTAATAAAATAAATAACAATCACAACACAAGAATCAACTAGAATCACTTCCCCGACAACGACACCAAAATTTATTGCAATGTCGCAGTCACACAAATTAATTACCCTAACTTAAACAAGCAAGATAGTATAGAGCAAGTAAGTGGTCGATTTCATGAAGAAGATCTAGTTCAGGTCTTTATACTAAATGATTCAAAGTTGGGGGGTTTTGAGGTTATCTAGGCTATGCTATGGTAAACAGAACAAACTAATCAAGCTAAACTAAATAAATCTGAAACTTATCAAGAGAAAAACCTTAGTCTCAAGTAAACATCCACCTACAAAAATTAAAATTGATCACTGAAACGATATGTCAATTTATATTCTGAATATCTATCTTTCCTTAACATTAGTTAGTTAACCGATTCGCAGTGTAACTAACGCTAACCATTAAACAACCACAGTGTCCGCACTAGTAATTTAATTCAATTCAATGGCAGCCTTAAGAACTAGATACTAGATAGGTTGATAAATCTAGACAACTTAACCGTATGCAATTTATGTTTGATTGAATTGAATGTTTTTCCTAAGATTAAAACTCCGGTTTTGATTATTAAGCTTAATCGCTTCACAAGTTCAAATATCACAACTCTGGTCTTGATAGCAAACTTAACAGTAGATTGGTTTAGAATAATAATTTATAGTTCGCTCTAACAATCAAACTAAACAATTATAGAAAATAAACATAGAAAAACATTCATACTTATCATATAAATTGAAAAGAAAAGATAGAATAGATCTTATAGTTTTTGAAATCCGAAGGTTCCCATATCCTTTGAACTAAGAAAAATAATTTGCCTTGCATTTCTATTGAAAAACTAATGAATAGAACATATGAGAGCATAATTTTAGGTATAAGAGAAAAGGGTGGAGTTTTTCTTTTTCTTTCTAGCCGCCCCCTCTCTTTCTTTCTCTCTTTCTTTTTTATTTGATAGGAAACCCTAATCCCCACATCCCTCCAATCCGTTTGTATTCTCCTAAAAAATATAAAAATAGTCATTTCCAAAGTAAACAATCTACATTTAAGTAAGTTGGATTTATTTATTCACAAAATCTGTTTGTTGGTAGAATTTAAAAGTTGTCTTAGAAAAATCACATATTTCTCATACGAGCTCCTTTTCTTCTAAAATTTCGTAGGATGACAGGTCTTTGAGTCAGGAATCCAAAAAAATTAAGTTTGCATCAAATGATCTTCTTTAACTCAAGATATTCAAGTTGGAATGACCGAAGGTCAAAACTGGCAAAATGTGAGACTTGTCTTTGAAGGCTGCGATTTCCATCCTCTTTATTTTTTGTATTTTTCTTTCCATATATGCATAGAAAGGTATGGATGTAAGCTTTCTAATTCCACTGGAATCACTTCATTTCAACCTCTACAACTCAAATTCTGCATAAAACATCGATCAGATGTCAAATCTGCCAATATTCGACACGGGTTGGAACATTGTTTGAATTTTATCTTCAATTTACTTCTTTTCGAATCTCACATCCAAAAGTGCCTTCAAAACATAAAATAAAGATTATCAAGACATTTTATATATAAAACATGAACAAATACTAAGTAAATGTGGGTAAGACTATAGAATAATATGATTGCATCAATAGGGTTAGAATTACTTATGTAAGTAGGATCCAAAGTTTGTAATAATATAAATAGAGCCAGATACTACTTTAAATGATGATTAACCCTATATATTCAAAATTTTGAAATTCTAACGGGTTTTTTTTCTTGGATGGTTTTATCACCTTTATTGTTTTTCTTAATGCTTAGTTATTTTTCAACACTTAAATTTCCTTCATTCATTTTTATAACTCGTGTTTTCTATGCACATCGATGTTTTAAGTACATATTACCTTTACTGAGTGTCCAAGGTCTAGAATCCTCACTTTGCTTGGTTAGAGGTAATTGTTGCCTCGTTGAAGATTCAATTCTAAGTATAGTTAATTGACAACATAAAAGATTGGCATGACTAATGGTATACAAATTCAAAATATATTCTAGAAGCCATTAAAACACGCCTCTAAAAAAGTATAGGTAAACTCATCTCTATTGCTCGAAATGAATAGTTTGCACAAGCAATGAAGACATGCTAGTCTTTTAACTGTGAAGAGCCTAAAAACCTATTATTTCTTTAGATTCTAGAGAATCAACCAGTGACAGACGTGCCCAAAGATGGGTCTTTATTGTCTAACTCACCATTATAACAC
The DNA here is from genome assembly GCA_007827005.2 of Populus simonii. Taxonomy (NCBI): domain Eukaryota; kingdom Viridiplantae; phylum Streptophyta; class Magnoliopsida; order Malpighiales; family Salicaceae; genus Populus; species Populus simonii. The sequence goes on from CM017478.2 coordinate 8,308,331, forward strand.
AAAATTACATCTAAACACATTTCTAGTGTCTTTATGTAGTCCTTTACGTTTATCGATTCTAATAGGATCATCACCATTAACCTTAGAAGACCACATTGATAAATCAATACCCCATACGTAACCATACATACATATATATAGATCAAATTGTGTGGTATGATGATCACAACTAGTTGTGGTAAATTCCAGTCAACCAACAAGGTTGCTTATGAAAATATTATAACACCCCGCCAAAAAGAGGATATTAAAACATGAAATTTTACAATAATTTTACACATTTCCATTGAATATAAGCCTTTATTATGACAATTTGTTTTTTTACACTTATACATGTAGTCATTCTCCTTTATTTATTAACAATTTTACTAAAATTTTTACAGAGTTTCCTCTATATTTTAACATACCAAGTTATCAACTACTCCTTCCATGTTACAAGTCATTATTACAAACATGGTTCAATTGTCCTAGACCTTATTTCACATCATTTCAACAAAAAATCAACCCCATATATTCTTTCAACCTTTACTATATCTTGTACCATTCAGTAATTACATCATGTTAATCCCATAAAAAAATTAATTATAAATAAAATCTAAAAGAGTAATAAATCTAGTCTCATACGCATATATTTTGAATTATAAAAAAAAAAGGTACAGTATGTTTTAAACTTTTCTTCCATGAATGTATATATTGTGTTTCCCTTACTCAATCTCTAATTAATCCATTTACTACTTATGCGTACCTTTTATTTTTTATATGAATTAAAATTAATGTCCAACATACAATGTGATTATATTATTGATGCATGCCATGGAAAAATCATGTAAGGATATACACCAACTTGCATAATAATATTTTATATATGGATTTCATACACAATTCCAAACATAGATAGAAAATATCATTAAAGAAGGAGGGAGAGTAAGAGAGCTTTTAGTTAGGTCTACAAAATTATTTACATGTACAATATAAGTTTTGAATCTAAAGGCTAACTACAACCTAACAATTAGGTTTGCCGATATGAAAAGGTCTTGTAACAAAAATTTATTAAGAATAAGTTCGTATTACAATATAATTTGTCTTCTAAACATATAGTAAAGTGAGAGCACCAATTCTTATTATCCAACCCTATAGAAAATTTCATGAACAATAGTTATAAATTTCACAATAATAATATACCAAGATATTTGTACTCGACATGAGTAAGGTCTTACTCTCAAGTTTAAGTCAATTAGTGTACTTCGATTTACATAATTATCAAATATTTCATAACGACTTATTATTGACCTTTGATTTATCAAAAACAACTCAATTTACCATAATTCTCAAAATAGCTTAGGCAATAACATAACATTGGCCTTCGTGTTTGTAAAAGTAACCAAAACATATTTAGTCTTCGAGCAATTTTAGAGACATCACAACATTAGTTTTTGTCTCAGCAAAAGCAACTCAATCACATTGATTTCCGTTCAACTTTGAAAAACAATTTCAACATTGGCTTTTGTATTTAAGAAGGAAATCTAATCACATTGGTTTCCAAACAACTTCATAAACAATCACAACATTGGCTTTATCTTGGCGAAAGCAACCCAATCACATTGATTTCCGTACAACTTTGAAAAACAATTTCAACATTGGCTTTTGTATTTAAGAAGGAAATCTAATCACATTGGTTTCCAAACAACTTCATAAACAATCACAACATTGGCTTTATCTTGGCGAAAGCAACCCAATCACATTAGTTTCCAAACAACTTTGGAAACAATCACAATATTATCTTTCATCTTGGTAAAAGCAACTCAATCACATTGGTTTTCGAATAACTTTGAAAATAATCACAACATTGGTTTTTGCCTTAGTGAAAGCAATCCAATCGTTTTTTTATTTCACGTAACTATTTACAATTCATCTGGATTCATTTCATACATAGCATTTATAGTTACAACAAAAAACTTAATTGACATCATAAAATTATAGGTAAGACTCTACATACCTTCTCCTCCGGTCGAGTGAGCTCCATCAATAGAAGATCTTATCCCCCTTGAACCATACAAATACTTTCTATTAATACATTATTTACAATCCAAATACTCATTGTTTGTATAAGAAATAATTCTTTTAATTTCATACTTAGACTTACTATGTTTAACAATTTATAACAAGGTATCAAAACACTGTTTATTTACTCCTCACCAGAGTTGTTGAACTCAATTTTAAACGAGGTTTTTTTTAGTATGCTAAGACACAAATACACAACTTTGGTGAAAAAGGGTTAAACATAATTTTGCCATTTACACACTTAAACTCATTGAAATACAGTGGTATATGAATCAGCCCTATAACATACAACCTTACTTTTCTCTAGTGTTCTATCCATATTTGGAGTTATATAACTTTAAATAGGGTAAGATTTGTTTCATGCGGAATCTAACATCACTAACCACATTTTCCATGAAGACATTCACCTCAAATTTTCTCATTTGTGAATCTCAATTTCAATTTAAAGTTTGACATTAATTTTGTCCAATAGCTTCCAATCTGACATGTCTTCACTCAAACCTCCCTGACACTCTCAAGAATTGATTTGCATGTGTTTCTCTCTACAATATCTTTGAGAGATAACTGATAGAGAAGAAAATGGCTCCCTCTCTTTTTTCTTTTGTTTTCTGTCATCAAACTCTTATTCTTCCTAAGGATGACGAGTTTTCTCTTTTTTTTGTGCCTCTCTTATTCATGTCTTTTTAATTTAGTCCCTAATTCTTTATGTTTCTCACACTAGGCCCTACTCTCATCTTTATACATTTTATCCTTCTCTTTTTACTTATGTTTACCTGTAGACTTTAAGTAAGAATTTTGTGCCTCACTAATGACCTCTTCTTCAATTAATTAAATTCATTCATTCATTTTCTAGGGGCTTACAAAGATAATCTTATTATCAACATATAAATCTCTCTAATGTTGATATGAGAGCTTTCTAAATAAATATGGGGAAAACAATTATCATAACCTGTCACAACAACATAGTGGTGGTAAACTGAATCATGCATGTATATCTTATTAGTTGAATAAGTTACAAAATGAACTTCATTAGAAAAGACCTTATAACATAAGTATACGCTTCTAAAAGGAAAATCTTAGGGATTCTATAATAACGAGCACTCTATTAAGGGTGTATGGATTGAGTATGCCTTTTATAAAAAGGTATTTTTTTAGCATATTAAGCACAATAAAAGATGTAGCTTAACCCTAGCATGATAACTCTTGATAAGCCAATTGTTTCTCAAGCTTACAAACAACCATAAGCCAACTACTTAGCCCTGCATAGCTTCTATCAAATAGCATAACCTGTTACTAGGCAATTCTATACCCAATAACCTGTTTTACAATAAGAAAACCTCAATCTTTTAGCACAACAATTCCTTTCTATATATCAGCAACAAAGAAGAGAGATAAATAGAGCATAACTAAACCAACATTTAAAAGAGATAGGACTAAAAGTATGATGAACAATAAGATTTGTTTGCAATTATTTATACTCTAAATGGGTTGATAGATTGTACGTGATCACTAGAGAAATAAAAATTATTGATTTCAAATATTTTTTTCTAAAAGGATAAACAATCAATAAGGAAGCACATCACTAATTTACTAATCAATATAGTGATAATACAGTCAACCCTTTCAAGAAGCTAAGGTCATTTGGTTTATCAGTAACCAAAATAGCTTTTCACTAATACTCCACATTGCCACCCAACTCGATCAACAGTTAGAAAGAGATGAAACTCGTTTTCATGAACACTTTTATATAATAATATAAGAGATTACATTATATAACTTGGTTAAAATAGTATAGGACCTAAGAGAGGTAATAGAAAACTATGTCTTACAATTAAGATATTGAAAACTAAATTCACTATAGTTATATTTAAGTAAAAGTACATGAAGTTATTGCTAGTGAGAATGTAGTTAAACATAAGGAAAAGTTTTGTAGGAACCAAGTATTTAGACATATATACCCTCACAAATAATATTGCCCATTATGAGAAAATGCTAGTAAAATAGGTAAAAAAGAAACCACAAAGGGGGACTTACTTTATTGGTTATTTATACAATGTCGTGAATGTTTATTCACTAATTAATTTAGATTCTAATAAAGAATCTAAGAAGGTTTAATAGCAACTCATATCAGTCACTGAAATAAAATATGAAAGACCATTTAAGATCACAATATTAAAAAAATAATCTAAAAAGGCTCCCAAACCTGGTAACAAAAAAGTCAAAGTTTTCAAAGCAATTAAATATAATAAGTACATTTTTAATATCAAAAGAGTTAAAAAGATCTTGATCAGTTGATGTGTGGGTGAAAATTAAGCTCTTTAGCAATCACATAATCCTCATCATTAATCAAATCAAGAGGAAATAATATTATAAATGGCATGACTTTTGGAAATACGACACTAATAGTTATGTAGTATTTAGAAATTAAGCTTTAGAATTTGAATGCATTCATGTTCTAAAAAAAAGATGATAAAAGTGGATGATGATCTATTCCTTAAAGTCAATATAATATTTGTTATCTCAAATCATAATGGGCTTATTAGAAAGGAAGAGCTTCAAAAGAAAAGGGTTGATTGGTCATGACAAATGATGAAGTAAGTCACAAATCCTAGTATTGGGAAAAAATATATAGATCATGGAAAATCCAAATGGGTGGTTTGACAAGCCCAAGATATGCTTTATAATGAGGTATATAGGTGTCTTACCTATCTTATAATTCTCTTAAAGGGTGCAAACTTGAGGATAATATTAAGCAAGTAATGTCTTTATAACATGCCAAGACAGTCAGACCTAAGAGACCAGCTAACAATAATTGGCATAAACATCAACCATAATAAAAGTCATTTAAACCTAGTGATAACATGAAAAGGAAAAATCATAGTTGAGCATGTCAGGCTTGCCATGACAACAAAAAAAAATTAAGCAAAATAAACACATTCTAATGACCCCAATAAAAAGGTAATATTAAGGATGTTGTAGAAAATAAAATCAGAATAAATGATGAGAAAAACTAAATATGTAATCCATAAAGCATGTAACGTATAATATACAATAAATAAAAAATAAAACTATATCATGCAACTAACTTGCTATTACAAAATTCAACGCCCTCAACCCACCAAAAAAATGTAAACACGAAAAAAAAAACCACATGCAATAGGCACACTATAAAATGAAGAAACTAATCATGAAAGCAAATAACTTTAACACTACTACCCCTGAAAACACAAAGATATAAAAATGACAATCCACATAAAAATATAATCATGAAAACTACTTTTTAAAACCACAAAGATAGAAAGAAAAAAAACTTATTAGACAGCTAAACGACATGCCTAGAAAGATGAAAGAAAAAAGAACAATAAACATTGAGAAATAATAAGTTAGATAACCACCTCTGTATGAACAACCTTATTAAACCAAAGGGAAAGATTCTAAAGCATTACAAATACATGCCAAGACTCATCAAGAAATAAATCAAAGTTTAAATGTGTAAGATAGACAAAAACACACAATGAAAAAAACATATTTAACTTATTAAAGTAGTTGTGTAGCCTTAAAATAACAATCTTACAACTTACTAAAAAAATGGTAGAGATTTTAAGTCTTATTAAGGTAGTGATTTTTAAAAGATAAAACTAAAAAATGACAGCTCCTATTTAAAAGCAAGAATACCAAAAATAAAGGTTGAAAATGGATGTAAACACAAATAAAAAAACATTCATGAAAGAAAAAGGATTTTAAATGTAAAATAGAATAATTCATAAAAAAAAAAGTGCATGATCGACCAACAAACCGGTGTAGGATTACTAAGAATCATAAAATAACCAACCAACTGAACAAACTCAAATCCCAAAGGCTATTATTCAAACAAAAACGTCTATAAAAAAAATTTGCCACACCCCCACCCCTACCTTAAACACCTTTAGACATGTTGAATCTTTAAAAAATAAACAACCCACCCACAACCTAGAAGCCAATAACATGAAGCAAACAAAAATAAAAAACAGAAAGAAAACAAAGCCATAAAATCTTCAAGAGCAAATAAAGAGCACTGAAATATGCATCCAAAAAACAAAAAATCAATGTCACAACAAAGAAAAGAACATCAAAAAGAAAACATCCAATAGGCCCTCAAACAACAAACAATGAATATAACACACAATTGAACTAAAAAGATATAAGAGGAAAATAAACATAGCCAACGATAAAACAAACAATATACATGCTCAATAACCAATGAGAAAGAATTAAAAAAGACTTACAACATACATGCTTAATAGCCTTGCATAAAAAAAAAAAAAAAACAGAACAAGCTCCGAAACAAAAGAACCAATACAAGACTTGCCAAGTAAGGAAAAGGGAAAAATTGTCAGGGAAGACAATATAGCACCAACAATAGAACCAAGTAACAAATAACATGAAGAAGATAAATCACAAACCTCATAGTTATGAGCAAGCACTCACAAAATAAAAAGACAAACACATTTCTTCCCTTATATAAAAAAAAAAGTTTAATCCCTTAAAACTAAGCATTCTAATCAACCTATGCAAAGAACCTTTTAAAGGAAAAATTAAACCAATCACCCTAAAAATCAACAAACACCCATTAAAATCAAACAAAAAAAAGCTTGGATAATGACCTAAAAAAACTTTCTTGCTTTGATTTTGTGTTTGTGTTTTTGTGTGTGTGTGTGAGAGAGAGAGAGGGAGAGAGAGAGTCTGAGATGATAAGGGAGTTGGCTCTATTGTTGTGATAAAGATTGTTGGTAAAAAAGAGACCACATCATTGGTTTAAAGAGGAAAGAGAGGTAAGATGAAGAGATGAAAGAAAGAAGAAAAGTTTAGTACGGTGACTATTAGGAAAAAGTGAAAGAGTAGAAAAAAGAGGAAAAGATTATAGTGGTCATTTGGCCACGTCTCCCTAGAACAATTAAAGAGGAAAAAAAGAGAGGAAAGCAATACAAATCCATAATCCTTTCTCTCTATGTGTACAATGAAATCAAAATAAAATTTAGTTTTCTTTGTAATTGTAATTGTAATAATTATAATATAATTATAATTATAAATTATAATGTTAATCAATTTATCTAAAAAAGGGGTGTGTCATCATATCATATGAATACATGAAAACACATTTCCACATGCTATCGTGTTAGAAATATCAAATTCTAAAAAAGGTACAAGAAAAATGATCTTTTATGAATTAATTCTTATATGAAATAATTTTCTTTATATTTGTTTAAGGAGAGATTTTGCTGTAATGAGTGAAAGTTGATTGGAGAATATCTTTTTGTTAAGACTCATTATCATGATAGATTTAGAAATTGGTAAATAATGAAGTCATATATATGTTGAAAATATATTAAGATAAAACTAGATGTATGTTTGGCAATATGATGTACGTGTTTTTGTAAAAATGCATTTTTAAATGAAAATCAACTAATTTCATACTTTTGTTTAGAAAATTTTAGGGTTTCAACCTTTTTCATTTTAAAATCATTAAAATACAAAACAAAATTTAATATTTTTTATTTGAAACGCACTTTCAGAAAACAAACTAGATTGGTGGGTTGCACTACATCACGAGTAGGACCAAACTTTTCCTGACATAAAAAAAACTGATGCTTAACGATGCTAATGGTTTTAAAGAAGTAAGAAAAATCCAAGACTTGAATCATTGACTTGAATAGTTTCAATAAGCTTAGTTAATTTAATAATATAATTATATATAAAAAAATTTAAAAAATGAAAAAAAAAACAACGCGACTCCTCCCGAGTCAGCTTGCCAAATTCATGATTTGGTCATGAGATTGAGATAATCCTATATAAAAAAATTAAATTAAATATGAATCTCAATTCTCAAATAACTCAATGACGAAGAGAAAAACTTTTAAAAAAAATTCAGTTAAAAAAATAAATGAAAAAAAACTTCAGTCAACTTGTGTTTATCTGCTAAGTCAACAACTCAATACATGAGATCGAGATAACCTCATATAAGAGAAAGTGAAAAAAAAATCATGAAGTCTAATTCTTAACAAACTCAATATTGAATGATGAGATGGAAAAAAAAAACCAATTATAAAAAAAGTATCTAAAACGGATCAAAGTCAACTCAAGATAATCTTTCAAACTCATGACTCGGATCATTAGGTCGGGATTACCCCATGGAAGACAAAAAAAAATCATGAAGTTAAATTTTTAATCAACAAAATATTGAGGGATGAAATTGAAGAAAAATTGATAAAAAGGGATCCAAAACAAATAGCAATAAAAAAAATAGAAACTAAATTTCACATAAAAATAAAATGAAACTAAATTCAGAGAGATGAGTTGATATACAAATCAAATAAAAAAAGGATTCAAAACAAATATCAAGAAAAAAAATGATGATCAAATTTGATATAATAATCAATTGAAACCAAAAACTAATGGATGAAATTAAAAAAAAAAATCAATAAAACAAAAGGTTCAAAACAAAACAAATAGAAAATAAAAAATTGAGGTCCAAATTTGATAAAAAAAAAATGACAGTATACCTTTCGATTTTGACAGGCTTAGCTCAAATCATAAGGAGGAGAGAGAGAAAAGAAAAAAGAAAAAAAAAATGAGCCGCTAGCACTACCACACATCATTCTAATATGAAGATCTTGAATGCGAGAAGTACCTCCCACTCACGCACTAGCCTAATTTGCCCTGCCCTTTTCTTTTAATTCCTAGCATTTTTTTTTTAACTTGATCTCTCAAATCTTAATTATTTTAGATCAATAAAATTATATTTTATTTTGCAAATTCGAGTATCAAACACATGTCATATTTTTCTCTCTCAATATTATGGGATTTTCCATATTTAGGAAAAACAAATCAAGTCCAATAAACAAAAAACTCAATGCAAAAGGATCAAACAAAAAAATAATGGATTAAGAAAATAAAAAAGGCTTAATCTCTCCCCTATTCGTGCACTTCAGTCTCTAATATTTGCAAGAAAAAATGGACTCAATACTTTTCTAGTATTCAAACTTGGTTTCATAACTTCAATTGTTTTAATTCAATTTAATTTCTTTTAATTATGACAAATAGAGCATTCATCGAGAGTTAATTTTATTTCCAGACACCGTGAGTGTTCAATACCAAGCCAACATAAACAAATAACAAAGCTCAATCCCAAAATAATATAATATTAAAGGATAAAGTTGGGAAAAAAAATTGGTGACCAAAATGAAAAAAAGAATCTAAAAAAAAACATCTTGCAAATCTACAATGTTATCTCTCACATGCTACATTACATTATTGATGCCTATTAGTTTTTTTCTATTTAAATTTAAATTTAAACTTAAATTCTTAATTTTAATTTTATTGTTATTTAAAAGGGTATTTTACACAGCCTCCTCTGCTTTTGCTTTTAGATGCTTTTTAAAATTTCTTTTGGCTTGAAAAAAGATTAAATTAATACTTTTTAGTGTTTTTTATATAGTTTTTATATGCTGGAATTAAAAATAAAAAATAAAATAAAAATTATTTTAATGCATTTTAAACAAAAAGCTATTTTGAAAAATATCTTGCATCACAATCTCAAACACCTTTAAATACATTAATAAACGGGCCATAAACCATATCTAAAAGGCATTGTTATGAAACTCAACCTCGGGCATTGACAGAGTTTCAAATAAGCAAAACCCGAGCTTGCAATTGGCTAAGTTAAACTCGGGCAACTTGCCTAGTCAACTCAAAACCCATGTGACCTAGCGTAACCCGGGTGGACCCAACTTTATTTTTTACATTTTAAAAAAAACCCAAAAATATAGAAAATTAATTTATAAATACTTAGCCTCATGTATTCTTTTATAGTTTTATCCACATGAATTGTTTCTTAACTTTTCGATGTGAATTGTTATATATATACACTTAGCCTCGTGAGAAAGAGAGAGAGTATATATATCCATATATAAAATATTTTTTAATTTTTTTTTATGTGAGATAGCTATATATAGCATGTATTCACATGAATTGTTTCTTAAATTTTTGATATAAGATAATTATATATAGCTTATATTCATATGAATTGTTTCATAACTTTTTGATGTGGGATAACTATTATATACACACATGCGCAAGCATGCACGCACATTGATTCTTTCATAATTTTTTCTTAAGTGATATTAAAATTTAAGTATATTTTTTTTAAAAAAAATTAAGTTAACTTATATGATCTAAAACCCTGTCTCTTGACCGGATCAATCCCAACCCAAAAAGATTACAGGGCTGAAAAGAGGCAAGACCGGACCCATTGAGAATTTTTGACAGGGACTTGGTCCGGGTTTATGGTTCAGTCTATCTACCACGTACATCTTCCCTTTTTTGCCGTCTCCCTCACTACGATTTCTCTTCTTCGCTCGTTCTCCTTTTCTTTTTCCATGATTTTCTCTCTCTAGATTCTCGATATCTCTCTCTCTCTCAAACTCAAAACAGCATCTCTAATTTAACGGATCGCATGTATTGATTTGCGGAAGTAATTGATTGTGGTCAAATTAGGGTTTGAATTGCACTTAGAAATGGTCTACGGAAGCTAGGGTTTTTTAGTTTTTCAATTATTTTTGGTCTTGGGTGGATCTAGGGTTTTCGAATTGGTGAATTAATTGAGGGGGAAAGTGTGAGTTAGGGTTAAGGGTTGATGGTACTCGAAAGGAAAAATGCAAGGCTATGCTGCATGGGCGGGAAGCTGAGGAGGAGAGGAAAAAGGATCGTATTCGGCACATGTGGACTGCTCCCACTCGTGTTAACAACAATTCAGTTGTAGCTGCTCCTGATTTCGTCCCTTCTCCTCCTCCTTCTTCTTCGTTATCTTCAGCTGATTCTTTTTACAAGGTACTCCTTTTCTTTTGGGATTTTTTTTTGTGTTTTTTTGGGTCATTGTTTCGATTATGAGAGGTATTGGATTGTAATTCATCGTACTTCTGTGTTATTTGGATTTGAATGATGGGAAATGGGGCAATCACTGCTTTGATTGATAAAAGATGGAGAGGTTATTTGTTTGATATAGGAATTAAAGGAGCTGGCTCAGATTTTCTTTTATTTTTGTTAGCGTGGGAATTCTACAATTCAGTTAGTATTGTGTTCGTTATTGCAATTCTCAGTTGGATTTTGGGAAATATGACTACAAATTAATTTTTGTATTGCTACATGATATTGTTGCTTAAATTCAGTTTGGGGGCAATTTTTTCTTGTATTTGTGAAATTTTTTAGCAGTAGGTTTTAAGTTCAATTTCCACTTTTGTTTTTCTTTCTTATGACTGTTGACGGAACACCCTGCTTTGTTCCTTTTAGCTGTGCGAAGTGTAAATTTGAATGACTTATCTCTCCTCATAATTACATCTTAGCACAATCATATGCATTGAGGCATTTGTATGTAATTTCTTTTACTGATGATTGCCTGGCTTAGATTTATTGATAAGTGCTTAATCAAGTATCTAATGAATGAAAATGAGATAAGAGGACTCATAAGCTGTGATTTTTAATCCATGAGTTCATAATGGTAATTATCTAGTGGTTTGATGATGGTATCTTTATTATGATATTAATGGCCAGTTAATGATATTCCATTCAACAATCATCTATGCTATCAAAATGCAGGCTACATTTTCTACTTTAGCAGAACGTTTGTTGATGTAATTGGTATAAAGATGCATTTGTAATAAGTTACCTAAAGTGCCCTATGTTTTATTTTTTTCCTTTAACAGGATGGACGCAAGGTCAGTGTTGGAGACTCTGCTCTGTTCAAACCACCCCAGGACTCCCCTCCTTTCATTGGAATAATTCAAAGGCTGACTACTGATAAAGAGAACAAGTTAAAGTTAGGTGTGAATTGGCTTTATCGACCTGCTGACATAAAGCTTGGCAAAGGCATCCTACTGGAAGCTGCGCCAAACGAAGTATTCTTTTCCTTTCACAAGGATGAAATTCCTGCTGCATCACTACTCCATCCGTGTAAAGTTGCCTTCCTTCCAAAAGGTGTTGAACTTCCATCAGGGATTTGCTCATTTGTGTGCCGGCGAGTTTATGACATTACAAACAAGTGTTTATGGTGGCTAACTGATCAGGATTATATTAATGTGAGTTGTAGCTGCCCTTCAAGAATTTGCTTTGAATTTACAATTCCATTTGATGGTTAACTCTTCTTTACACAGGAACGACAAGAAGTAGTGGATCAGCTATTATCTAAGACACGTTTAGAAATGCATGCAATAGTTCAACCAGATGGATGTTCTCCGAAGACAATGAATGGTCCAACTTCAACATTACAGGTAAAACCTAGTTCTGATAGTGTACAGAATAATGCTGCCTCCTTTCCTTCACAATCTAAGGGCAAGAAAAGGGAGCGTGGAGATCAGGGGTCTGAGCCCATTAAACGAGAACGTTTTTCTAAAATGGATGATTTGGATTGTGTTCATAGACCAGAAAGCATTTGGAAATCTGAGATTTCTAAATTTACAGAGAAGGGGGGACTTGTGGATTCTGAAGGGGTTGAGAAATTGGTGCATCTCATGCTACCTGAGAGGAACGAGAGAAAAGTAGATTTGGTTGGCCGGTCAATGCTAGCTGGTGTGATAGCAGCCACAGATAAGTTTGATTGCTTAAATCGGTTTGTGCAGCTGAGGGGCTTGCCTGTATTTGATGAATGGCTACAGGAGGTGCATAAAGGGAAGATTGGTGATGGTAGTAGCCCCAAGGATAGTGATAGATCTGTTGAGGAATTCTTATTAGTTTTGCTTCATGCACTGGATAAACTCCCTATAAATCTTCATGCTCTGCAAATGTGTAATATTGGCAAATCTGTGAATCATTTGCGGACACATAAGAATTTGGAAATACAGAAGAAAGCAAGGAGTTTAGTTGACATGTGGAAGAAACGGGTTGAGGCTGAAATGGATGCAAATGCAAAGTTTAGTTCTAACCAAGGTGTCACCTGGTCTACTAGATCGCGCATTCCTGAAGTTTCGCAGGTTGGGAATAGACCATCTGGTGTATCCTCAGAGATTGCAATGAAGAGCTCAGTTGTGCAACTCTCTGCTTCGAAAAGTGGTCCAGTCAAGCTTGTCCAGGGGGAGACTGTGACCAAGTCTGCATCATCTCCAGGCCCCATAAAATCGATAGCATCACCTGGCACAGTTGGTAATAATTTGAAAGATGGACAGCTCAGAAATATTGGTGTCAGTGGCGCCTCAGATCTACCTGCATCTGCAGCAAGGGATGAGAAAAGCAGCAGTTCCAGTCAGTCCCTCAACAATAGTCAATCTTGTTCTAGTGACCATGCCAAAACTTCAGGATTGCCGGGAAAGGAGGATGCAAGGAGCTCTACTGCTGTTTCAATGGCAACAAATAAGATCATTGGTGGTTCTTTGCGGCAACGTAAATCAGTTAATGGGTTTCCAGGCCCAGCTGTATCTGGGGTCCAAAGGGATAGTGGGTCGAGCAGAAGTTCTCCCTTGCACAGAAATCCAGGTTCAGAGAAATTACAACAGTCCAGTTTGGCATGCGATCAGGCACTTGATGTTCCAACGGCTGAAGGGTTCGGTCATAAATTCATTGTTAAAATTCCCACCAAAGGTCGCAGTCCTGCACAAAGTTCCAGTGGGGGAACTTTGGAAGACACTTCAGTCATGAATAGCAGAGATTCTTCTCCTGTGCCTTCGGAGAGGCATGACCAGTTTGATCATAATTTGAAGGAAAAAATTAATTCATATCGAGCTAATATTGCATCAGATGTGAAGACCGAGTCGTGGCAAAGCAATGATTTCAAAGAGGTGCTGACTGGGTCAGATGAGGGTGATGGGTCGCCTGCCACTGTTCCTAATGAAGAGCATGGTTGTATGGGTGATGATGCTAGTAAATTAGGTGAAGTCTCAAAAGCTACACCCTCTTCAAATGTGTATGAACATAAATTCGGGAAGCTGCATGATGCATCTTTCAGCTCCATGAATGCTTTGATTGAAAGTTGTGCAAAATACTCTGATGGGAATGCATCTATGTCAGTTGGTGATGATGTTGGTATGAATCTGCTTGCTAGTGTAGCTGCCGGGGAGATGTCCAAGTCTGATATGGTTTCACCAACAGATTCTCCAAGGAGAAACATGCCTATCGAGCACCCCTGTGCACCAAGTGGTTCGAGAGCAAAATCATCACCACGTGATGTTCCTGCTCAAAGCCAAGGTAAGCCTGTTGATGATGAAGATGAGAAGCGGGGTATTACTGTTGGTACTTCACTGTCCAAGAACATAGGGGCTAAAACAGTTCTGTTTTCACAAGAAAAACACACAGGGGAGCTCAATGGACCTCCCAATTCTTCCCATGTGGATGGGAAGAAAATTGCTGAACCATGCCTAGAAAGCAATGTGAAATCAGAGGAAATACTATTAGCTGCTGTGTCCTCTGAAAGCATGGCAGTGAAAACATCAAATTGTAGGGGCAAGGAGCTGTGGGAGAAAGAGGGTGGTGGCAGATCAAATTTAGATGGCATATCTGATGAAAAAGAAAAGTTGCATGGTTCTGTCTTAAATGAAATCAACAATACAGGAGTGCAAGATGGGACTGATGCAATTGATGTATCATCAACAAACCATCCTGTAGAGACTGATGGTGAGAACAAGAAAAAAATGAATAAAGAGCTGGATGTTTCTATTGGGGATGAGCCAAAACCACCTGCTATGTTGCAGTCTGATTTTGCAAAGGGAACCAATGATGAAGTGCGCGAACCTTCTAGTTCTGACAAGGATGTGGTTTCTGAAAACATGCATGATGTGAAGGCTGGTGAAACAGATGGTAGGAGTCATTCTACTGAGAAAAATAAAATTGAACATGAATGTAATACAGCCTCAGCCACAACTGATTATGAAGGTGAGTGCAAGGTGGAGAGCTTGGGAGGCATTCAGGTCAATGAGCAATGTAGTGCCAGACCAGCTGCTCACAAGGCAGCACCCACACTTGTTCAGGCACCAGAACTAGTAGTGTCAACAAGGTCAAATTTGGCTGGCACTGGAGCTGATGAAACAGAGGAATGTATGTCTGCCCCTGCTGCGGCTTCTTCTTTATCTGCTACAGGGGGATCGGATCTGGAAGCAAAAGTTGAATTTGATCTGAATGAAGGCTTTATTTCTGATGATGGGAAATATGGGGAGTCAAGTGATTTGAGAGCACCTGGATGCTCTTCTGCGATTCAGCTACTTAGCCCTTTTCCCTTACCTGTTTCTTCTGTGTCTAGTGGGCTTCCTGCTTCCATTACAGTAGCCGCCGCTGCAAAAGGGTCCTTTGTTCCACCAGAGGATCTACTGAAGAGTAGACGGGAGCTTGGTTGGAAGGGATCGGCAGCCACAAGTGCATTTCGGCCAGCTGAACCTAGAAAAGCTTTGGAGATTCCATTAGGTACAGCTAATATCTCACTACCTGATGCAATGGTTTCCAAGCCTGGTCGCCCCCTGTTAGATATTGACTTGAACGTTCCTGATGAAAGAATCCTCGAGGATTTGGCTTCACGAAGTTCTGCTCCGGAGACAGTTTCTGTTTCTGACCTTGCAAAGAATAATGATTGTGCACGTGATGCACTGATGGGTTCGATATCTGTTCGTAGCTCGGGGGGACTTGATTTTGATTTGAATAGAGCAGATGAAGCTAGTGATATTGGTAATCACTTAACAAGCATTGGCCAGAGGCTGGATGCCCCACTTCATCCCGCCAAATCATCTGGTGGTTTTCTAAATGGAAAGGTTGGTGGTTGCAGAGACTTTGATTTGAATGATGGCCCTCTTGTTGATGAGGTGAGTGCTGAACCATCACCACTTGGCCAGCATACCCGAAACATTGTGCCATCTCAACCACTCATTTCTAACCTTCGGATGAACAGTACGGAAATTGGAAACTTCCCCTCCTGGTTTCCTCAAGGAAATCCTTATCCTGCTGTCACAATCCAATCTATCTTGCATGATAGAGGAGAACAGCCTTTCCCAGTAGTTGCAACTGGTGGGCCTCAGAGGATGTTGGCTTCCTCTACTGGCAGCAACCCATTTAATACTGATGTCTACAGGGGAGCAGTGTTGTCGTCTTCTCCGGCAGTGCCATTTCCATCTCCTCCTTTCCAGTATCCTGTCTTTCCTTTTGGGACCAACTTTCCTCTTACCTCAGCAACATTTTCTGGTGGTTCAGCATCGTATGTGGATTCACCATCTGGTGGGAGACTTTGCTTTCCGACAGTACCCTCTCAAGTATTAGGTGCAGTCTCGTCTCATTATCCAAGGCCTTCTTATGCTGTTAACTTCCCAGACAGTAACAATAACAATAATGGTGCTGTGGAGAGCAGTAGGAAATGGGGAAGACAGGGTCTAGATCTCAATGCTGGGCCTTTAGGCCCAGACATTGAAAGTAGAGATGAGACCTCAGCTCTTGCATCGAGGCAACTATCTGTTGCCAGTTCACAGGTCCTTACAGAGGAGCAATCGAGGATGTATCAAGTGACCAGCGGAGGTGTTTTGAAGCGGAAGGAGCCAGAGGGTGGATGGGAAGGTTATAAGCAATCCTCATGGCAGTAGATACTAGTGATGAATAATGACAACCCAGTGATCCACCTGTAAGTTTTTGTCATGTTCTCTCTTTGTGTTTCACCTTGACCTTAATTTGATGAATTATCTATAAGGTAGCTGTGGTATTGCCTTTTCTTTTGTGATCAAGGAGAGGGGGAAACCCTCTTTAACTTGCTTTCTGTTGGGCATGAGTTGCACTTAAGTTCCTGCTCACAGGTCAAGTAATTTTGTTTCTGCTTTCGTTGTGTTTTCAATTACAGTTCTTCTGGATGGATGTTGGCTAACTACAAAAGATCGTCTAACTTGTGATCTCAAGGATGGGTGGTAAGTGAGTTATTTGATGTCCAGTCTCCGACCCCCACCCTGTCGCTTTACCCATTGCGCCTTACAAGAAATCTGTCCGGGGTTGTTGAGCTGTTATTTCCTTGAATTTGAACTGGGTGGCTGCAGTTCACTTTCCTCTTTGTAGATATTTTAACCAATGGAAAGCGTGCATTCTGTGACTGTGTTGCCCAGACATTCGAAATTGGTGTCCATACTGTTGTCCAGTGCATCGACAATTTATACTGCTGGATGCAAAACCATCCTTCCTTTTCCAACCATTTTGAGAATGAATGGTGATTGGATTAGTAAACTGCTTTAAGCAGAAGCCCTTTTGTACGTGCTTTGTTGTTAAGGAATCTTTCTTCATTTATCTTTTCATTCTCTCTTTAATCACATACATATAAGCAGAGTGGTCCGTGAATTTTGGTGCTGAAGCCTTTCTTGCACTGGCATGTGGTTTAGTTGACAATGGTTGGATGCTGTATTCCTTTTAATTTATTCTATTTTTTTTAACCTGGTGTAGATTATTTGCTACACGCCAATTTCTACCCAACTTTGCTACCATCTTCGCCAAAGGGTGAATGAACTCTAAACTAATCTAGGTTTGTTCATGACATTCTCCCATTTGTGTCCTCTATTTGACCAACGATATAACACCTGCTATCATCTCTTAAAATTGGCCTTTGAATTGTGCTGTTATTGTTTTGGTGTTGGAACTTGGAATTAGCTTCGAGAATAAGAAATCCTTTCCACAGATAGCTGCTGTTGCAGTTCAAGATTTCTCGGTGTTTTGTATGGTCGGCAGAGGCTTTATAGGATGGTTCGTCATGGAAATTGTAATTGTACTTTTGTGTAGGTTCAATTTTTAGGTTCGAGATTCGAATGAAAACTGCTGAACCACAATAACCAGTGAAATCTGATAAAGAGTTGAACTGCATCCAAAAAAATTTGAAGGTTAAGGTTTTGTCATCTCTAAGGATGAAATTTTATATTACTGGGTAGTTTATGATGCTGTCTTGACTGTGAAATACACTCGCCCAGGTGCTGCAGGTTCACGTGTAAGGAGGTGTTATGTGACAAGCATGGGAATGATGTTATGCATTAAAACCTAAACCATTTCAATTCATACAATCTCATTTTGGTTCTTTTTCTAACTGTTGTTGGGTTGCATGCTGCCTCTTTTCAGTTGGCGTTTTTCTTTTTATCTCCATTTTTCTGTATTATGGGCACACGATTTAATGGCGACGGGTGAGACTGGTTAACACCAAGCTTTGTCTGCCATGATTAAAATCTTGGTGGGGTCTGGAATGCCTAATCTTTTCTGTTTTCTGGGTACATCACCCTCTTATGAATCAGGTTGCAACCTCAACATCATCTTTGTTCATGGATCCAAGGACAAAATACCGATGGGCAATAAGCCAGTAAAGGCATTCAAGTATCACCCTGATATGATCGTCTTTTAGGTTTTCTTTTGGATTCATAACAACCAGCTTGTAAAAAGTAAAGAGAGAAATCAGCTTGCAGAAGGAAAAACAAATCATGTTTTACTAGTGTTAAACCAAAAGGTCAGGAAATATACCATGAACAATAAAAACTTGAAACAAAGCCAGCTGAGCTCCACTTTATACAATGAATTACAAAGTATAGATTAGTACTGAATGAGCATGTTTTCCACTGAAATTGGAGAGCGCGACCTTTAGCAAGGAGCTATGCCGCATTCAAAATCAAATTCGCAGGACCCAACATCTTGAGGTATATCCGAGCAGTGTGGTGCCACAGTTATGCCAAAGAGTAACCACCTTGGAGATGAGGGGTTCTTCATTCGAGACACAGAAGCCTCCTCCCGCAAAAAACATTTCTGCGTTTCAAGGAATAATGCAAAAAGAATGAGAGAAGCTCAGTTTCTGAATAGCACAAGCAAGTAAAACAGATAAGATTTAAATGGAAGCAGCCAGATGAGGCAGGCAAAAGACCTTCAACAGAACATTCAGTGCATGTAAAATACCACCATGAAGGGACCTCTTCTTCAGTAGTTATCTCTGAGGGAGTGCCCATCAAATAACATCATAGATATGAAGACAAGTTAATGACAATTGACCGAGACAGTGAAGTCATTCTAATAACTCCATAGCTCTGTCATTCTACAATGGGACCTGTATGCATTGTGAGGAGAAACAGCTGGCTATTGCAACAATGGCAAACTCGATCACAAAAGACATTTAGCTAGCTGTGAGCAGGGCATAAGGTCATGTCTAATATATGTAACATAACAAGATCTGCTCATTCTCCATGCTCTCTCTATGACAAGAAGTGTACACGTGACAAAAAAAAATGCTACTCACAAAAACAGTTAGTAACTGTTGCATTGTATTATTTCGGTGAGGGAAGATCGCCTATTTACCTGGTGTCAATATCTTATGGCTTATGCTCCCAGAAATCAACTTATGTTTCTAACACAGAGGCAAGGCCAAGTCAAAAAGAAAACTAATAAATGGCACGGTCTCTGTCTCCACAAATTCTATATCAATAAACATATTAGAAATTTAGAACCCTTGTATTCCCAAATGAACCAGTAAATATCCATGAGACTTCCTTCACGTTGTCCCTTCCATATTACATCTCAACACTATTTTCTATATATATGTCCTTTCAATATATACATATTTCAGTCCACGTATTCACAACCACTACTCAACATCCTTGGGACATTCAGTTTGAACTTAATCTTCCAATTCTATCTTCTCATACATATGTAATTTAGATGGTCACTTTTACCAACTCAAGGGACCCAGGCCTAGGATATTCCTTAGCATCCAAAAAACCCATGTCTCCGCACTCCTTTTCCACTGATTAAAGAAACACTTAGCCACTACAACTAAGATGCCAACTGCTCAATCTTGTACATGAAAAAAGGAATACTATTTACATTTGATAGAAATGATTGCAGGTGCCTGCGAACTATTAGTCTAAAAATTATAAAATGTTTCCATTTAGTTTGACATGATTACACAAGTGGTGGCGGTAGCTCTGAAAAAAGGGATAGGGAAACCAAAAAAAAATAAATCAGAAGCCTATGAAAACATTTATAAAGGAAACCCAAACATAAGTGACACCAAGATAATTTGCAAGATCCATATGTCAAGAGGATATGAGATCAGAAAACTTTTTGCATATCCTTCTAAAAAAAAACTCTTAAAAGTGCAGAAAATGATGGTACTGACAACAGGCACCCTCGGCGCGGCTTTTTCTTCCTCTCTTTTTGTTTCTGTGCTGGTTTGATAACTACTTTTATTGCAGCATCAAAAACTGCTTTGACATTCTGCAATAGCATGAAAAAAGTCATTTACAACATGATAATTTAAGTGATCTAATGCCTGCAAGGAACAATTAGAAAAGGTCGTCCTAAATGCAATAGTGGCAGGGCAAGATTCTTGTATGATAATAGTAAACTTAGCCTTCAATATATTACTTTAGGACTGTCACACAGTCAGGATGTATGCCAAATAGCACAGAGCCCATTGATAAAATTTTCATAAGAGGAAAATCAGTTTTGCCAAGCATTTGCGGGGAGAGGGAAACCTGAAATTTGCACTCAGATTAATTCAGGAGAATACCACTGCATACAGTTGCAGAGGTAAGACTTTTGGCAGTTTTTTTACCTCCTTTTCTCTAGAAGATTTAACTTTCTATGATCAATTCATCCAATAAACATTAGCTGGGTGGTCAATTTCATGGATAGTATACACAGGTACTCGATACAATTCAACATATTGCCAAATTATTACATACCTGCTGAGTTTTTGAACTACACTCGATGTAATATGCTGCACCGATCTGTTTTCGGAGTTCCTCTCCCTATTCATAGAATAACCAATATCATTAAAAAAAGTTGATCACATGAAGACCAAGAAAAAATATAAACAACCATTGAATAGAAACTGCACCTGTGCCATGGTCACAGGCACCAATCCAGGGTGATCAGCCAAATAATGCTTATCCTCACGAAGATCTACATGTCCGTTTTAAACCATTCATTAGATTCACATCTAAGGTGCTTCACAAAGCTAATCACCGCAATATAAATGTTAAATGTCAGTAAAGCTCATGTAATTGGTCAACAGTTCCCAGCAGAAGGATTCATGAAACATAAGAGCACAAAATTATCTGTGAAACATCATGGATTATGAAAAGCAGTATGGATGGCTAGGCTCATGCCAATCAGTTTGCACATAATCTAGAACTCTCAAAGACATGAAAGGCAATACAATTTCATTTTACATGAAAGAGAACAGAGTTCTTATTTGGTCAGGGAACTTGGACTGATATCCTTCCTGACAAAAAGCAAGAATTATGCTATTCATAAGTGAGATTAATAAAATAATGAGTGCAATGAAGAATGACATAATCATACAAGTGAGTTGTAAAAAGTAGTATGAAATTGTATGTAACTTTTTTAAAAAAAAAAATAGATAATGTTTGTCATATGACAATCATTCACATTAAGCCAGTGAAAAGACAAAAGGAACAATGGAGAGGGAAGGAATCACAAAGAACAAAAAAGAAAAAGCTATGCCCTTGACTTGACAGCAGTTATTTTGTCCCACAAAATTAAGTTCCAGTTAGGTTTATTATACAAAATGTCAAAAGGAGGGAAAAAATTTCTCAATTCTGTACAGAATACAATGATATAGAAATAATCTATAAATCCTTCCTTAATCCTGCAGGAGACTTTAAGTTGGTAACAACCAAACTCATTTTCTAAGTGCCCTAAAGGCATGCACATGGTCCTTATTTGCAAGAATGACCAATATTTTTTCCTTTTCTCGTTCTTTTTTTCTTTCAGAAAAGCAAAGATTGCCATTAGTTTGACAAAAAAGCACAGGCACACACGCCCATAAGGTCTTTATTTGCAAGAGTGATCATTTTTTTTTCTTATTCATTTTTTTCAGAAAGCAATGACCACCATCAGTTTGGAAGGATAAAAGAAAAGAAGTCATTATTTGCAAGAGCTAACAATATTCTTGTTTCTTTTCTTATTCATTTTTTTACAGGCAATCAATGATCATCACTAGTTTGCAAAAAAGGAAAAAAGAAAAAAAAAAGATTACTTACTTTGACACTTTTTGCAATCCAATATGGTGGTTGAACAACTCTCCCTCTCAAGAGATTAAATGTTATGGAATAGCATAAAGAATGGATACACTATAGAATGTAAATTGCAATGTATCCGCAAGCAAGTTGATAGAACAATATTAACAAAGAATGGATTAATTTCCTTACTTCCTTACTTTTAAATTTCATCAAGTATTCCAACCTTGAGAGAACTTACCTGAACAATTTTCTGATCACACAACAGACCCTCAATCATCAAACCCATCTCAATCAAGCATCTAATGCTACTAACCAGGGAAGGGAAAATTCACTTGGTTATATGGGAAGAATTATGCAAACAAAGAGGACTGAGTTTAAGAAGAGATAGGATTGAACATGACAGAAATATCTCAGTTGGGATTCGGGTTTTTCAAAGATTTCCTATTACAAATTCCATATATTAATAGCAAAAATAACCTTTATAAGCCTTGGTCATCACTTTTCAATTTCTTTCCAAAACTTCACCTTTGTTTTTTTTAGATTACCAATGGATGAAAACCAAACTTGAGACCTCACTCCTCTAGCTTTGCATGAGTACCATTAAACTACGAACCCATTGGTCTATATATAATTCCTTTCCTAAAATTTATCTCCTACTTACTCAAAAACCTGAAAGTTTAAATCTGCAAAATTGGGCAACGTTTTCCATTGGAAAGGTGATGTTGACACACACACATAGAAAGTCTGCCCAAATTTGTGACTGTTATAGATTCATCCATTGAATTTCAAGCTTGAATGATGAAAAGGCTTCAGAAAATATATCAAATAAAACTGAAAAGTACAAGAGGAAACTCATTATTTACTTTCAACATCTTAATGAACCAAAATGCATCAATGGCCTCATTGCCAAGTAGTTTTGACTTGGAATATGAAAAAGTCCTTATTTTAGCCTGTTTATATCTCAAAATTGCCTTCGGTGAGCTCACCAAGTTCTGAATAAGAAGATATACCATTCACCTATTAAGCAATATGCAATAAACAACTGTGATGCAAATATTAACCAGTATAACCTAGACATAACAGCATTGACAAGATCAATACCAAGAAAAGAACAATAATCAGCATTGAATTGGATGAAAAAACGATGATGGATACTAGCAGACTTACCCAATTTGGTACCAACCAGTACTACTGGAACTCCAGGGGCATAGTGCTGAAGCTCTGGAATCCACTGGATAAACAATCTCATATTTGAAACTGATATACAACGAGTATAAAAGAAACCAGAAAGTTAAGAAGATAACAATTTGGAAAAAAGGCTGCACCTTTTTAAGTACATTTTCATAGCTAGCCCGACTAACTAGTGAGAAAGCTAAGACAAAGACATCTGCACCTCTGTAGCTCAAGGGCCTTAATCTATTGTAATCCTCTTGCCCTATGGAAGTCAATGAAACAAATGAATCATAAAAGTTGCCTAATTAGGCAAAACTGTTTCCAGAAAAAAAGAAGGCACAATTATGGAAAAAAAGATTAAAAAGAAAACATGCAGCGAACCAAATAATCATACCAGCTGTGTCCCAGAGGCCTAAGTTTACAGTGGTTCCTTCAACTGCCACATTTGCACTGAAATTATCGAACACTGTAGGTATATAATCCTAAAAAAAATCATCAATAACATTTACTGTTCATTTGCATGAATGAATAAAATCAACCGCAAAAAGCAAGAAACTTTCAAATGAGGACAAAATAAATGAAGCCTAAAACGGGACAATAGCACTTATTAAGCAAGAAACTTGATTTTTTATGTTTATTTGAATGAAAGAACAAAACCAACAGCAGAAAGCAAGAAACTTTCAAATGGAGATAAAATATTAAGCCTAAAAAACTAAAATCTGCTAAACACAAGATCACTATCTTAAAACAGAAACTAAAAAAGACAAACTTTATCCTTGTAGCAAAACCCAGAAGCTAAAGGATTTGAGAGATACTGAGACTAAATTAAAAATAGAGCTAAAAACAAAAAACAAAAAACAAAAGCAGCAAAACCCAGATGCAAAAACACATTAAATCACCAAAAAAAACCATAAATTATAAAGCACAGCTGAGGTGAGATAGTTAGATGGGTCATTTAATTGACCAAAGAACATACAGTAGGGAACTTGTTACTTGTGTAACATATAAGCATACAGGTCTTGCCTACAGCCCCATCTCCGACAGTAACACACTTGATAAACCTTGAAGCGCTTGAAGCCATTGATGCAAACAAACAAAGCTTTTCTCTCCCAGAAAAAGAACAAAAATATTAGCAGTTGAAGTAAAGAGGAGTGAAAGACTGAAAGTGAATAAAAAAAAAAAAACAAAAGACAAAAGACAAAGGGAGAGAGGAGAAGAGGGTGGTTTGTTGTAGGTGGAAAAATTTATTAGTATTGCTATTATGGCTTATTTTGATTCAAAGTTAAGGAGAGTGGTGGAGGTGGATCACATCACATGATTCTCACTCATTCACTTATCACTGTTGAAATTTTCCCTTTGCTTTTTATTTTTAAGGGTTTTATTTTTTATTTGCTTCTGTTTTCGTAGTTTGTTCGTTTTGCTTTGACAAATGGCAGATTTGGTTTTTCTCTCTGATATTTAATTTGGATTTTCTCTTCTTTCTTTTCTAATGTTTTTGCTATTTTTTTTTATTTAAAATAGAATGCTCATGTAATTTATTTATTATTTTTGTTTCGAAAGTAAGGACTGCTGCGAGCATAGTTATTACACATGGAATGCCCCTGGGTCTGAATTACAAGTTGATGTAAAAAAGTAAAAAAATATTTAAAATTTTAATAATTCACATAAAATTATTAAGAAACAACTCAAGTTGATTTAGGTTATATAATTATCTCATAGAAAAATTAAGAAACACTCCATATAAAAATAGATTATATATAGTTATCCCACATGTAAAAGTAAAAATACAATCATATAAATGTATGTTGATATGGATGTATATTGTATATAGATATCAGAATATATAAAGTTAAGTATTCATATATTAATTTTACAATTTTTAGATTTATTTAAGAAAATATAAAGAAAAAAAGTTGGGTCTCACTTGGGTTATGCCAGGTCAATCAGATTATGTGTTGACCTGGTAGATCGTGAGGGTTTGACCAGGTCAATTGCAAGCCTGAGTTTTGTCTATTTGAAACTCGATTAAGATCCTAGATCACCTAGATCTTAGATCAACTTACTAGGTCAGACCGAGTTTCATAGCTATAACAACAAGATTAGCAAGAGTTTTTGTTTTCTAGTACCTTGTTTTCTGGGGGTTGATTCAATTTTTAAACAAGAGAAATGAAAAATTAGCTAGAGTGGGAGTGAAGGTTGAAAATGAAATTATCTTTAGGCTTTGCCAATTAGCAGAGAAAGAAAAATGAGGAGGTGATAAAAAAAACTAAACATTTATCTTTAATTAGATTATTTTGTTGGTTAGAAGGAAACAAAGGGAACAATTTAGAAGAGTTGAGAAAAATGTGATGCTTGAGAATTTCTAGAGAAATCATTTTTCTTAGTTAATATTATTTTCTATTTAGTTTAGGAAAATATTTTTTATGGTGATTTTATTTTTTTATTTAGTTTAGGACATTAAATATTGGTAATTTTATTTCTTCTAGTTTATTTAGGATTTTTATTATTTTTTCTTTATTTTTAGGTTTTCTTATTTGTTTAGGTTGGTTTTTGAACTTATTTAAGACGTAAACCTCTTAAAAAGGCCAACCATTATAGATTTTTCTCTTTAGCAATAAAACAACAAATTAGGGTTCTTATGTCATACCCTACTTCCACCATTAATTTGTTTTCTCATGTTATTACAAATTGGTATCGAAGCTTAATAATTCCAGGTTATTGTTTGTTGTGTGCATCAATTCTAAGTTATTTTTACTTTGTTATGTGTTCTAGAACAACTATAGTAGAAAGAGATCACGAAAAAAGGTGTGGTCAGATAAGAGGGGATGAGGAGGATCCCTCTTGGAAAATAAATGGTTAATATGTTTGGAGAAAAATCTCTTTTCTCAACCTTGTGTTAAATATGTTTCTAATCGCTTTCTTAATGGAGATCCACCATCTAGTCATAAAATTCATTCTCTCATGGAAGCTATCACTAAAACACAAAAAAAAAAAATTAGATTTAAGATTTTGATGTCACGTGAAGCACGTGACTCGTCTTACATAGGAATTGAAAGGAAATTTTCCTCCAATTTCCTCTTCTAATAAGGAGCACGTGAGAAGCACGCAGATGATTAACAATTTTATTAATTATATTTACCGGAGTAGTTCACTTGAAAAACAAAAATTCTTTGATAATATAATTGATATGAAAAATAATTTAAGAATATAATTGAGACTACTCAAAAGTTGGATGGTAAATTGGGATTTGCCCCTAATTTTATTTGTTCTAGATGAGATTGTAAAATTTGATTAGAAATCAACTAGTGATTTGTTATAATCTAAACTATATTAAATGATCCATTAGAAGTTTTGCATAGGCTAATTATAAGATGAAGAGCAAAAAAACTCAAAGATGCATTCAATAGGCTTATTCAGAGTATTTAAATCAAGATGAATTTCAAGAAGGTTACATTTTTAATAAATGATGATCAGACCTTAGTCAATTTAATCTATGTACAAGAGGAATGTAATCCATCTATTTCATGAACTAATTAATTTCGACAGCTACATGCTTATTTTTTTTCTAACGCACAGTTTTAGTCCAACAAACATAATTTTCAATCCAACTATTGAATTGGGGTTATATTATACCAAAAGCTTTCAATAGTCTTGTTTTATATACAATTAAAATTTCAGGTCAATCGGACATCAAGAAAGCCTTGCGATAAGGTTCAGAATCTATTATGCGGGAATAATATTAGTTTCCTAGTTGATTTAAGATTATTTTTTTTATTTCATTTAGAACTCTTTTATTATTTTTCTAACATTATTTAGGATGTTTTTACATGTTATAAATAGAGTTATTTGGCTTGTAATTAAAGTTTTTTTTATGATAGATTTTGATTTCAAAATAATCTATTTCTCGTTAAAGGAAATTCTTTTAATTAGATTCTTCATTGAACTACTCTGACTTATCAAATAATTAACCAAGTTTCGTGGCATCTTTCATACTTCTCATTCGTATCTCTTCATGTGTGTTGGGTGAGGGTTTATTTTCTATAAATATTTTATAATAAGAAATTAAAAACATAGATAATTTATTCTCTTTAAATATTATTGAACAAATAATGTTAAATTTTTTTTCATATTAGGGTAATACATAATTATTCATAAAGTAATCGATAATATCATAATAAAAAAATCTCAATCTTCTTTAAAAAAAAATGGCATGGTTGGATAATCGCTTAAATATTATTTTAAAAAAATTATTTAAAGAGAATTTTTTTAAAAAATAAATAATAAAAAATATATATTTTAAAAAAGGCCACTCGCATCTGCTCCAAATAAAACAGGTCAGACGTGTATATGCGTGGAAGGATGGGCCAATGCTTCTACCTAAATACAAGAAACATAGACGCTTGTGGAAAGCTAGGTTCTTATGCCTAGCTTTTTTTTTTTATATTAAAAGCGGATGAATCGTAATTCAATCTACTTCTTTTAAAAAAAAAAATGATGATGCATCACTGACTTGTTAATATTATGAACACTAAAAATAATTGGCAAGTTGAGATCTAAATTTTTAGAATTCAAAAGTCTATTTTCTAACATTTTTTTACCTTGAAAACCTCAAGAAATATACTAAGAACCTCATTGAATTTATTTTTAACTTCAAAATATCTTTTAATGTCCTTGATTTATTGTTTTTAGCAGGATGAAATTCATAAATGCTTTAATGGCACGTCTCTTGACAAGATGTTTTTATTAATTTCAAGAAGAAGGATCAAATTAAAAACCAAATAAAATAAATGGGTTGTTATTAATGTGTTTCATAATTATTTTAACAAAAAAATATTTTTAATTAGAAACATAAAAAAACATATAATGATTTCAAAAGCAAGTTTTAATAAAAATATTAAAATGATTGAAGGAAAATAATTAGTTAATGTGAAAAAATTATGCAAAAAGAAATCTATTAAAAGACAATAGAAAGGAAATTTTACTTTTATAGAATATTGATGAACACGTTTTTAATTTTTTTTTCATATTAGGTATATAATAATTAAAAAAATATTAATATTACTAGAAAAACCTATAATATGATTTATAAATATATAAAAATAAATACTACTTTAAATATGATATTAATTATTTTATATATAACGCATTTGAATAAAAACTTAAGGAAAAAAAACTAAAGGGACAAAGAAAAAGGCCCGAAATCTAGGCCTAGAAGGTTGGGCCTGTGTGTTTGACTTAGACAAGGAAAGCTAGGCACGCATGGGCCTGTAATGCTAGGTTCACATGCTGAAAAAATAAGATTTTAATTTTTTAATTTTAAAAATTTATTTTCAACTATTTTTCACCTAAAAACATCAAAAAAAATACTAGAAGCACCCAAATAAACACATTTTCAATCTTAAAACATCCTTAGATCTATTTATAAAAAAAAAAATACTAAAATTAAACAAAACAAAATAAAATATAATTTCTTGATCCCCAATCTACTTTTTCTATCAACATTAATTATAAAAAAAATACCTGAATGAACCCTTCTTGTTGAGGAGAACCCATTAACACCAATATGAGCTTTTTTAATGGCTGGATGTAGTTGATGACCACTTTATCTTTCCTCTCATATTTTTCAGTGACCCTCTCTCTCTTTTTAAATTTCAAGAACTAAAATATAAAATAAATAATATTAAAAATTGAAACATGAAACTCTCAAAAAAAAATAGAGATAAAATAATTAAAAATTTTAGAGACCAGACTGTAGTCTTTCATATAAAAAAAACAAGGCTATTTTTTTGTTTCTGTACAAAATTTAATCCTTATTATTTTAATTTATAAATTAATAAAATTTAACTCTATTTTACACAATCAAGCATCAAATTAATTCTTGATGTGTATTTTTTATTCAGGCATATTGTAGCAGTCGCGCCTGGTGTATTTTTTCACCATCAGCATTATTCCTTTGAAATAAGATAGCCCAACAATATTTTCATAGTTTCGATAATTTGAATTGAAAAGTTAAGATACAATATAATATGAAATAATATATTTATGATATATTATATTAGACATGATTTGGTCTCTTAGACCTTCAAGAGAAATAAGCGATGATTATTAGACATAATCTATTATAACTTGCATCTTATAAAGATAACTGGATTGCAAATTATCTAAATTGAACAGTAGGATCTGTACAGGAATAAGTAAAAATTAAGCAAGATTAATGAGTGCAAAAAATATTATTTCTAGTAACAGGAAATTTAAGCACTGTTTCACAAAGCAAATCATAGTATACTGCATAGCGAACACTAGATTATTTTCTTGTGTTGCGCTGCGGTTTAAATTAATTTTTTTAAAATAAAAAATTTAATGTTGTTAGTGTATTTTTTAATAAAAAAAGTTTAATTACTAACTCAAAATATGATGTTGAACGATATTTATTTTAAATATTGATATAATAATATATTGAGACCGTGATATATTTAATTGACCCAATTTAACTTATCAAATATGCAACCTGGATTATGAGACCATGATAACCCTATAAAAAATAAATCAAAATAAATTATGAAGGATAATTCCTAATCAACTAAATGTTGAAGGACGGACTTAAAAAAAATAATTTTAAAAAATGACAGAAAACTACCCAAGTCAATCTACCTTAACCTATCAAACTAACGATACAAGTAATGACATCAGATAAATTGATAAAAAAAAATAAAATTACAAAGCTTCATTTCTAATACATCCAATATTAAAGGTTGAAATTAAAAAAAAAATTTATAAAATTGTGATAACTTTATAGAAATAAAATTTAAAATATATATATATTATAAAACTCAATTTCCAAACAACCTAATATTAAATGATGAATTTTTTAAAAATAACTAAAAAAAAAAACTTAAGTTGTGGAATGGTTAAATTAAAAAAGAAATATTTAATTAAAAAAAACTAAAAAAATATGAATTGAAAGACCATTGTTCATAGACCTGAAAAACACTACACATGGAGTAATATCATTTCCAAGAATACGCCTGTGTTTATTCTTTCTTCTTTCTTTTTCCAGGTAAACTACAAAGAGATTAAACTTTGTAATTTCTATTTAAGTGTACCGACTTTATTTTTGTTATTTTAGTGTGCAAACTTTTAATTTTTATATAATCATGTGTTATTGTCATAAATTACCAAACATATACTGATTAAACCGGTAAATTGACACATTAGTATGTTGACATGTACGCCAAGTATGGATGAACATTATTATTATTATAAATAGCTAAAAGAGATCAGTGTTTTACTGTGGACTGCACTGTGCAGTCCACAGTAAAACACTGATCTATTGTCCCTGCTGCTTTACCGGTGTTTTTTTTTTTTTTTTAAGTTGTTTCTTTTGGCTGTTTTTTTATGCCTTTTGGAAAATTATTTTTTGCTTTTTTTTTTGTTTTTTTTAGCAAATTTTTTTTCTTTAATTTAGTTTTTTAATGTTTTATTAATGTTAAATTGTTTTATTTAGTTATCAGATTTTCATGACATGTTTTCCGGATTTAATGGGTTAACCTGGTTTGACAAGTTAACCTAAAATATTTTTTTTTGCTTTTTATTCTTTTTAATTAATTTTTTTTAGTTTAGTTTAGTTGTTAATGTTAAATTTCTTTCTATTTAGTTATTAGATTTTCATGACATATATCCCGAGTTTCACGGGTTAACCTGGTTTCACGGGAGAACCCAGTTAATTCTGGGTTGACCAGTCAATTTTTTTGTTTAATTTAGTTTGTTAATGTCAATTTTTTTTTATTTAGTTATCAGACTTTCATGACACAAATCCTGCGTTTAACAGGTTAACATGGTTTGACGAGTTAACCCGGATTTGTTTTTTGAGTTTTTCTTTTTAATTAATTTTTTTTGTTTAGTTCAGTTTGTTAATATTCACTTTTTTTTTATTTAGTTGCCAGACATTCATGACACGGATCCGAGGTTTAACGGGTTAACTTGATTTGACGAGTTAACTTGAATTTTTTTTTTTTGCTTTTTTTTCTTTTAAATTAATTTGTTTCGTTTAATTTAAATTGTTGATGTTAAATTTTTTTTCTATTTAGTTATCAAACTTTTATGACACGGATTCCGGGTTTGACAGGTTAACCTGGTTTAACGAGTTAGCTCAGTTAATTCTGAGTTAACCCATTAATTTGTTTTTTTATTTTTAATTATCAAACTTTCACGATGCGAATTCAAGGTATGACGGGTTAACCCAATTAATTCATATTTATTTTTCTTTTTCTTCATTACTTTTTTTTTCTTCCTGTTGGTTTTTTTCTTTGTTTTTTTCTTTTTAACTAATCTATTTAATTATCACACTTTTATGACACGACCTTGCAGTCAGACTCACGTCCAATGCTATTGAGTCTGGTATTGCAGTCCAGACACTTTTATGCTAAGGGTTAACCCAAGTTTAATGTTATTATTAATATTATAAATATTACTATTGGATCAGGCGTTGCAAACCAAACCTAAGATTCTTAGGTATAACTTTGCAAAAATACCTAACAATTTTAGATCTTAGCTTTTTTTGAAATACAAAAAATAATTGACCCGCGGCATCGCGCGGGGCATATAACTAGTTATATTCTATTTCTAATCGAATATCTATACTTTAGTTATTTTTTTATTTTACATACTTTTATTTTTTATCTAATTATCTTTATTTTCATGATTTTCCCAATCGAAGGTTTCTAATTAAAAAAAAAATAACAAATATCTGCTTTGGAATCTTATGATCATGTTTGTCATAGCTGAACAAATTAAATAAAATTATAAATTAAAATGATATAATAATAACAAAAACATATAAAAGCAAATAAATGATAGTAGAAGGAATTGAAAAGTCATATAAAACATATACCAAAAACAAATAATATTAGGTTAGCAACAATATACACAACTGTGCTTGAGAATAAAAAGGAAAACCATCTAGTAGGAGATCTAGTGGTGAGAGTTTGGGATCAAGAGATTTGCTCCTCCTGTGGTCTCAAGTTTAAGTCCAGTGGTTGCTAATATAATGATCACCAGAAAACTCTTGAAATTAATATCTTATATTGAAAATTATCATTAATAATATAATAAATTACTATTTAGGATTTGTTTAGTATTATTGTGACATGTTGCAATGTGGTATTTGATATTGTGTGTGGTTACTGTGTTGTGTTTATAAATGTTTGATGGCAAAAATAAAATAAAATAAAATATATTTTTGTTTGATTGTGAGTGTGTTTTCTCATATTATCATGATATATTATTTTCTGAATTACTTTTTGTTTATAATATCATAACAAGATTTTGTTTTTTTTTTCCCTTTTATTTTTTTAATTTTCTATCTTGATTTTTTTATATTAAAATCAAGAAAGTACATTTTTTCATTATAATATTATGTTCTATTATGAGAGATTCCCCCCTTTCCCTCTCTTTTTTTTTCCATAAATTTTCTATCTTGATTTTTCATAATCTTTTGTGTTTAATCAATATTTGTTTTCTGTTCACTTATGATGCAATTTTGCTTGGGCTACGAGTTATAAATCAATTGTTCCTTAAAAAAAAAAACCTTTAAAAAGTCTAAATTAATTTCAAAATCTTTTTTCCCCTTCACAAGCTTTAATTATACTTATACTAGTTGACGATGGCCATCTCAAATAAATTAAGACGTGTTTAAAATTGTGATAATGATTATTTTTTAAAGTAATTTTTTACTCGAAAATAAATCAAAATAATATATATTTTTTATTTTTTATATCAGGTTATTAAAATGATATAAAAATACAAAAAAGAATTTATTTAAAGCAAAGAACAAAATTTTTTTTTTAAAAAAAATACTTTTGAAACACAAAATCAATTAAGAATTATGAATTCAGTGTATATATATGTGCCTGCGCTGGCACTGAATCGTTCATTAACTTTGATCGCTTGAAACCGGAAGGCAACTGAAAGAAAGTTCATCGACAATGGCTTGGAACGAAAGAGAAGAAGTCAATTAAAAATGCGTTGATATGACAAACATTGCAAGAAAAAGGCCGAAACGAGCAGCAGTAAATGCACAGAACATACATTGGTTTTAGGAAGATCACAGTTCTAGAAGCAGCAGTAGTGGATGTTAAACAACATAGCATTTCCTTAGCGTGCCTCGCAAGTCTTGCTAGTGTAAGGAAGAAAAGGAACAGACAATGAAGTTGTCGTTGTGCACATCCTTCTTCTAAATCTGCAGAAGAGGCCTTGGCCAAGGATCTTGGAGAAGAGCAAGAAAGGGCTAATAAACCTCCACGAAGATGTATCAATTTGTAGAGCTATGACCGCTTGTTGACTGTTCCTATAACCAAATACCAAATTAAGGGTTTGGAAAGAAAATAACTGGAGGAAACAAAGCAAGCAACATCATGATAACCTGGAAAAGAAAAGCAAAAAAACAAAAAAAAAAACATGACTATGAAAACAATATATCCTCGTGTAGATAATGTTGACAGCATGCATAAACAGAAGTCCTAACTCAACCATGGTTGTTGCAGCAGTGAAAAGAAACTGGCAGGAGTAATGATAGCATGCAGACTTGAAATCAAAATGAATGAAACAACAACGAAAATGCATCATGTAAGAAAGCAACCAACATGGTGTGAGACTGTACGCAACTGGCTAAGCATGTTTTTACACATATTTTTATCACCAATTTCTTTTTTTTAAAAAAGCAAACAAAGTAATATGGGACAACCATGCTTGTTTCTCGAACTAACTTAAATGCAGGGTAAAACAATGGCCACAGCTAATTTTATTCTCATGAAAAAGAGTTAACAAAAATTATTTTCTCAAACGAAAATATGAAAGTGGACTTGTGGAATTTTTTGGCCTTGTGGAATGTCAATAAGGATGTTAGCACTAAACATGCAATCACATTATAGAAAAAAAATGATCAGGTTTATTAGGTGCAAATGGCAAGATTTGAATGAAAATGCAAAATTGTTCTAAACAGGACTATCACATTTTTACAGTAGCTAAGCCCTACTTAAGCATGAGAAGGAGCCAGAAAACAACAGCAAATCACGGTTTATAAAGTGCAGATGGAGTCTTAAAAGTTAAATAACATGTGTGCTGGAAGGTGGGAATGTCCATTGGCACTTTGCAGCAGGCGTTGCCTCTTCTAGTCTCGATGGCGAAATATGCCCTTCTGTTAGATCCTCCTTGGATGGGAGGAGCGACTGGCCTTCCCTAACGCTACTACATGGAGAAAAAATGTAGTTAGGCAACATCTTATGACTTAAGAATGGAAATAGAAAATGTTAAAGAATAACATGGCTGATGTGTTCTTTTTAAAAAGAAGTTGCGAGGCTGCTTCCTGGGTAGAGGAGTAAGATGGTGACATGAGTTTTAGATTATGCAGCTAAGCAATTGTTTATGTAAGAGCGATAACAACAAGCAATGGTTTAAAAATAAGAGACAAAAAATGTTCCAATTAGCATATGAAACATTGAGCTCGCTTGATTTCGAGCCGATAAGAAAGAGCTCGCGAGAAAGCTTGTCAGTGGAACATCTTTTTTTCTCTTTAACACAAACAAAAAAGACTTAAAATGATTCCTTATAAAATTATCTAATGTTTTATGATAATTCCTCATAAAATAACAGTCAACCTTCTCACCTCTTATGTTGAATCCATGTCAAATTTATAGACACATGAGAAATCTAAGGGTCAATGCGAAATGGTGAAAATGCTTAATCAACAGACCCAATCCCTCACCCATTCTAATTCCTTTTTTTTTCCCTGTAATTTATCCTCAGTGAAGAGAGTCAACAACCTTTTTTCTATCTTCCCCCAAAACATAAAGCAACCACGTGTGTGCAACAAAGGTTGAATCCTACATTTTTGGTTGCAGAGATAATAAAGATGAAATAAGCATATTGTATACAAACAGAAGGGAAAATGTACAGATATACATACATGTATACATAAGACATCATCCGTTGGAGTTGTTTCAAAGCATTAAATCATAGAAGAAATCGTGGTCAATTCCAAAGCCATAAAGCTTCAATCCTAGTATAGCACTAGAGCATAAAATCTGAATTTTTTGTTTAACAATATGGCATATTGCTAGCCAAAATATAAGCAAATTATTAGATGGTTGGCGCTGACCTTACTAAATAAGAATGAATAACTGTGAGATATAAGATGTTTTTTTTTTTATGAAAGTTAGCATGGAGGGCATGTTGCAAAGTACATAAAAAAAGGTAAAAAACTAAAATGGTCATGACATGAGAGAAATTTTTGGTTTAGACATCAAAGCTCTTATCTGTGTTCTGCATTTTTCCTTCTGGTTTACCAAATGGCAAAACCAAGTCCTCATGATATCATCATAAAAGAAAGAGACTTTCAGGATCAATTACCTACCAATATCAATGCAAGAAATTCAAATCACATATGAACCAAAACCTATCAAATTTTAACCATAAAGTTGGTAAATTAATCAAAATTTAAAGCATATCATAAACCCTTTTAGAGATCTCTAAAAGCCCATCAGGTGGTTTTCTATAGAAAAACTTTCTAAACAAAGCCATTTTTTTTTTAGTTCTTTTCCCTCTAAAGTTCTAACAGAATCAATCACCTACATAATTGAACTCATATCACTAAGAACAAAACATTCCTCAAATAAGCTCAAGAAACCAAAATAAATGTTTGCATAAAACAATAGTTTCTGTCGAGGACCTAGAGAAAACATGAATTTTGCTAGGTTTTTAAGAAACCCCTTATGTGGGTTGCTGTTATTTTTGTCTTCCAATTCACACTTCGTCTCTCTCCACCTTTGTGCCTGAGAAAGATTGAGACTTTGCTTTCATTCAACAAGCTTTGATAGTTAGAGAGAATATTCTCTTTCTTTTTTCTAAAAACAAATAAGAAAGAGTCAGAGATTTAGCAATGGTGGAGGTTGTTGATGTTGACAATGATATTGCTAAGGAATAAAGCATGGTCAATACATGAGAGAAATATTTGGTTTAGACATCAAACTCTTTCTATAGCTTTTCTAGAATCTCCTTATCTCCAGCAAATTTGGTATGGATATCAACCATTTGTGTAAAAAACACAACACAACTACAACAACATTTACCAAACATCTAAATAGTTTCACAAAATCTAACTGATATGTTCAGGAAAAGAACCATGAGACTACCAGAAACTATCACAAACATTAGTATGGAAGCCACAACTTTAGCCCCTAGTACATAATGTCTTGTATATTACCCCAAAATCCAAAACAGAAGGCCTTCAAATAATAAAAATGTCAAGGAAACTTCATTTAACCCTTAAAGATATAAGCAAAAGAAGTAAATTCAAATGGCAAGCAATTAACCATCTAATAATCATAGGAGATATAATAGTGAAGGCACCAGGTTTTATCATCTCCCTCAAAGATACATACGTGATGACAGCAACATAGCGACCACAATCTAGTTTCTCCTTGTAGTCTTGTAAATTTAACATAATTTGGTCTCTCCTTGTAGCCCAAAAAAGATCTAATAATGTCTTCTTGTAAACAAAGCAACAATCCCCTTGTCAAATACAGTTCAAGAAAGTAAAGGAACCAATTAAACCCAAATAACCATTAAAAAACACATAAGCCATGTCAACCAACAATCAATGAAGTTAAAAAAGCTAAAAACCTAAAAAAACGATTTTTTTAATAAAAAAACCCCTAGAAATTTACCTTGGAGCTACTTGACCTGAACTGGAGTATATTGGGTCGACTCCTAAAGTAATTAGAGATGAACATGGTTTGAAGCTCGGTGCTGAAAAAAAATGCAATCTCAAAGAATCATATGAAAGAAGTAAGGAATGGAAAGCTAGGTTAACACCTATAAATTGCTCCAAATCCAGAATAGAACACCCAAGCAAACACACCTCGAACAATGAACATTCTCAAAAGAGCCAGAAGGGTATGATAGTTGTTTTGTGGCAATGACAGAAGTCATGGCACCGATTCCTCGTTATAAAGCAAATTGAATCTAATTTTTATGGCCATCTTTGGGAGCAAAAAACATTGTTTGTATATCCAAAGGAAAAGGATAAGATGAAGAAGCTAGCAAAAAACCATAGCTAACATCCAGAACTTGAATAACCCCAGCTGAACATGGATCACATATATCATTAGTTACCATATTTCCTAACCTGTATCATTGGAGATGAAACATTATAGTGCTTCAGTTTTGGAAATATCATCAATTACTGGTATCATTGCCACTGTAGTAAATGATAAATTAACAAGTTCAAAAGTGGATAAGTGATATAAGAAACTTAAGTTCATCAGCTGCTCCATGCTTGAAATGAGTGCCACCACCAGGGAACCACTATAGCTAATCTTTCTCATGCACCCAATTTGTCCTCCTTTGACTTCAATAAGACTGTATGATTCACATTGCTTCTCCATACACAATCCCTGCTAGCTGGCCATTTACGAGCAATCTATAATCTTCTAGAGGTAGCACCAAGAAAAATAAACGCTTCTCAAGTGGAGGACAATGCCTCTTTAGCCCTTCTCTTTTAGAAAAATCCAAGGATGGGAACAAAGTTTCACATGAGAAACATCATGGCAAGGGAAAAAAAGAAGAGGGAAGATATATAAAAGCATAAAAAGATGAATTAACCTTCTTTGGAAACCACTTGAAAGCAATGAAGTAAGAGACTCAGGGAAAAGAGCAAAAAACCTTGCAAAGATAGAGCAATAGAATCACATAAAAATCCACACTTCAAAAGCAAAAGAGATTAAGAAAAAAAAAAAAGAAGATAAAAAACTCACCTGCCAATCGATATCCATTCCAAACCCCTTCCTCAATCTCATGGCCTTCACCCACCCTACACCATGCTTGTATGTTATAAAGGAGAAAAAGTCTGGGATAAAGCGTCTGTGTTTCATTTGAAAGCTTGTCTGGAGCTTGCGAGTTTAAGGTCTAATGTTATTAAAAGGAGTTATAATGAGATTATTGCTTTTTTTTCAAAGGCTTCTTTGGGAGCCACTAAGGCATTCTCAATTGAAATTCTATTCCCAAAAAGATGGTGGTAAAATTATAATATTTAATATAAAAACTTTTTATTCGTTAATTAAAATAACAATATTGTAATAATAACTTAATAAGTGAAGAAAATAATTAGACTAATTTTTCCAAAATAGTATTTTAAAAAGTATAAATCCACCTTGCTTCCCCTCTTCATTGGCCCTGTTCAACATCACAATTATCACATCATTAAACTGAGACTCAATCTTACTTCTACAAATTCTAACCTAAGAAAAAAAAAAAACCCTAAAACCCTAAAACTCTTAAACCATTTCTCAATGGGCAGTGATGGAAAACGGAAGAAACGAGGCCGCAAATCAAAAACCCAAACAACCCTAGATCCCACGACACCCACCTTAAACGACGAGGTTTTCTCCGTCAACAATGTCGAAATTGTGAATTCCACCACCCCAACCAGCGCCAATCACCTCGAAAACCGCCGCGGCCGCCCTAAGAAGCGACCAAAGCACTCACCAGAGAAGCCCCCGCCATTAACTAATGGGGAGATTGGGGTTGCGACACCGGTGGAAGGCGTGGCGAGGGTGTTGCCGGCGATGGATGCGGTGGTAAAGGTGTTTTGTGTGCATACGGAGCCGAATTTCTCGCTTCCGTGGCAGAGGAAGAGGCAGTATAGTTCGAGTAGTAGTGGGTTTGTTATTCGAGGGAGGAGGGTTTTGACTAATGCGCATTCTGGAGCATTATACACAGGTTAAGCTTAAGAAGCGTGGCTCTGATACTAAGTATTTGGCCACTG
Source organism: Populus simonii (assembly GCA_007827005.2). Taxonomy (NCBI): domain Eukaryota; kingdom Viridiplantae; phylum Streptophyta; class Magnoliopsida; order Malpighiales; family Salicaceae; genus Populus; species Populus simonii. The sequence goes on from CM017478.2 coordinate 8,347,364, forward strand.
TTCTTGCTATCGGAACCGAATGTGATATTGGTAAATATTCAAGCTTTTCATGTTGTATAAGTAAATATTCTTGTCATTAGGCTCATGCTGTTTACTATATCCTGTGTTAAAAGTGGTTTGTAATGCACATCGAAGAAAGCAAGTATCTTTGTGTGATTATGGCATATTTTCGAGAAATATATGCACTTGATCAATTTTTAGTTTTGTTGATTCTAAACTTTATTTCTGTTTGATGAGTCGGGTATTTTTTGCATCTTACTTTCTTGCATCGAATGTAAAATGTCAGCTTTTATGGGCTAGGACAACTTGTATGTGCATTTTTTTTTGGAATGGTGTAATTATTCAATTTCTGTTTAGATGTGAAATAGTGACTGTGATGCGCAAGGAAAGTTCATACAAGTTTTGTTTGAGGCAATTAGGGATTTAGGTGATTATATGTTAGGACAAGAGATGATCCCACAAGTAGTCAAGCTTTCCTGTGGTAAGGGAATGGGTGTGATGAAAAGAAAATTGTAGAAGTAGCTCTAGCAGGTAATGTTAATTAGATTTGTAGTTCTCTTATGACGGAACAAGGTTGATTAAGTCTATATACCTTGTTGGATGCATAGGATAAAACATTTTGCTCAATGCAAAATTTCCCTTTGTGATTTGCAGCCTTGCTAACAGTCAACGATGATGAGTTCTGGGAAGGGGTATCACCTGTTGAGTTTGGAGAATTGCCTGCTCTTCAAGATGCTGTAACTGTCGTTGGTTACCCAATCGGAGGGGACACAATTTCTGTTACAAGTGGTGTTGTATCACGGATAGAGATCCTATCTTATGTCCATGGATCCACAGAGCTTTTGGGTTTGCAAGTAACATTGTTGAAACTCTAGCATTTTGTGTTTTTGTAATTATTGAACTACTGCCCATACACACCTTTCTCATGGTTTCATTTGTAGATAGATGCTGCTATAAACTCAGGAAATTCTGGTGGTCCTGCCTTTAATGATAAAGGTGAATGTGTGGGCATTGCGTTTCAGTCCCTTAAACATGAAGATGCTGAGAATATAGGGTATGTTATACCAACACCGGTCATCAAGCACTTCATCCAAGATTATGAGAAGAATGGAGCCTACACAGGTTAACTGTTATGACATATTTGGTCCTGGCTTTGTATACAAGTGTATATGCTGTGTAATTAAGTTGCTTTGTGTATATTTCAGTAGTGTCACATTGCTTACTGATCCTGGTTAAAGTCTGATGATCATCCCTTACATGCTAGGATTTCCATTTCTTGGGATTGAATGGCAGAAGATGGAAAATCCAGATTTGCGAATGGCAATGGGTATGAAACCTGATCAGAAGGGTGTTCGTATCAGAAGAGTTGATCCCACTGCTCTAGAATCTGAAGTCTTGCAGCCATCAGACATTATTCTCAGCTTTGATGGGGTAGATATTGCTAATGATGGAACAGGTTCGTGTATAGGTTCTTCTGTTCAAAACAGACACCTGAAGCTTTGTTAGGAACTGATAGTATACAAAGGTAATTCATGCAGCATTCTCTTTGGCATGAAATTTCATCCCCTTTTATTGTTGACATTTCAGTTCCCTTTCGGCATGGCGAGCGCATTGGCTTCAGCTATCTTATCTCTCAAAAGTATACCGGGGATAATGCAGCGATCAAAGTTCTTCGGAATTCTAAGACTCTAGAATTTGTCATCAAACTCTCAACTCAAAGAAGGCTAATTCCTCCACATGTGAAGGGAAAACCTCCATCCTATTATATCATTGCAGGATTTGTATTCACGACAGTTTCTGTTCCTTATCTTCGTTCTGAGGTGCATATTTCACTTTTCCCTTTCCCTTTCCCTTTCCTTTTTGCCTATACTTTTTCTTGATATACCCAATGACTTCTCTTATTATTAGTTAGTAAAATTATTGTGATGAAATCTTAAATGCTTCCATTTTTAATTGGTGCTCTATGAAGCGAGTGATTGATTCTTTTTGTACATGAAGCTATGGCTGTGCTATTTTGATTTTATTTCTTGACTATGGTACTTCTGCGTGATATTTTTAACTTGTATGCTTTATGTGCTAGAGACGAGGCCCATTAAACTTTCTTCTCGTTCTTTTGTGCAAGTATTCATGTATTCGTTGGTGCAAATGCTTTAACTCAGAGGTTATGGTTTATGTAGCACTGCATAATCTAATTTGTATTATTGTCATTGAGTCTTTGCCCCTTCTTGTCAGTAGGTGTATTAACTTATTTCTATAAACCAACACCATGGTTCTTGTTGGCTCTTGGAACTTGGGATGACAGGATATTAAACTTTCACCACATCCTAAAACATTAGAGACAGTGTGTTGATTTTAGAAGTACAAGGAGTCAATTTCAATTGTCCTAAAACTCTGGGCATCACCCTGTTATTGAAGCTGAGTTCTAAACTTACTAAACCTGTTCACCTAATGAACATGTGCTAATGTGTAACTGAATCCCCAAACCCAGAACTTATTGAAATGGATTTTCATCTAATTAGGTCACTGGTGAGTTCCATCAAACTTTCCTGGATTTGTCTTTTGGTTCTGGTGTCCTTTTGTAACTTTCCATTGTAACCTGGGATTGAAAACATTAATTGTAATTAGAATGGATTACTGTTGTAGTAATGCTTCTACCTTTTGCTAGCCATTGTTCTTATAGCTTGTTCTGAGGGTTGCAATATACAGATTCCTGTTTATTTTTTTCAACTAAAGTATTTAGTTTCACTCACCGAGCCTTTATTTCTGTAGCTTGCATTTGCATGTTTATCTATTCCAACATCATTCTCCATGCCTATGACTTTGCTATATTCTGAACTTAATTTTATGGACATTGAAGAGCAAAATAATTACTTTTATATTAGCCTCATTTATTTATTCAATCTTTCACGCCTTGCCATTTGCAGCTTCAGTTTAATGCCAACTCTCTCTCTCTCTCTCTCACACACACACTCTCTCAGTTTAATGCAATACTTAACATCATATGTACTTTCATGGTTAACTGATTTTACATCACCCCTGTTCTTTTTGTATAATTGTGCAGTATGGCAAAGAATATGAATTTGAAGCTCCTGTCAAACTCTTGGACAAACTTTTGCATTCAATGCCCCAATCCCCAGATGAGCAGATGGTTGTAGTTTCTCAGGTCTCTCTCGCTCGCGCACACGTGTCAGTTCATATGACTACTATTCTACTCTGCTGACCTTGCACTATAACTCTTTTTTTCCTGGAAAATTTCTGGCAGGTGCTTGTGGCTGACATTAATATTGGGTATGAGGACATCGTTAACACTCAGGTGAGGAATGGCAGTCTTGTAACCGGTGTTTTTTATTTCTGTCATTGAGTTGGTACAGCCTGTCTATGATTTCACCTATTTTTTGGTGAGCTACCTCTCTTTTGATGTAATTTATTCTATACCTATGCAGGTTCTTGCTTTCAATGGTATGCCAGTGAAGAATTTGAAGAGCTTGGCCAACATGGTCGAGAATTGTGACGACGAGTTTCTGAAATTTGATCTAGAATATGACCAGGTCCTCTCTATCTCTCTCTCTCAGGGGGTGTTTGAGTGTGTGCGTGTGTTTGCATGCTCATCAAGCATTTGCATCCCTGCTATATTTACTAGTTCTCTGTCTGTGGGTGTCTGGTGCTGATATTTTTTCCTGTGCTTTGGTTCAGATAGTTGTTCTCCGGATGAAGACTGCTAAGGAAGCTACTGTAGATATTCTTACCACACACTGCATACCTTCTGCAATTTCTGATGATCTTAAGCCATGAATTTGGGTCTTAGTCTAGGTACATTGCAATATTCTTGTTGGGGCCCAGCTACTCCCCTTTCTTTACCTTCATCAAGATGGGGTGGGTTGGGGTTGTGGTAGGGGATAATTTATAAAATTGAGGGTGGACTTGTTAGTTTTTACTTTCTTAGATGCAACTTTCCTATATGGTGTTGAGGGTTGAGAATCTTTTTAGCAAGCATAATGAGGAAAACTTGCAGTGTGTATTATTGGCAGCTGTGTTCTTTCCTTTACCTGATACAAGTTTTGGAGAATCTTGTCAGGGTGACAGGGTCTGTTTCGTTTCATTGTTTTTCTGCTGCTGTACTATCAGCAAGAGTATTTAACTTATGAATGTTGAAATTCCTATATATTGAGAATTTGCAAATTGATAAACCCGGCGGGTGAATTTTCCATCTCCAAGGAAAACTACTTTGATCCCCTATTAGAAAAATTCCCAACTCTCCCTTTGTGCTTCAACAAGAACATAAAGTTCTTGTTTCGGCAATTCAAAGGCGGGCTGTACTAGGTTAGGGGTAGTGCCTTTGATGCATCTAGCATTTTACTTGAGTTGTTTTAATGCTGATATCCCATTGGATAGCTGGTTTTTCCCAGCATCGCATTGTGAATAGCAACCACTGGATGCTCTCCAGTTCTAGGTGCCAAATAATAAAGACCACAACAAGGTGCGGGACGACAACTCTGTATTTGAGATGTGGACTCTTTTTTCTATATTTTTGCTCCTTGCTCTTATCAATTCTCACAGAAAAAAGAACTGCAAGAATGCATGGCCAGAATCCACCCAAGAGATGGTTAGCACATCACAAATGTATCGGATGATGCCCTTTTTTCATATGAAGACCAAATAAACTGATGGAATTACACTTTGTACTAAAAAAGGATAAGTAAAACTACGTACTATACTTGATTGTGCTGAATTAGAATACGGTCACTTGACGGAATATTCGACAAAGAAAATGTAGACACTTGAAAAATGCCTACACAGTTTTGTCCACAAGCTACACAGGTATTATAACTACTCACATTGGTTTAGGCGTTCATATGGCTCTCCAAGAGAGGAGTCTTCTGTGACAGTGATTGTAGGTTTCTGGGAATGTTTACTTTACTATGTTCGTCCTCTTTGGATTGTGCCCAAATCACTCCATAGAAACCGGCAACAATTATAATTGCTCCAACAATACTGCAGAAGAACACCAACTAGTTATAGACGTAGTTCTCTTTACCTGTATGAAGAACTAGCATGAAGCAAAGGAAGTGTCTGATGTAAACTAGACGGGAACAACCTTCCAACATGAAGTGTGTCGCCAAGAAAGATAACACCCAGAAACGCGGCAGTAGCAATCCCCACAGGTTTAAAAATGGCCACAAAAACAGGCCCCTTCTTGTGTATGCACCATGCTGCTACACCAAACGTCACCACACTGCCAACCACAGCCTATAAAAGCTTCTTATTAGAGGGCTGTAAGAAAAACTGTAGTCAAATGTTTTCTTATGTGCTTACTGAATAGATGATGGAGATGAGCTCAATATCAGGCTTCAGTTTCCAAGCATTTGGGTTCCGCTCTGCAATCAAGGAAACTATTGAACTTTGAATGGTCCCAAAGAGGCAAAGGAAGGAGACCACGGCCATCTCTGAAGGGTACTCTTTTAAAATTGCTGCCTTCAAGTATAATTCGACGAAAAAGCATTTAAATTTCAGCAAAGGCAATTAATATGAACAGAAACCACACATTTTGAGCCTATTACCTGAAAAGTAGTGAATATTGAAACGCATAAATCAGCAGTTACAAGGAAGAGGCCTCCTATGACCCAAGAATTTGTTGTTAACATGATGGAAGGGATTGGTTCAGGATTTGATTGGGTAGTTATGGCACCTATTGCAGGGCCCTTGTACAAGGTTATAGTCAATGCTCCTGAAACTGATACCAGTGTGCCCATGATTTTGATCTGACTTCTCGAGCTTCTCCAATCTAGCTTTTCCATCCTGAATTTGAAGGGATAAAATTTGTAAGGGAAACATCCACTTCTCTTACAACATGCTTACTTCATGAGTTTACTACCCACAATTCAACAACATATTGTAGAGAGGGAACATCCCGACTCAGTTTTGCATTTCATCGCTTGTATATGTCTACAAACATCTTAACTGGAAATTTGTTTTAGTATCGACACATAGAGTGATTTCCTTTGTTTGAGTCGAAGAAGCGCATGATTTCTACTTAATTCCCACCGCCTGCTTTTTGTACAGTGAAAAAAAGAAGAGAGAAACCTGAAGATAACAGCAAGCAAGAAAGTGAAGGCAGGGATTAGTTGGCCCATAGCAGAAGCAAGGGTAGGAGAACTGTAGCTTACACCAGTGAACACACAATTCTGCATCAAAGTAATCCTACACAATCAAAACACAACACAGAGTGAAGAAGTTCCTGGAAATAAAAAGCAAACCCACTTTCAAAATCATTTAAAAGAAGCTCTTTCATGGGTGATATGACATTACCCAACAAGGCTAAGGAGGAAGAACTTGCAGAGGAGGGAGAAGGTGACTGGTGGTCTCTTTGTTCTGCCCAGAAAAAGAAAAGCAAGGTCGACAATTCAATAGCAACATCAATGATTAAAGAGAGATAGATGTGATTAGGGATTTTGCTGATGGAAGTCAAGGGCATTAGTAGGTATACCTGTAGAAGATTAAAGAAGGTAACAAGATAAGAGTGGCAAGAGCGTTAGAGTAAACAACAAAGACAAATTGGCTCATCCCTTTGGACATGGCTGCTTTGCTCAGTGTGGTCAAACCAACATCAAGGCATTCCACCATCACCATGGCTGCAAATGGCAGCAAATTTAACAAGACAGACTTTACTCCCATCCTTCTTTCTCTCTGTAAGCAAATAGAGAGAGAGTTCACTGTAGTCACTGATCAAGAGTTGTTGCGTTCAGTGGTATGGTCAAGCAGATGCAACGTAGCTGTCAAAAAAAAAAAAAAATCGACAAGATATTTTCTTTAATGATTCTCCATGTCTCCATGAAATTATTATTATTATTATTGTCAGAAACAAATTAATGAGCTCTAATTAATGAGCATCATATCTGTCTCCTTCTCTTCCCTTAGTAGTTTTTTTTTTTTACCAACATCTTCATGAATTCTGAATCTTTTTTTTTAGCAACATTTTCATGAATTCTGAATCTATTATTATTATTATTAAAGAATTGCCATAGAAAACACGGAGCAAAATCCAACCTAAGTTATGGTAACTTTACTTCCTACTGTGGTCAAGGACATGTGTTCCATGTTTGCATAAAAGAATTCACCAAGAGTCATATCCTTGTGACGTGGTATTCCAATGAGATACAATACTCTCTCTCTCTTTTTTTTTTTTAATTCGAGGTGTTCGGCCAGCTTATGCGCACCACAACTAATTTTCGGACCCAATGAATACCCTGCAAGCCCAGTAGACATATAAGACACCATGGGGGTGACAAGCGTGCACGTTAGGGCTCGAACCCAGGTGACAGAGGCAAGGAAACCTTGCCTCTGCCGCTGGGCTACAAGCCCTGGTGCAATGAGATACAATACTTAAAAACTAGACGGATGGCCCTTGGTGTATTTTTTATTTCAAGATGATATAGATTTATTTATTTTAATTAAGATTTTAAAATATTAAAAAGCAAAAAAAAATGCTCAAGTCAAATTTGATAAACTTACTAAATTCATGACTCGAGATATAATATCAATATAACTCTATAAAAAAAATATAAAAAGCAAAGAATATTAATTTAAAAAAAATTTAAAAACTTATTCCAGGTATTGCCTCAAATTAAATGTTAGAGAGTGAAATAAATAAATTTAATTTAATTAAAAAAAATTCCTTTTAAAAAAGAAAAATTTAACAAAGACCGGAAACAAAAAAAAAAAACTAAAGCAACCCTTGTTATTTTAAAAGAAAGATAAATCTTATAGAAAGAGAGTAAAAAAAGAATGTTAGAGGATGAAACATGAAAAGAAAACGAGCTTAAAAAGGAAAAAAAAAAACAAGTAAGCCCGAGTGAACCTTATAAACCCGGCTTAAACTCTCAAACCTGCAATCTATTAAATTCTTGACCCAGACTCAACACCTAAAAAATTAAATATTGGAGGATGAAATCAATCAATTTTAAAACAAAATTCCTTCAGAAAAGCTAAATTCAACAAAGACAAAAAAAAAAAAAAAAAAACCAAGGTAACTTGTGTTATTTTCAAAACGACTAAACAATACCATAGAAAGTGAATTAAAAAAATAACAAAATGCTTGAGGATGGAAAAGAAAAAAGCTTAAAGAAATCTGTGTCAATTTTGTAAACTGAGGTTAATCTCTTAAACTCGCAAACTATTAAATTTAGACTCGGACTCAACTAAGAAACTAAACATCCGACTAATTAAGTGTTGGATGATGAAATAAAAAAAATTAATCTAAAAAAATCTTACAAGGTCAAAAAAATACAATAATACAAAAAAGGATTTGATTTGACAAGAAAAAAACTAAAGAATGATGAAATTGCAAAAAACAAAAATTGCAAAAACCATCTAAAAAAATAATAATTATAAGAATAAAAACTAAATTTTATAGATGAAAATATCGATTGAGGATGAGATTAAAAACAATTCTTAATTTAAAAAACTATTCTAAATATAAAAAAATTGCAACAACGAGAATAGAGATGGAATTGAAAAAACCCCTTAATTTCATAAAGTATTCTAAATTTAAAAAAATTGTAATAAAGAGAATATGGATGAAATCTTTAGTACAATAAAATTTAGGGTCCAATTTGATTTTTTTAATTCCAGCATGAAAATCAAGTATGAAAGAGGGAAAAGAGAAAAAAAAATAAAACGTTACACATACCATACCGACCACTGTAGTTCTACATGCGTCGCTAATCTGTGAAGGAGATGCCGAGATGTTTCGAAAGCTACCTTGGAATCACAATTTTGGCTACCGGACAGCGTCACACGAGCCATTCAAAGGCAGCTAACACTATTCACCTGATTCTTTTTTTTTTATTTAATTTCTTTATTTACTAAATTACCTTACTACCCCCAATGATACTCAATAACTACCAAATGATCACATTTAAATGATAAAAGAGCCCCTAAGTCAGAGAGAATTGATTTTAATTTTCAAGGGTAATAAAGTAACTTATTTGTTTACAAATCAAGTTGAAGACTAAAAAGCCCCTTAACCCAAATGATTTTTTTTTGTCTACCAAGGGCAATTAAGTAATGACACTATACAAAGAAAATGCAAAAATACAGTCTAACCTCACCCTTTCAAGTAATGATCAATGTGTCCTTTTAAAAATATCATCATACCCATAAACTCAAAGCATGCTACTTTGCTTACAAAAGGGTAAAATTAGCCTTTCATTGTGCGAATCCACAATGAAAGGCTCGTCTCTTTTAGTATAGAGCATAATATAATAACTAGTGATATTTTTCGAGTAAAATTGCAAACTAGTTAAATTATTTTATTTTAAAGGTTAATTTTTTTCAAAAAAACAAATAAATTTTATTTCATATGAAAACATTAAATACAATTTATATAAAATATTAAAAGAAGAAATTTCAAGACAAATGACCCTAGTCTATTTGAAAGATTGTAAAATTAACAAACAATTGAAAAAAGAACAAAGGTGAGCTAAATAATTTTAAAAAAAAAAGAGAGAGAGGAGAGGAGAAGAGAGGATATTATTGAAAATTTAAATAATAAAACTAATGCAAAGTAAAAATAAATAAATACAAAGGGAGGGTATTAATTAAAATGTGAAAAAAATAAAAAATAAAAGCGAGGCGTTGGTGGGTAAGGCCCACGTATTTGGCATATATACAAAAGCATAACTGCTCTTGGATTTGGAAGCCTAGGCCTGCACCTGTTTTTTCTTTTTCATCAGGACCGAACAACGATGTGTCATTTAGCTTTTCTTATAAAACAAATTCAAGTGATAGGTTGCATGTAATGGCATGCAATGTGTCACTTGCACTAACATTTTTCAGTCACCTTCGATGACTTCAAAATCATGGTCGAAGCTTTTAGATTCTAAAAACCTAATTTTAAAGTTGTTTTGTACTTAAAAAGCTTTAAAACCACCATAAAATCATTCATAAACCACCTATAAACCCCAAAATCATTAAAAAAAAACAAAATAAAATCAACCAAATCTAAACAATCTAAATAGACTCCAATCTATTTTTTTTAGCAAGATGAAGGCCAAAAACACACCATGAAACTCCTCTCGTCGAACAAACCATTTGACACAAAGATTGGTCATTTTAGTTGGGTAAAACAAATCGGTCCATTTATAATATTTGCATTATCTAACTCGACCCAACCCTTCAAAGTCAGATAAATGTAATATTAAAAATGATAGTGGTCAAAAACACCTAAGAAATGGATATTAGGCGTGTTTAACGGTTTCGTTCAGATCGATTTAGGCTGAAAATCCCAACTGAACCAGGAGTTGAAATTTCCTAAGAAAATGAACCGAACCAAAAACCAGTTCAGACCCGAATCAAAAACCAGTTCAAACCGAACTGGTTCAGTTCGGTCAAGATCATTTTTTTAGGTTAAAATCAAGAAAATCTAATCACAACAACCAGACACAAAAAGAAAAGGTGAAAAGAAGAAAATTTGTCGAAAAAAATTATTTACTATACTTTTCAAGGTCCCTACTAGAGCATGCAAAGGCAAATATGCCAGTTAAGAAAATTATGCAAGTTGTAAGAGACTACTAGTGGTAGTGTTAGGCAGCGAGTGCATCAACCTTTTCAAAAGTGCAGTCATGATTAATGTAGATAAATGAGGGAGAACACTTAAATCTTAATATAGAAAGTGTCGTCCACTTCCAACAACTGTACAAGAAAGTGGAGTGGATTATACACTGGCTCACCATGGCTTCCATTGTGTAGATTATACACCTTAGATGATGAAGTACAATACATGGAAGCAATAATTGTAAAACAAAAACAAAATGCATTTAAGAACCAAAATGAAAACTAAACACCTAAACCAAATGAGGGAGATGGCAGCCAAAGAGAGAGATGGAATGAGATGGAATTTTTTAGAGTTAAAGAACTTAGGTTAGGTTACCTTTCTATTTAGACCCCTCCCTTTGTTTTAAATGGGTTTAAGCTTTTAAAGCACAGTGACTCCGGTTTGGTTACCCGATTTTAATTTTTAAAACCAAAACTGAACTGGACCAAGTGAGTTTTTTTATTTTTAAAGCAATTTGATCAGTTTTTTCTCTTGATTTGGTGTTTTTGGTTAATTTTTCCTTGGTTTTTACAATTTAATTGGTTGGTCGGTTTTTTTAAATAACCCTAATGGATATCATGGGTCAGGTGACATGTTAGGATTCTTAAAACTCAATCAACTCGATCTAACTCATATACTTTATACAACCCATCGATAATGTAGATATTACAGATTCATTTGTTGTTATATGTTTTTTTTATGTTTTTGCAATTGATTATTCCATTTAGTCAATTGATTGATTCAGTTTATGTATTGAGCTTAAATCTTTTGTTATAGCTTATAACAAGTTTTGAGTTAATTTATTGAGCCCAAATCTTAATTGTAATTAAACCTAACCCATAAAAATTAGCAATATAAGCCTAATCCATGGAACATGTAATATCTATAAAAAAAATTTAGTGTAACCTTATATATCCAAGAAAATTGAATGAATCAGGTTTACCATTTGTAAAATATCAAAAGTTAGGATAAACTTAATTATAGACCCAAACCTGACCAAACAATATCCATGAACACCCCTATTTCAACTCCTAGAATGGTGACAACAGACAACTTTTTATTTCTTTTATTATTTTCTAGTACATTTCTCTATCCTTTTCCTATTCCAAAGATTGAAAATAAATAAAATAATTTCTTATATGAAAATGAAATTACCACAAATTTGGTGTTAACCATGTATTTTTTCTTAGTATTTTAAATTCTATCATCTCTCTTTTAATTTAATAATTTTAAATTTAATTTCATCTAATTAAGCTATAACAATTTAATTGAAAAAAGTTTGAAAATAAAAAAAAATTCAGGTGCTTCACTATTTATATGAATAATAAAGCACTATAAAAACATAAGATCTTCTAATATATTAGTTAACTAATTCGGTTCTACGTTGTCACGCTGAGCACTTTAGAGATATATTTTTTTATTTAATTTATAATAATTAAAATAAATATTAAAAAAATAATTTAAATTATAAAAAATATTAATTTAGGATAAATTCCTTTTTATATTCATATATTCTTTTTGCTTAGATAATGTCATGTTTTTTATTAGGAACATGATTTTTTAAAATAGAAAATAAAGGTAATTGATTTTAATATTAATAGGAATTCCAATGATATGAATTAAGGATGAAAAATGTTTCTCTTTAATTAATTTTTTTAATTTATATAATTCCTTTTTATCATGAGAAAAATATTTTTTTGTATTAGAAACATTGTTTTTTTTTTAATAAACTTATCATCATTTGAAAAAAAGTTTTAATAAAAAATAAATAAATTATAATTCAATAATTTTCAAGCGAATATATAGAAAAATTAAGAAAATTAATTATATATATAATTAAAAATAATAATAAAATAATTTTTTTATTCTTATTATATGATCAATTTTCTAAAAAAATTTGTATATTAATTTCATATATAATTATTAATAAATTAATTATTTTTTCTAGTGCGTTGACTTCATAAAATATGGAATTGATTTTTTTTCTAGTGCTTTCTAATAATTTTAATGTATTAATATAAAAAAATAAAAAATCTAAAAAATAATTATTTTAATATATTTTTAAATAAAAAATATTTAAAAAAAATTCTTTACATTACAATACCAAACACCTCAAAAATAAGAGGTGTCATATTATTTTCTTTAAAAAAAAAAGAAAAAAAGAAGACACATCCTATATCTACTAAGAGAACTTGGCATTTAAAACCCAAGTTAGTGTCTCTATCCACATCCATATATTAATTTTAAGGAGTGTTAGTGAATGAATTTTAACATGTTTCTATTAAAATTTTTTTTTTGTTTTTAAAATATTAATTTTAAAAATAAATTTTAAAAAATAAAAAATATTTTTTTAATATTTTTTTTAAATAAAAATACTTTAAAAATAAGTTTTTATATCATTATACTTTATTTGTACCGTAGAGTGTTAAAATTTCAGATTAGCTACTCTCTGGTTCTGTTTGATCCATTACTTCTTTCTCCTGCCGGAAAAAAAATGTTAAAAAAGAATTTAATAGAGAGTCAGAAAGAAAGCAAATTAATGGAGAAGATGGGCACGGCAGAACCCAACTTTGAACAACTATTCGAGGAGAAGAAGCGCGTCAGGAACCCCCTCGTTCCCGTCGGTAAATATTCAATCAATCCTCCCCTCCCCTCCCCATAACGCGATGCTGAAGCTTCATTTTTTTTTTATTTGCAACATATTAGTGAATACTGTTTTTTTCATTTTCGAGGAATCATTAGCCCAATTAAAATTTATTAGGAATTTGATTGTATTGATTAGGGTTTTAAGGTTTGAAGAAAAGAAACACAGAGATTCTATGATTTACCCTTTTGTTGGGTTTGCTTAGAAATGTGAATAGAATTCGAATTCTACAATTTTTATTTTCAAATTAACTTTACTTCTAATGCTGTTTTAGTGTAGCACTAGAGAAATGGAACAATTAATCTCACTTAAAGTATCAGTATCGCATTCTACCAAAGGAAAGGTATTGCAACTTGCTTTTTTGATAATGGCAATCCATGTTTCAGTGAATTAAACTACATTAAAGTAGAAATGGAATGAGAATCCGTTCCCATTCCAAATCCTAGCGCAAAACAAGCATGGCCTTCAAGAATTTTCTTCCCTCTCTCTCCTGTTTTCATTGGAGGGATGGCGGTGGCGATTTGGTTTCCTACTGATTTCTTTTTCCTGATGTTCAGGGCATTGCTTGTAGAAAACAGGATTAAATTGGTATATTTGCAGTAATAGAATGGAATGTAAATTGTTGGTCTTTGGTTCCATTTCACAAATACTAGCACGTTGGTGGATAAACTCTGGTTCTGGCATATTTGCCTTGAACATCATCTTTCATTTTTCAGACCCATTTATTGCAGATCCCACTTTTCAAAAGATAATGTGCTTTAAGGGTTCGGGCACCTGACTCTGTGTCTGGAGTTTTAATGGATGGTTTATATTACTGTTAGCATCTTATTTTAAACATTTGAGCTTTTGAGTTGCATATTGGCCATCAGGAATTCCAAATTCGTTGTGCTATTCGCTCATGATAGAACTGGGATTCATCTTTAGACAGTTCTGTATCTGGCTTCAGTTTGATTGATTTTTTATAACTATTGCAGGTGCACTTATGACGGCAGGAGTTCTCACAGCTGGCTTAATCAGTTTCAGGCGAGGCAATTCTCAATTGGGTCAGGTGTTAATGAGAGCTCGGGTGGTTGTCCAAGGGGCTACTGTGGCGCTTATGGTTGGCACTGCTTTCTACTATGGGGATAACCCATGGAAAAAACCAAGTTAGACGTTTTACAGTATGGTTTCTTGTGATGAGTATTTTGGTTGCTGCAGGGTGTCCTCCGTAGTGACACAAGCTGTTCTTTTTCTATGCCGATTTTATTCAATAAAATCCACACAATTCATATGCTCTCATTGCTGGTAGCATACTACTTGTGCATGACGAGATCCTACTACTGTTAGTGTAAACTGAGATCAGTGAACATGGCTGTAGCGAGGATGTTTGTGTAAGTTCTGAAAGAAGGGATAACATCTACCTTAGACAAACAATCTTATTTAAAAATACAAAAATAATCAATGTCTGTTAACAAGCCTTTAGTCTTATAATTGATGGATTATGTCTCACTGCTATATTGTTTGAATAGAAATGGCTTTTCATTGCTTTAAAGTTTTCTCTAACAAGGCTATTTGAAGAACTAAAAAGTCAAATGTATTGCATCTCCAACAACTCACACTTGTTGTACTGGTTGCCCCTTATGGCATAATTACGGCCTTAACATCTCGTTCAGTCACATATACCAACCTACATCAGAAGCCGAAATCATTTTACAGGCATCCAAGGCTCTTGCTGCCTTTCCTTTTAAGATACACTTGGTTTTGGGACAGTAATTTGTTGTGGGTTGGATAAAAAATATATAATTATATTAAAAAATATAAATGGTGTTTTTTTTTTTTAATTGTATGCAATGTAATATTTCAAATAATGATTAAAAACTTGATTAATATACTAGAATAAATTAATTGACCACCATAATGTTAATAAAAAAAAAGAGAATTGATTACTTGTTTAACTAAGCCAGCAAACAGAAAATTAGTTGCCCTCGCTCAAATGATGATTTGTTTTTTTTTTTTTAATCTCTATCATTCTAGTTTTGCTCAACCCTAACTTAAATGTGAAAACAAAGAATTGTTATAGGACTAAATTGGAGGAAAAAAATTGAGGAATGAAATGAAAAACGATAACAAACTGTATTGACTCGAGTTCACATGTAAAATCTACGACCCGGATAATAAACATAACCATAATGATTAAACCTGATTGGATAATTTATCTTTCATTTTTCTTCCCTTATTCTCTTCATGAATAAACCTTTACTAGGTCTTAATCGACAACAAATCAAATTAAATCTAAAAGCAAATAAAAGAGGTTTAAAAGAGTTTAACTAAAAATTTAAAAATATGTCATATTGTATTTATCGTAATCAACTTTAATCAACACACAAAATTTAAAACTCAAATCAAAACATGATCCTAATTATGCAGGATTTTTTTAAGCTAAATGATAAAAAATGATTAAATTGCATTTTTATTTGAATTTAAATAAAAAAATCAATGTTAACAAAGGGCTAAATTGCATTTAAAAAAAATTAGGGACGAAATGCATTAAAATTTTTCCTAAATATTGTGTCACAACTCGTCAAATCAACAATTCACACCAATAGCTCAATCGAGTCTAATAATTTTTTTTAATAAATTTATGTTGCACCTAAATAAAAACAAAAGAATTGCAAAAGAAAAGCTCCGCAAAAGAGTCCAAGTGTGCTAGCCTAACGACCCTAGGTGTCTGGACCTATGAAATAAAGAGCCAAGGATCATGTGCCTAGGCCTTATATTTTTATTTTAAAAATAATCAGGTAACGTATTGCCTGCTGAAGTAAACAACGTGTCACCTACTGAAGTAAATGACGTGTCCCCTGTCTACCTAGTGGTGACCGGAAAATCTGGACAAATGTATTTTTCCCCAAAAATCTTTTTTTTTTCAACTTGTTTTAACAAAAAAAAAAACTCATAAAAACCCTAACAACATCTAGAAACCAATTAATCAACCTAAGAAACTCTGAAAACAACCCCAAAACATGAAAAAGGTTAGATTTTTCTTCCTCAACCTTGCTTTACTTTTTCATATGATATTAAAGTTTGAAACAACCATTATTCAACTTCTTTCATCAAATGAAACCCGTGTACATCAATATCAACTAATTTGGTGGCTGGAATATACGAGAATGATGACTTTCTTTCTCTATGCTAGAATCCGGCAAAAATATATCTCTCCTTCCAAAGTTAAGGACTTAAAAATAACAGAAATGAAGTTGTGTATTAAAATTGAATATAGAAAAACATAAGGAACCAAAAATTCTAATTTTATAAATTGAAGGATTAAAGTGTATTTTTAACGCCAACTTTAAAAACACCACTCATTTTCATCACCTTTTCTAAGCTGGTCCCCCTAGTCTTTTAATTTTGTCTCTAGCCAATAAATTTAAAGCAATTGGGTATTAATTTCACAACCAAATGACAAAAAAAATAAAAATTAAGGAACCAAAGTAAAAAAAAAACACCACTCCTGTTTATAGTGCTTTGTAAGTGTTTGAATAATGATTAACACCGTTCAAAACATCCTTCCGTTTTAGTTGTTTATATAATATCTATATACAAAATATTTAACCAAAATAAAAGTTTTCAATTTATATGGTAGATTTTAGCTCTTTAATGTTTAACACTACACTTGGATATTAAAATAAAAGTTTTAAAGGAAATGCAAAATGCTGGAAATTAACAATTAAAAGGTATAAGATTTTCAAATGCTTATATTATTAAGAAACATGATAAAAAGAAAAAAGAAAAAAAGAGCTTGAAGGCCAACCAACCAAGTTGTGGATTTGAACGTATTTTATATTCAACACGTGCATGTGAAAATGTGGTCATTCAATTCACCCCTACACTCTCTCCTTATATATCTCTCTTGCCTTCCCCTGCCTTGCCTCTCTCACTTTTTGCTGCTGCTATCTTCTCTTCTCTACGATTTTTCTGTTTGGTTTCTCGTGATCAGAAATCCAGCACCAACCCACTAAAGGGCTGTCACCATATTTTCTGAAAACTGATTTGCAAACGTAAGATACTGCAAGTTTTTATCTTTATTTTCTCTCTGACCAATCTTCCGACAGCGCCCCAATTATTCATGGCCTGTCGTATTTTTTATTTTTGTTGCATCTGTCACTTGTTAGATCTTATATCGTTAGATTTACTTTATAAAAGTTAGATCCTTGAAACTTTGCAACAATTTGGAATTATAAATTTTGTGTCGGTTGCTCGCTATGTCTTTGACTGAACGAGGTGTTTTCTTTTTATTTTTTGCGATGGAAAATGAGGAAAGAACTTGGGATTTTGTGCTTCTTCGAGATTGAGAATTGGTTCACTTGTTAAACATTTGTAAATGTTTTGGCTCAATGCTTTGAATGGATGATTTATTATGGATCATATATATACTTGCATTGCCAAATGACTGCTTGTGTTTGCTTGTTAAATTAGATGCAATGCGGAGAATACTTGTTATCTTCCGATTGCTCTTGAACTTTTGGATGATTGTTATAAATTCTTGGTACAAATACTACACTATGTGTTAATTTCACACTATAATTAAACAATGTTAGTGTTTAAGAACACATGAAACAAACTCTTGCACTGAATACTCAGTTCTTTCTAAAGTCTTTAGACTTAATAAACGATCAATGGAACTAATCATAGTGTCATAATGGGCACTTTAGAAGAACAGCGGAGTGACTTAAGCCTTAGACAAAGACTTATCCGACATTTGTTCATTTAGTACATGGTGTTGAGGGTTTCTCTTACTTCTGTTCTTTTCATTCTTGTATTTCCTGTTTGTGGCTGGATTAAACAATTTGGTTTTGATTCTGTGGCAATAGTTGATTGTATCTAGAAATGTCATTGTGACATCCCAGGCAGGTCTGCATGTGGCTATATTTAAGCTGGCAAAATCTTCAGAGGCTATGATTTTTAGGCACATGGCATTGCTATCCTGTGCAGGGCAATTGATTTTTTTCTTTTACCTGTGAGGATATTTCTGAAGGCCTTCTGGCTTAATAAATGGATATTTGAACCGATGATAGGATCTTAACAACTAGAAGGCTTGCTGAACTTTGAACATGGGGACATGTTTCATGTTAGATGTATTGATTTACTGACTTTGTGTACATTCTTCACAGATTTGCTTGTACCCTACGCATGCTTTGCACATTAAGCAGTATTAGAAGTTTCTGATACTGTGGTTTTCTTTATCTCTACCTCAAGTTACAACATCTCGTAGGTAATTGCAAGGACGTTACGTGCTTAATGCTTGTATCTTTTGCTGCTTGTATGTCTAGTACAAGGAATTGAAACAAAATTGATTACTTTGATTTTACTTCTCATACATTAAAAGCAAACATATTTGATGCTTCTATTGCAGGTTTGGGAGTTTTAATCTGTACAATTTAAAATGTCTTCTCCAAGCAAGAGGAGAGAGATGGATGTCATGAAGTTGTAAGTTTATCATTGTCATTTATGCATGCATATGAGATAGTCAGCTTTTCTTTTTGATTTCTGTCTACATATAGTTAAAGATAGACTGACTTAAAATGAAATCAAAGGCATGGTTCAATGAGCTTTGGATGGATTTATAGTTTTGTGAGAAGTGCAAATAAATTTTAGGGAAGAGGACATCTGTGACTATGGCACCCAAGGCAAGTGCCTGATGCCTCCCTATTTTCTAGGAAAATATCAACAGCATTTTCATACTGTAAGCTGTGTGGTTTTAGCTTAATCAGGTTGGCATGCACTGTTAGAGTTATGAGGGGAATATAATTGTTTAGAGATAGGTTTAGGATATGGGGGTTTATGCTTAAAACTAATGGAGTAAGGATGTAGCTCTAGCACAGGCTTTTCCATACCATTGGCTCCAGTAGTACCGATTAAGGTTTGTGAATGGGAAAAGGCTCCGCAGTTTACCACCAGGATTGAGTTTGGTTGGTCCATGGTGTCTTTCACCATGGATGATATAAGATCCCATTTACTATTAATGATTGTGCTAAAGTTGAATTTTTATTTGGTATTCCTGATGGTTTTCTTTCTTTTTTGGCATATATTTGTTTGGATTATAGGCTTTTAATCTGACGAGCATAGTCTGTACAGCCATTTGCCTAGATTTGGAGTTGCTGCATTACTTCTTGAAGTTATGGATAATTATTTCTTTGTGACATGTTTAACTGTTGGATTAATGCTGTACAGGATGATGAGTGATTACAATGTGGAGACTATAAATGATGGACTGAATGAATTTAATGTGGAGTTTCATGGTCCTAAAGAAAGTATTATCTCTTCTCTTTTGTTGTTTCTTTCTCCAATTTGATATATTAGCTTTTCTTTTTGTGTATCTACTTGGTACATGGTGCTTTAAAAATTGTACAGACAGGGTGTAGTCCATGTACAAGCATGCTGTTGTAAATCTATGAATGAACTCGGGAACATCATCTGTTTTACAACTGACAAAACAATTTCTTGGTTTGTTGTATGGATTATTTGATTCCAATAATGGAATGGAAATAACAATTGTTTTCATCTTCTGTCCACATGGATCTCTGGCATCCTTCAGTTATTGTTTTCCTTGTTTAAGTCTATTTAGTTTTGGGAGCTCGGGGAGCTTTCTTCCATTGTTAATTTTGAATGAGAAAAATATGAAGAGGTCATTTCATTTAGTTTCAGGACTTCATGATTGATGTCGACATGTTTGATGGCTTCTCACTAACTGAAGTACTGTAAACATTGAGTTTAGGGTGACAGAATCTTATGGCATATTTATGTAAGACCTTGTTACCTATTGGAGTTTCCAATTTTAGTATTTATCTTTGTTCTCCTTTTACCTTGAGAATTCTGAGATGCACCTTTTCTCTTGCAAACCTCTATTGGCTGTTTCCAGTTTTATTCTTTTATTTTGTGTTTTAGTAATGTCTTCTATTTTGTATTTTGTGTTTTCTTGCTTCGATGCTTACAGGCCTTTATGAAGGTGGTGTCTGGAAAATCCATGTTGAGCTTCCTGATGCATATCCTTACAAGTCACCTTCTATCGGGTTTGTGAACAAGATATTCCACCCAAATGTTGATGAACTGTAAGCAATGATCTTGCAACTGCTGTGTTGCAAATAGTTTAGATTTTATATTGTTTCTAATTTTGTGATCCTTCAGCTGACATTTGCTATATTTTTCTTTATCAATAACAGTTCTGGTTCTGTATGCTTGGATGTAATCAACCAGTCATGGAGTCCAATGTTTGGTAAGCATCATATATCACATTCTAAATAAAGCTATATATTGTTTGTTTAGATTGCACATTCTAGGTGGATGGTCCACATGCATTGTTTTCTCATTGAATATGCACCATCCACATGATCTGTTTTTGTCGATTGTTTCCTTCAATCTTAATTTTCACCATAGTTACTCACATATATGGTCTTTGTTTCTGCAGATCTTTTAAATGTTTTTGAAGTTTTCTTGCCACAGCTCTTGATTTATCCAAATCCTTCAGACCCCCTCAATGGTGATGCAGCTTCATTGATGATGAAGGATAAAGAACAATATGATCAGAAAGTGAAAGGTGAAAGTTATCCAGAATCATTTTTTTATTACCCACCTGAAAAAAAATCTAGATTGTAGAATCTTTTCATCCTTGTCTATTCAAGTATTCATTCATATTCAAGTTCAGGAAATTGAAAAATATTGGGATTTTGGGTAATTAGCTATTCAAAAACACATAATTATAGTATCCAACGCATGATTGGGTTGGTTCCTCAATGATGGGACTCTATACAGCGTAACCATGAGTTTGCAAGTGTGTGTGCCATTCATGTGAAAAGGGAAGTCTTAGATCCAAGTGCTTAAGTGATTGAAGACATTGACGAGTGATCTATCTATAGGCAGCAAAGGAGCAGCCTATAGAATGAGAATACGTGACTTCACATTCTTTTATCCTCGAGTTTCTGGAAAAGGGTGTTTATAAGGTGGTAGTGGTGTTTTGTTGCATGACTGAACATGAACCGTGTGCCCATTATGTTGCCTAGGGACCTGTCTTCTGATGTTTGTGATTAGCTGCACTATTGGAATTTGCT
Source organism: Populus simonii (assembly GCA_007827005.2). NCBI lineage: Eukaryota > Viridiplantae > Streptophyta > Magnoliopsida > Malpighiales > Salicaceae > Populus > Populus simonii. Next base: position 8,368,680 of record CM017478.2, read on the forward strand.
GTAATTTAGCTGTTCAAGAGTCGGGCCCCAGCTTAGGAACAAGAGATGTAATTATTTTCAGTCTTATTTGTTGAGCAGAGTATTGTGAACGATATGCAAAAAAGGAGCATATTATGAACTCCACGGGCGAAGAGCTGAGTGACGAGGAGGATGTCAGTGATGAAGAAAGTGGATCCAGTGATGAGGAAGATGAGATTGCTGGGCATGTAGACCCTTAATGTTTTGCAGCAGGGGTTTAATCATCTTTAAATTAAACCCCCTTGTAAGATTGGCAATGGACCTTTATTACATGTTGATCTTCACTGGCGTTCCAGTCTACATCTTCCTTCAGTTTGCTTGATTAATCATTAATCATGTAGCTCATCTTTCCCAGAGTAAGAAAATAGTTGGCATGAATAATTTGATTTGAAAACATGGACTCATATGGGAAATCGAAAGAGAAGTGATTACTTTCAGTATTTGCATGTTTGATTCTTTTAGTGTAGGAATTGTAAAGAAAACATGGTTTAATTATGTAATTTGGACGGATTTGTGGTGCTAAAATGAGGTTTTTAGAAAGCTGATCTTCAACTAGGTAAAGTCATTAATATATAATTTACCTAACTAAATTAAATGAGAAAGAGTTGACTCCATGAGATCATAATATAAAATTATACAAAGATCCATAGGAGGATATTAAACTTTAAATACTCTAAATGTAAGTATTTCCATCCAACCCATTGAACCTGTTTATCTGCAACATACCCCACTAGGGGTGATTATTTTCGGTTCGGTTCGGTTTTTACATAAAAAAATGAACCAAACTGACATTATTAATTTTAAAATTTTAAAACCGAAACCGAACCGAAACCGGTTCAAACCGACTAGTTTCGGTTCGGTTCGGTTTTTGTTGTTCAAAAACCGGAAAAACTGAAAAGAAAATCTTGGTGCCCAGTGTCCACAAACTCCAAGCAAATCTACAAGCAAATCTCAGTTTATGTTGTTCACGAAAATAGATCTGCCTAGTGCCCACAAACTACAAGTAAATCTAGATGTCCAGTGCCCATAAATTACAAGCAAATCTCGGTTTCTGTTGTTCAAGAACACAGATCTACCCACAAATTACAAGCAAATTATAACTTAGTAATAATAAAAAAAACAAAAACAAAAACCCAAAAGATGCAGACTGCAGAGATGAACTTGAAATGGAGTTACAATTTTAATCATCAAAAAGTCGTCTCTTTTTTTATCTGCCCAGCCCATGTAGTTTGATTAAAGTAAATGTTGATGCAGGGGTGAACTTAAAGAGATGAGACGAGAGATGAGAGATAGAGAGAAAAGGAGGAGGGGCTACGGGGAGAAGAGGCATGGAGAAAAAAAGGAAAAGGAGGGGGGCTGTGAAAAGAATCAAAAGATGATGAGAGGCAGGGAGAAAAAAGGAGAAAAAAAGGGAGAAGGGAGGGGGGCTGTGTGAGAAGATGATGAGAGGCAGAGAAGAGAGGGGGGGGCGTCAACTGCACTTTAGGTCTAGGGTTTTTTCTATTTATACTTGGTTTTTTTTTTAAATGCTGGAATGGTTGAACCGGTTCGGTTCGGTTCGGTTCAATCGGTTTCAGACTTTGGAAACCGAAACCGAACCGAACCGAACCGGAATTTTTTTATGATTTTTTAATCGGTTAATTCGGTTTTTTTTTTCGGTTCGGTTTTTTCGGTTATTTTTTTTCCGGTTTTTTGGTTTATTCGGTTTATCGGTTTTTTTGCTCACCCCTATACCCCACAACATCCTTCAACTTTGCAACCTTTATGTTTATAGCTAATTTTCAAATGGCCAACACGATATCTCAAAAGTCCCTCACCTCCTATGTAAACATTTCATGATTTCAGCCTTTCCAAATAAGCTATACAACTGCTCTAAAGATTACAACCCAGTCCCTTCTATAACAATCACTATTTCTTGAAGCCAGATTATCCACCAACCAAGTATACAAACTAGTTGTAAAGAAAACTTGTTGATCTTCAATTCTAAGTTTTTAACCACCTGCTCCCAAATCTTCCTCGCAATTTGACAGTCCCTTAATGTATGTAAAATAGTTTCAACACTAGTGATGCAATGATGGCAACAAGGTCTTTATGCAATCCTTCACTTATATCTCTTTGCATTCATTAATATTGCATTGTGTCCAACTGTCCACAGGAAAGTTCTAATTATTTCCATACCTTTCCACCTCTAAATCAATTTCCACAAAGGATCTTTATAATTTTGATTCTTCAGCTCATAATTCTGAAGAGAATAAGTTGAGTATGCTGTGACAGAACCATTAATCGAACCCCTCCAATACATGTTATATTTCCCTAACATATTGTTTGAAGAAGGATAATTCGCGATTACCTAACTAGTTATATGGGTAGCAAATAAAAAAAACACTCTCATCTCCATTGTTTGTTCTCTCCACCATGTCCGAGACCGTGGCCTTCCTCAAATCCTATGGAATTTCCTGCCTCACATGCTTGATAAGTGGTTTATAAGTGTCAAGCCAACCATCCCTCCAAAACTTAACACATGCACCATCATTTACACTCCAACATAATTCTTTAGTAACCTAATTCTAAACATCACTTATTATTTTCCATAAACTTGAATCTCTCTGCTTAGCATTAACCTGAGGAACTCTCTCAGTAGATTTGATATATTTTCCCCTCAACACTTTCACCCAAAGACTATCACTCTCAAACATAACTCCCCATGCCAGCTTCATCACAAAAAACATATTCATATGATGCATCTTTTTTAACCCTGACCTAACTTCAATGTTAGGTTTGCACATAATCTTTCAGTTTACAAGGTGCATTTTACCTCTACCTGCCTCTAATCCCCAGATAAATTTCCTACATATCGTTTTTGTATCATAGCAATTTCCTTTTGGTAGTACTTTTAATTGCATTGTATAGAAAAGAATAATTGTTAGAACAGACTTACAAAGAGTAATCCTTCCTGTTAGAGAGAGATTGTTTGCTTTTCAACCTGCTAGCTTCTTCTGCACCTTCTCAATTAAGTAGCAGCATCTCTGCTTAGTGATTCACTGATGAAGAATAAGCACACCCAAATACTTCCCCAGATTGTCAGTTCTTTGGAAATAACTATTTCTGTTTGTATTTCTAGAAGTTGTTGTTGACATATTTTTTGAGAAGTAAACCCTTGTCTTGTTACTGCTTACATTTTAACCTGAAACTTCATAAAAAAATGTTAAGACATCCCATTATATTCTCCATTTGTTCCTTACTTGCTTTAGAAAACAACATGTTAGCTGCAAAACATAGGTGATAAATATCAATCCTATTTCTATTAATTCTAAAAGGTTTACAAGAGTGATTTGTAACCTCTTTTTGAATTAACTGGGATAATTTTGAAGCTTACATTGCACAGTCTAATTGGACGAAACTGATGCATGTATTCAGGGGACTGCACATTCGATATCAATACCATTTGAGACTGATTCACCACTGCCATGTTAATTCTTTCCTAAAAAATATCTTTAATGAAAATGCACACTATTGGCCCCACCACTCTCCATTGATCATGATAAAAGAATGGCTAGTAACCATCTGGTCCTAGAGCCTTATAAGGCTTCATGTAAAAATAGCCTTCATGATTTCTTCATTAGATATTGAAACAGATAACATCTCAAGCTAGTTTTGTGGAACCTTGGAAAATTTCCCATCCAACATCCTCATTTGCTCCCCCTCTTCTCTCTACTGAATAGCTTTTTATAATACTCCACCACTATATTCCTCAAACCATCCTCCTTCTACACCCATATATTATTCTCATCCTTTAGTTCCTTAATTCTATTTTTATGTCTTTTAATCACTGTCTTCGTATGGAAATATTTAGTATTGCCAAACACCACATTATTCCAATCCTTCAGCTGCTTAGTCATTTCATCCAAAGCTAGAACAAATCCCGTATCAGTCTGTCACTTTGAATAAAATTCCCAAACTCCTCATATTGCACCCATACAATTCCAAACCTAAAAGGTTTGCTCTGACTTTGAATACTTTAACCATGACCACCCAACACTACCAATATTGAATAATGATCCGAATTAACTTTGGGCAGAATCTTAATAAAAACATTTTAAAACTTCAGACACCACTTCATATTCTCAAACCCTATATCCAATATGTCAAACACCTTACAAAAACCACTTCTTTTTTTACCTCTCCAAGTAAATTTTGACCCATAAAAACCCAAATCAATCAAATAAACTCTTGTACCCATCTCCCAAACCTAGTACATTGCTTGAAGGCCTAGAACGATGTGGAAGATCTAAGGAGATTTACGCTTAGATGATCTGGGAAACATATTTTTTTGACAAAATTCTCACAATCTGAAGATAAGGAATATGTGTTTTTTGAAAGACTCTAGATGGTCGGTGATCATTATTTAACAGTTCATACATGACATCTAAACTTTGATCCATATGAGGTGACTATTGAAAAGGTTGCAATATGGGTTAGATTGTCAAATTTAGCCATGGAATACCATGATAATTTTATATTATAGAGAATTGGTGATCATATAGGGAAGACATTAAAAGTGGGTCATACCACATCTTTTGGCATGAGGGGTAACTATGCTAGAATTTATGTGGAGATGGATCTAACGAGGCCATTGTTAGCTAAATTCAAATTGCAAGAAGAATTAGACGTATTATATATGAAGGGCTTCATTTAATATGTTTCTTTTGTGGCTAATATGGTCATAAAAAAAATTCCCCATGCACGTCAAAATCATGAGGAAAATATGGAGGTGACAATCAATGAGAATGGAAGCAAAGATGATGGTGATTTGGTGAAGGGTATGACGTAGAAAGGTGGTTGAGTTACTAGGCCAGAGGTGGAAAAACAATTTGGGCATTGGATGGTGGCTACATTGAGATGACAAAGTAATGTTAGGAAAGCACCAGTCATGGCAAGTAATAACAAACCTAATAAAAATCCTGTAAATAATAAGACTGCTTCTAAAACAAGTTTGATGAGTAAGGAAATTACTAGAAGTGTGGGAGTTAAGGGAGATGGACGTGGGGAATAATAAAGAAGACATGTTTATTAATGATAATAATGACATAAATATTCAGATGAGGTGATTATGAGAAAGATACAAAAGAGAAGGTGGACTTCATGAATAGAAAAGAGCCTAAGAAAGGCCTGAATAATAAATTAGGTAATAAAAAGGTAATGTTGCATGGGCCACATGGGGTTATAAAGAAGAAAGATGCTAGCCCAATGATTAATGAGTGGGCTTGGATAGTAATATTATCTCTTTAGTAAATAATACTAGGGATAGCAAAAATAATAGAAAATTTCATCAACAACACAAAAATAAACAGGTTATGATGAATGACAAAGATCAATCTATAGTTATCTCATCCCTATCGATAACTGATGAGATGCTTGTGAGGGAGAGGTCTGTTCAAATCCAAAAAAGTGAGGTGTTTCTAGAACCAAGACCTTATCAATCAAGTTATTAGGCAACAATGGATGTTGCGAAAGATAATTTAATTGAAGATGATGTTGAAGTAGTGCAAATTATAGGGGTAACAATGGAAGAGGAACAAATAGACACCTTTGTACCATCTTTAAAATAAATGAGTATGATGATTCTAGTAATTCTTTTATAATTTATTATTATGAATTTTCTATATTAGAATTGTAGAGGGGCTGGAAATGATAGGTTTTGTTCAATTGTTAATTATTTGAGGAGAAGTTATAAGGTTGATGTAGTGACAATCACTAAACCTAGAGTGTGTGGTGTAGTAGGTGATAAAATAGTAGAGAAACTAGAGTTTAATGCAAGTTTTAGGGCAGAAGCTCATTGGAGATATGGAGGGAATTGGTTGTTATGGAATAAAAATAAAATGGAGTTAGATATTGTGAAGTCTTCTCGAAATCTTATTCATCCTATTGTGGATGAGGGGAGAGGGATATGTTAGGTTTTTACAACTGTTTATGTTAATCGAATGAGGTTTTGAAAAAAAAAATATTTTGAGAAAAATAAACAAATAGTTGATGGGGTTTTTGTTCCCTAGTTGTTATTAGGGGACTATAATAAAATTTTATTTGTTGAAGATAAGGTATGAGGCTCCTGTTAATGTTAGGCTTTTACAAATTAATCAACTTCAACAAAAGTTAACCAACTATTTTATGAAGATTCAATGGCTAAGAAAGAAAGAAAAGATAAAGTGATGTGGAAGGAGAGATAAATGGGGAAAGAAAAAAAAAAAAAGAAAGAATTGGTGACTGGATATACACCATGATATTTTTTTACTATTGAATCTTTATAAAATTTTAGATTGATTTTTTATGTATGTTAATTGAAGTGAGAGGTACATGGTTTTTGAAACAATTATTATTTTCAATAGTAGTTGTATTTAAACTGTGTTATTTTTCTAATATTTTTCTAACATGTGTTATTTTTCTTAAAAAAGAAAAAGAAAATTAATATAAAAGTATGTTAGAATCCTAAAATATCATTGCTCTCGCTACATGGACAGCGGCTTTAGGAGTAAACAAGTTTGGAAAACTACTGTAATACTATAATTAATTAATAAAGCTGTTGGACATGTTCAACAGCAATGGTCCAGACCAGAAGCTGTTTAAAAAGGATCAACTACAAAGCTCGACCATATGGAGGATGGAAATATTAAAGCATCAAAGAGAAGGTTTCTAATTTCTTCTTTGTTATTGGCCATCGACAAGAAAGTTACAGTTGTTTCTTTTTGATTAGTTAATGAATTAACTGAAGCATAAAACGCTGTCAATTTTGTAGAAACCAACTGAGAAGGACACGACATTGAAAATGATGATGACTAGTTAAGTCTGCCGGCCGGCTCCTGTTTTGAGAATCTTGTTTTAGGCCTTTGGCATGTTTTTGTGAGACCTTATGGGCAATCCATTTTAAAACAATGCGAGCTCTCTTTGTAAATTCAGTCAATTGTCTCTCTATACTGGTTTAAGCAACAATGGCAATTTGGTTCCTTTCTCCTTGGTTTTACTTAGCTAGCCAATCAGAGGCTACCCTTTAAAAGAGAAACCACAATATAGCGCCATTTTCTCTAAACTCACTTGGTTCATCTAAGAAAAATGGATCGAATTCTTATCTGGATGCTCCCCATTTTGATGTTTTTCATACTTCCAAAGTCAAATTCAGAAGATGAAAATGTCATTGAGGCACTGGTGCAATTCATGGAGGAACTTTCAGCAGGAAATTCGCAAAATAATCAAAATTGGGGTTGGGACAGAAATTCAGATCCCTGCGTTGGCAATGTCAATTTCAATGGCACATGGAAAGGAGTGGACTGCAAGAAATCGCAAAATGTTAAGACGATTGTTCTTGATAAGTTCAACTTAACAGGAACATTTGACGCTGCTTCTGTATGCACGGCGAAGTTTCTTGTTTTCTTGAGCCTGAAAGAGAACAATATTTCTGGCTTCATGCCTAAAGAGATAGGAAATTGCAGACGTCTGAGACACTTGTACGTAAGCGGGAACCGATTTGCTGGTGATATTCCTGACACTTTTCCTCAGTTACGTAACTTGATGAGCATCGATATATCTGACAACAGCTTCTCTGGTGAGCTTCCTGCTGATATGTCCCGGATTTCAGGCCTGCTAACCTTCTTTGCTGAAAACAATCAGCTCAGTGGGGAAATACCGGATTTTGATTTCTCCTATCTCAAGGATTTCAATGTAGCCAACAACAACTTTAGTGGTCCGATTCCTGATGTCAAAGGCAAGTTTGGGGCAGACAGCTTCTCAGGTAATCCTGAATTATGTGGGAAACCATTATCAAAAGCCTGCCCACCTTCAAAAAAAGGATCAAAGCATTCATCAACTGATCGCTTCCTTATCTACTCAGGCTATATAATACTTGCCGTGGTTGCGCTGCTCTTGTTAGCTTTATATTTATTTAAGAAAAATAAGCCTAAAGAAGAAACTGCGAAGGTTGTCAAGAAGGGGAGGCTAGCTAATGCAAGTAAGGAACATAGTAGTACTTCAAGTGAATCCAAAACTGGTGGTAATAGATCAGAATATTCAATTGCATCTGTTGAAGCTGGAATGACATCATCATCTCTTGTAGTTCTTCCCAGTCCTGTGGTGAATGGTTTGAAATTCGAGGACTTGCTTCGAGCTCCAGCTGAGTTGCTTGGTAGAGGAAAGCATGGAAGTTTGTATAAGGTCATGTTCGATAATGCTACGATCTTGGCAGTGAAAAGGATCAAAGACTGGGATATTTCGGCCGCAGATTTCAAGAGGAGAATGGAGATGATAGACCAAGTGAGGCATCCCAGAGTATTGCCTCCGGTAGCATTTTATTGCTCCAAGCAAGAGAAGCTCCTGGTATACGAGTATCAGCAGAATGGCAGTCTCTTCAAACTTCTCCATGGTAAGTCTATCATCTGTACTGGCATTCTAAATTGTAACATTACCTCATTTTAATGGTGGAAACTGGAAAGGAATTCTTAGGATATAAAAAACAATGTGAAACTGAAAAGTACAATAGGATTAGGATGAGAGAAATATTCACCATATTAAGTGCATGCACTTGGGGATGTGACTATAAGAAGTATGAAGAGGATTTTCTGAAAAAACCCATTGGATAAACATGCAACTCAGAGACATGGTAAATTTCAGTCTGATGAGAGAAATATTCCTGGCAGCTATTATTTGTTTTCTCATTTTTCTCTGCATTTCTCAGGCGTAAGCAATTTCATATATATGAAACAATAATATAAGATACATACAGGAAAGTGACACGGTTCATATAACAACTTGGAATTGTTGTTGATGTTCTTAGGGTCCCAGAATGGGCAAGTATTTGACTGGGGAAGCAGACTCAATGTCGCAGCTAGTATTGCTGAGTCCTTAGCATTCATGCATGAGCAACTTCAAGAAAGTGGGATTGCCCACGGGAACCTGAAATCCACCAACATTTTATTCAACAAGAACATGGAGCCCTGCATTAGTGAATATGGTCTAATTGTGGCTCAAGGCCAGGACCAATCATTCCTTTCTCAGTCTGATAGCTTCAAAAGTAATGCTTTGGGTGGAGATGGCGCCTATAGCACCTTCAAGGTGGATGTTTATGGCTTTGGCGCGGTTCTTCTTGAGCTTTTGACAGGGAAACTAGTCGAAAACAATGGGTTTGATCTGGCAAGTTGGGTGCACTCAGTGGTTAGAGAAGAATGGACTGCTGAAGTTTTTGACAGGGCCTTGATCTCAGAAGGTGCTAGCGAGGAGAGGATGGTGAACCTGTTGCAGGTAGCATTGAAGTGCATAAATCCGTCTCCAAATGAAAGGCCAGCCATAAACCAAATATCTGCTATGATAAACACGATAAAAGATGATGAAGAGAGATCCATAATTTCAGAACCATGATCATGCCCTGGAAGCCTAATTCGCATTATTTAGTTATATTTAGGTCTTTAATCCATGGTACGTAGAGTTGGTTTAAAACATGCATATTGGTGACAAAAATAATTATTTCTTCAAACATTTTGATTTGGATTTTCTTCAATTTATGATCATTATCTAAATTTTTATTACCATTGTAAATTATGCTCATTGTCCATCAACAATTTTCATCTATCTCGGTGCAGTTTAGAAATACCATCTTATTAGTGTTTCATAAAAAATTAATTTTATATTTTTAAATCATTTTAATATATTAATATCAAAAATAAATTTTAAAACAAATAATATTTTAATATATTTCTAATCGAAAAATAATTTAAAAAGTAACTACTACTACAATACCGAATACTCTGCTCTATTATTTTTTATTTTGAAGTTATAACTAAACAAATTTTATTATTTTGTTACAGTAAAGATATAATCAAGATGTCAGCTTTAGTCAAGTTAGTTGTATCATTAAATAAGTATTTATTTAATTTGACGAGATTTCCCAATTTATGTTATATATATAATAATATACTATTACTCTTTTATTAAACTCTAAATTGATAAAAATGATCGATTTAGTTAATTAGCTTGACTATATAATAGAGTAATATGGAGAGATTTAATTTAACTTTTTAATTAAGGATCTTAGTAAAATTTATCATATAAATAAAGAATTTCAATTTTTTTATGTATAAAATAATATAAGACATATTACTTCTATGCAATATTCTATTTGTTTTCTTTCTTCTTTTTGTAATTTAAATTTCATGTCTGATTGACTCTCTTTTATATATCTTTTTTTCCCTTTCTCCCAGTTATATATACCATCAGGCCATAGCTTCTTTCTTAATATAACTAGAATAATTTGTTGATGTTAATTAATGTGCTAGAGAGTAACTAGATATATTAGCACATCAAAGTTAGCTTAAAAGTAATTTAAGTTTAAAATATATTATGTTAATTGTCATATTATTGTTTGGTACTTGTTCATTGAGGGAGTGTTTAGTATGCTCAACAAAATAGCAATGGACATGACAATTTTTTTATGAAATTATTTGGTGTACCTCGTACAAAAAAATCATTTTTTCTCTTGTTCAAAGCTATTGCAGTGGAAAACTTTTTGTCCCATAAAAAAAGAAAGGATAACTTTGTCCAATTTTCTATATAAATATTAAACCGGGTTGATTCTGGTCAGCACAAGAATAAAAATAATTATTATCGTAGTTTTAAAAACCAACTCGAGGGTTGATTCGGAACAAGGACCAGGTCACATATTGGTTAACTATTGACCCGGATCAATATAAAAATAAAAATAATTATTATCATAGTTTTAAAAAATGATTTGGCAGTCGACCCAGGGCCAGGCTTGGGTCACGGGTGTGGTTAACCATTGACTCAGGTTAACATAAGGATAAAAATGGTTATTATTATAATTTTAAGACCCGACTTTGAGGTCAACCTGGGGTAAGGCTCGGGTCACGAGTTGAGTTGCCATTAACCCGGATCAACTTAACGATAAAAGTTGTTATTATCGTAGTTTTAAAACTGGAATTGAGGGTCAACCTGGGATGAGGTCCGGGTCATGGTTCGAGTTCATCATTGTCCTGTGTCAATGTAAGGATAAAAATGGTTATTTTTATAGTTTTAAAATTCGACTCAGGGATCGACTTAAGTAAAAACTTGGGTCACTGATCAAGATGGTCAATTCAGGTTGACCCAAGTCAACGCATGAATAAAAGTGGTTACTATTATAGTTTTAGAAACCGTTTGGGAACGCGGTGCACACCGCATTCCCAAAAAATTCAATTTTTTTTGTTTTGCTAAAATTTAATATGATTTGTATGTTTTGGATCATTTTGATGTGATGATATTAAAAATAATTTGTAAAAAATAAAAAAAACATCATTGGCATGCATTTCGGCACGAAAACTTATTTGAAAAGCAACCACTACCACACTGTCAAACATTAAAAACCTAACTCAGGAGTCAACCCGGGATAAGATCTCGATCACAGGTTAGGAGAGTCAACCATAGTTGACTCAAATTAAAAAAAAAAGAAAGATAAAAGAGTCATAGCAACGTCGTTTTGAACAAAAAAAATCAATGGATTTTTCACCCTTGTTTTATCTCGGGTTGATCGAGTCATGGGTCAACCTGAGTTTTTAATTGAGTTAGGTCGGATCAATTCTTCATCTATTTTTTTAAACCCGAATTAGTTCAAGCCCTGAGCCTGCCATGTTCCATCAAGTTTCTACCAAACACAAAATAAAATAAAATATTTAATCGAGGTCAATGCACTCCAAACATACACATAAAACAATTATTTATCCAATTCTGTCTAGTCCAATCCAGTAAATACAATCCAAACACTTCCTAAATTTCATTTTTTCTTACATCTCAAATCCTATATCACGAGAGAAGATACAAAAAATTACTAGAAAATATTAATGATACAGAAAATGGTTGAATATCAACATTCTAGCCACTAAAGAAGATAATTTTGGTGTTAATAGATTTGTCTTTTTAAGGAGAGCTTGATGGAGATCATGTTGCCCTTTATCCCTAATAGAAAAGGTATATAGATGTCCTTAAAGTTTTTTATTTTTATTTTTTTGCAGTTTCTAGAGAGATTAGAGGTATTTTATGAGGTTGGAAACGAGTTATATTTTTATATGTGTTTTTTTCAAGTTTTTTTTAGATGAAAAAAATATAAAAAATAAGCTTTTTGGGCTCTAAAATTTAAATACTGATTTTTCAATCGTTGTTTGCTACAACAGATAATTTTAAAAAAATTAGAGTGGATGATATATTGTATGCTTCATTAAAAAAAATAAAAAATTCAGCATAGGCAATCGAGCTAGGTTTCCGATTCAGACAAGCTTGATCTTTTATGTTGCTGGCCAAAAGTGCAAGCCTTGCCTGCTAAAGCTAGCAACATTTGGCATTTTAAAAAAAAAAAATTGACTACTTTCCTAAATAAAAAATTATTATTGGAATTTATTTTAAAATTTTAAATTTTATATAAATAAACTTTATTTTCATGATATATTTATAAATAAATAAAAATCATTTGTTCTTTATAAGAAAAATAACCTCTAAGATAAAATAAATAAAAATATATGAATTATAAATAAATTAAGGGTTAAATATTTGTATAATCATTTGTCTTTTTCATTAAAAGAAAGACTAGTTTTCCTTTTTAATATTTAATTAATATTAACAACTTTTCCTTGCATTATCAGTTTATATAAATTTATTTTATTTTATTAAAGCGTGAATATATTTACATTTTTTAATTAAAAAATCATGACATTTGGAAACAAATTTATAATATTGGTGTCTTCTTCTTTTTCTTTGATGTTAGAAATTAATTTAAAATTCTACCCACAAAATAACACGGGTTACATATCTAATATATATATATATATATATATATATATATATATATATATATATATATATATATATATATATATATATATATATATATAAAAACTATCACCTTCTACAACTAATTATATAAGCGCAATTTGTATTAATTAATCTTTGATTGCACATAGATTTGTTTTCCTTCTGATGTGGCAAAGCGTGAAGGATGTAATGAATACCAGGTTGAATTTTTTAATATTTATATTTTATTCATTATTTTTTAAATAAAAAATTTAGATATTCAGAAATTATCAATTACTTTTCATTAACTAATTATTATTTATAATTCAATAAAAATAATATATATATATATATAGGTTACGTTTGGACAGGACAAGTTTGATAATATTCATATCCCACTCATTATTTATTAAATAAAACTATTATCTAAAAAAATACTTATTTATTTGGATGGATCGATATCTATTAAATTTAGATTAAATTGTTATCTCTAAGTTTAAGTGATAGTTGTAAAATTAGGGGTGGCGAAGTGAAGTATATAATATTTGCCTAGTATTGTAGTAACAATTGTTTTTCAAAGTGTTTTTCACTCATTAACGTATCTAAATTTTTTTTTATTTTTTTAAATTAATTTTTAATATTTAAATATTAAAACGATATAAAAATATTAAAAATTAATTTTAAATAAAAAAACATTTATCGGCCAGCTGCGTTCCCAAATAATTTCATATTCAATTTCAAATAATATATTTATTGATTAAAAAAAATTGCCTTTACATTAATCGATTTTTTTCAATTTAAAATCATGAGAAAATTTATTATTTTACATATATAAAATTAATATGAAAATATATTTAAAAATTATGAAAAAAAGATTTAGATTAATTAATACATAAATTAGTATAAAAAAGAAAAGAAAAGCATATCCCATCACTAGGTTACTTGAAACCGAGAGAGGGAGGAAAGAGAGGAATATAACAACTTTGCCACTACAAAGAACATTCTACATTTTCAAGACGAATTAATTAATATAATTGATATTGGTTGGTTGTCATTTTCGTACAAATTTAGATATTTTTGACATAGATTTGTGATCCCTTCTTGTGGTTTCTGAATATCCCTTTTAATTTATAAATAAAATCAGCACAAATCATCTTCTGACGGATATGGGAGGTAAGACCTTGACGCGTCAACGTATTTTTAAATTTGTTTTAATGTATTTTTAAATTATTTTAATGTGTAGATATTAAAAATAAATTTTAAAAAATTAAAAAAATTATTTTAATTTATTTTTAAATAAAAAATAATTTATTAATCAAACTTCTATTGGTTACCGTGCTGGTTGGACATCAGCAATCATCACATGAAAGTGTCTAACCACAACAAATATGGCAAGTAATTATCAACAGCTAGAGCGGGCATGATAATAATAAAATAAATAAATAAATAAATAAAATTCAAGAATAAGTTGTTAAATGTCATGCGTTCCATGAGAGCTCATGTGACCTACCATTAGGGTTTGTCTACGTTTTCATTTTTCTTTGCCTGCTCATACTAAGCAGCTGCTCTGTATAATTTATTAAAAGGGAAGATTTATTTGTGCTTAACGTGTGTGTTAAAATAAAAGTGCTCATATATGATATCTTTGCGTTTACTTTACATATACGAGATTTTTATATTTATGGATTATTTGGAAAGTAAATTATATTTTTAAAAATCTTGATTTTTTTATTTAAAATAAATTTATTTTTTTATGTTTTTATATTGTTTTAATGTGCTATGTTAAAAATAAATTTTAAAAAATTAAAAATTTTATTTTAATATATTTTTAAATAAAAAGTATTCCAAATCCTTACAATTATCACAATTTTAAATAGATTATTACCTGGTTATTATTGTTTGCCTTGTCATTATCATTTAAAAAGGGAGTTAAAATCATATTTTTTAAAAACTATTATTATAATCTTAAAATTCGTATTCTCGAACAACCCTTGATGGTTCAACAAACTTCAGGCGGATCAGCAGACAATCATGCCAAGAACCATCATGGAAGGGTAATGTTTCGATAAATCCAAATTAATAAAGAATGTTTTTGTTCTTTCCTTTCCCAGAAAGGAGTCACACGGACCTCTGGAAAATCAAACTGTGAAAGGTGGTGGGCCTATGAAAGTATGAATCATTAGAAATTTGCGGTGTGGCACCGCACCCTCGTCTTTCTTTCAGCCTCTAAACCTTGACGAGGGAGACAAGAGTAGGTCTCAAGAAGAGTCTCCACATAAAAGGAGCCTCGTACAGGTAGCAGTGGGCCTGTGAAGTGTGGCTAAGACATGATAGGATCATAGCGACAAAGCCACGGTGTGAAAACAGTAACCCAGTTTAAGTGCTTATTGCCAATATCATAGTCAAGATGGGCCACCGGCTCACACTCCACCGCAACCACTCCTGACATAAGTAGCAACCACTAACCACCCCTTCCTTCCCTCCTCTATCAGTCCACTAATAAATATATCAGACAAATTAAGAATCCCTTGTGTCAAAGCTCGAAAACTCTCTGCCTCGTAGAAATTCAAAACAAGGACCCCTCGTCATCATCGTCATCAAATAGCCAACCGAATACATTTTCTTGCACACTTTTGGTGGTCATGTGTACTCGTACCAAAAAAAGGTAGGTGCTTGCAAAGCCTTACCTCACGCTCTTCAAGTTCTCCTTAAACAAAAGCACCGAGCTTTCACACTTGTTTAAAGATAGTTGTTCTCTTTGGCACATAATCCTCATCTTAGAGCTAAAGAATCTCCTCGAGGCACACTCAATTCCTCCAAAAGAATATGTTCTTAGCTTGTTCACCCCTTTTATCCTTTATATCCTCAATTGAAGCAAGAATGTCTATATGAGGGCAACCAGTTTTAGCAGTTACTCATGAGAAAGTCTTGTTCTGGAACACCTCGGTCTGCTAGAATGTGCAGATTTCTATTTGAAGTCAAACAAAAAGATGGCTTTGCAATATATCCACCTCCTATATCACCTCCCTCATCAGTCTCGTTTCCATACAATGGTCTCAACTATGAAAAAGAATCAACCCCGTCATCATCTTCTCTTAACAAAATTAGTCCCGTGCTTCTTTTGGTTATAGGAGTCCTTGCTGTTATTTTCTTTCTTTCTGGTCTTCTTCATTTGCTTGTTAGATTCCTTCTGAAGAGGGCATCTTTTTCCCCAATTTATCATTCCAATAGGTTCCCAGAAACCTCAGGGTCTCATTCTATTCAAAGACAGCTTCAACAGCTGTTTCGCCTGCATGATTCAGGTCTAGACCAAGCTTTCGTTGATGCTCTACCTGTGTTTTACTACAAAGATATCATGGGTTCAAAGGAGCCATTTGACTGTGCAGTTTGTCTCTGCGAGTTCTCAGGCCAAGAAAGGCTCAGGTTGCTTCCTCTATGTAGCCACGCTTTTCACATTGACTGCATAGATACCTGGCTTCTCTCAAACTCAACGTGCCCTCTATGTAGAGGGACCCTTTTGGGCTCTAGTTTTCACATGGAAAATCCGCTGTTCAATTTCGATCTCTCAAGGGAATTATCAAATGGATTCTCTAGTGAAGGAGAGAGTGGATCTTCCAATTGTCAAAAATCAGTTACTATTGTGGAGGACAAAGGTGTTGGTGAAAAGAGGGTATTTTCAGTGAGACTGGGCAAGTTTAAAAGCTTGAATGGTGGAGAAGGCAGTGGACAGAAACAACATGGAGAGACCAGCAGGTCTAATTTGGATGCTAGAAGATGTTACTCACTGGGAACAGTTCAGTATGTGGAAGGTGGATCAAGTTTGCAAGTGGCCATGTCTCCTGGTAACCTTAATTGCAGAGGAAGAGATAAAGGATGCCCTTCAATTGATGGGGATTTGGAAGATAAGAAAATCAGAGGTAGGACAGGAGGTGATAGCTTCTCAGTTTCCAAGATTTGGCTTTGGTCTAAGAAGAGCAAATTCCCAACTTCTTCAACTACTCACATGGATATGTCTTCTTCTACTTCCCTTGCTGTTAGTTTACCAATCAATGCTAATAGAACTGGAACTGTAAGAGATATATAACTACTACTCACTCACTAAACTGTTTTTCCCTTTCTTGATTAATCAATTAATTATATACTGGCCAAAATCTGCATATATTTTCCTCTACTCTGATTTTTTTTAGTTATATATTTATATTTATTACCCATTTGAACATTGTCGAACACAAGACTGCAGTCGTTTTTATGACTAGTTTGAGATAAAAATGTTGCCTGAGAGATGTGAAGGGGGTCAGCTGTCAAGCGATTACTCATCAGCAAGTTTAAGGCACCTAGATCTATGTAATCTCGAAAGCCGAAGGCCAGAATTGCCTTGGTTTGGTTCACAGAAAATGTAACAAGTTATGGTTAAAATATCCAATTTCTATAATTTTATTGCTTCCATGGTGAATTGCTTGCTCAATCTATTGATCCCCCTCCAATCTCCTTTACTTGATAAAAGCTGAGAACCTTGGAATGAGTGAATAGCCTGAAAAAATGGATACTGACATGAGACTGCAACTGTTCAATAAACGCACCACTGCCCCCACAATATTCTCTTGCAGTTGCCCCCGCTCCGATGCAAATTTCCATGAGAAATATCACGACTTCCAAAATGAATGAGCTGGGTGGGGTTCTCCGCGAGAGAGAGAGAGAGAGAGAGAGAGAGAGAGATTAACCATAACCAGCAGCAACCAAAAACCTTAACGCGAACAAGAAAATTGGCCTCTAGCTTTTCTTGATTGGCGGGTGGCCAATCCTTGACATAAACAAAGTAGGATCACTGGGGGGAGAAAGCACACAAATTTTAATGATAATCACAATACCTCTGTCATCTAAATTCACTGTATATTGTATAGCAAAATGAACTTAAAAAAATAAAAAAAAAAGAAATTTGCAAAGTGGATTTAGAACTTGAGTAGGAGTACAGAGTACTACTACCCTACCTGCTAGCCATATTCGTGTATGTCATTGTCTTCTTTGTTCACTGATAACTAATCAGATCAAATCCCTAAAACCTACTCATGTATTTGTCTTTTTTAAGAAAATTTCACTTTTCATATATGTATTCATATTTTCTCTTGTATAGGCTTTTGTTACTTTTTGGACACAAATACCTTATAACTACCAAAAGAAGAACTAATCTTGAAAAGCCTAAAAAATTGAAAAATTAACTAAAAAAATGAAAAAGCATTGAAAAAAAAAACACACAAAGCAAATATATATATATATATATATATATATATATATATATATATAACCCTAAAAAAAGATGAAATTGAAAAGCCTAACACATAATAACTTGTAAAATCCAAAAAAAAAAAAAGGAGTCATGTCTATAAAAACCCATAAATAGAAATGTCCATGAACAAAATAAGTTTTGAAGGACATGGGTTTTTCAATTTTTTTCATAAATTACCACTGTTTTTTTTAATATTTTTTATGGGTCATTTCAATTTTTTTGGGTGTTTAAAGTTTTTTTTTTTTTACATATCTAGGTTTTCTGATTTTTTTCTATTTTTTAAATTTTTTATATATATTTTTTAGGTTTTACGAGTTTTGTTATCTTTTTGAAAATTATTTGTTTATTTTTGTATGATTGAATATTTTTTGTGGCTTAACGGCATTTTTGTAAAAATCATTAGCAAAAAGATTTATGAGAAAAACTATGAAAATTCAAGAACATGTAAGAGTGAAAAATCTAAAAATGGATCATGGAGGGATACATTAGTCCCTGGAATAAATCATTTGTTTAAAAAACATTGACTGATTAATGCAAAGGATTCCCTTATTTCTATAAGTATGGCTGAATCTCTTTTCCGTTCATGCTGGAGTAGAAGTTCTCATGAAATCTGAGAGTTTTTTTTTTTTTTTTTGAACATAGAACAGTAATAATTGTTTTTGGGTAAAATAGTACATGCAAAAAAATATTTAGGAAAATAATATAGCACAATAATATTTATGATTTTCTTGGATTTTTAAATAAAATAATATGTATTTTTTATAAAATAATTTTGGAAGATCTTAAATTGTGTAATGACAATTAGTATTTAGGATTAATTTAGAAACAACTTGCATTTCTTAATAAAAACAACATTATTTTAATGTTTTGAAAAACTAAGATTGTGCCTGCAATGTAGGCTGTAGCCTCAAAACCAAATCGACACTTAGTATTAGAAACATTCAATGTTGACAAGTGTTTTATTAACCAAGTCATCTTATGAAAATGCTAATCCACAATCTTGTACAACTTTTGATGACACTTTTTTTTTTTTGTATTAAAATAATTTTTTTTTATTTTTTAAAAATTATTTTTAATATCAGCACATCAAAATGATCTAAAAACACAAAAAAATATTAATTTTAAGTAAATAAAAAATAAAAAATAATTTAATTTTTTTCAAAAATGCTTTTGATACGCAAAAACAAACAGATTTATCTTAACTAATGAAATTGATGATTTTGTAGTCTTGTAAGGATGATGAAATCGAGTTTGATAACAATGGCATTTTTTTTTAATAAGCTTGTGATTTTTAATTGTATTTTGCATCTTAGGGTTTTCTTTTAATTGATTTATTAGAACTTTAATTTTGCTAACCTACCGAATGTCTTCATTTTTACTAAGTGCATGTTGGGTATTGTGGGTGAGTTACTTTTTGCAATTGTGGTTAAAAAAGTATTTGTGAAAGATAAAAGCCAGAATAAAAAAGTGTTTGATTATAATTGTTGTTGAACGAAAAATTACTTGGTTTAAATTGTTATGAAAGTGTTAGAGTGTATTTGGTATTGCGGTAGCTGTTGTGGTTGTGGTTTGAAAAAAGTTGTTTTATAAAAAGTACTTTTAATTGAGGTTGAAAAAAAGGTAGTTTAATGTGTTTGGTTAAGAATGTTTTTGAAATTGAGGTTATAAAATAATTTTAATATATATATATATATATATATATTAAAATTGATGGTTTTTAATTTAAATGTTGTAGATTTAACTATTGTTATTACTTCATGAAATAAATAGTACTTTACATAAAATATTTTTATTATGCTATTAAACCATCTACAATTCCATTACGTACAAAATTCATTCGACAAGAATTACAGTTTTTATTATTTTTTGAGCGTGCAATAAAATTAGATAAAATATAATCAGGAATAAAATTGATTTGATATTACAGTGCGAATGAATTTAATTCACTCTACACTAGTTTTTCGGGAAAAAAAAATATTATTTACATGACAATGCGAGTAAATTTAATTCATTCTAAACTAGTTTTTTTTTTTAAATACAAAAACTAAACACACTGAAAAAAAAAATAATCACTCGAACAGTGCAAGTGAATTGCACTGTTTGCGTGCACAGTGCAAGTGAATTGCACTGTGCACGTAAACACAGAATTTTGCAAAGCAGCCATGAGCTGCTTTGCAAAATTCGCGTCCAAAACGTGAAATTGTATGGGACCCACTAAAATTAAATTGCGTTTTTAGTGGAACCAAACATCATGTTTGTTGTGGTTGCTTCAAACGCAGAAGTAACCACGCAAACAAACAGCCTCTTAGTTGCAAGTAAAATAACATAAAAATACATGTATTACAGAAAAAACAATTTGTTTAAACATGAAAAAAAGAACACAATATGAGAAATAAAGAAAACAATCCTTAATAATTTTTTATGAATAAACAAATTCACACTTTCCAAATTTTTTAAGTGAAAATTTTTTTTTCCCTCTATCAATCAAATCACAAATGAAACAAAATGATTAGTTATTAGAAATGTCCAAGTCTAATATTCACCAAAAAATTGGGAGTATTGATATCTTTGATTAGTTTACATGTATGTATGGGGACAAGGTACTCATTGTGAATGCATATATACATGAGTCATAACACTAGTATGTACAAACTGATGATGGACAACCAATAAAAAACAAAATCATAAGAATGTGAGTAACATACCTTAAAAACAAGTAAACTCTAAAAGGGTTATTTGTTAAAATTTAATCCACAATGGACGTTCATGTCACTAAATCCTTTTCCAAGTACATGAACCCATAATAATCACTATTTGGGTAGGAATGAGGCATACGATCTTCATTCATTCAACAAATAATACAAGTGAATCTTGGATGCTATAGAAACAATGCATTATGTATAGACATTTCTTAAGATCTAGGCTGGTTAAATCCACTCAATTATTGACTAATATGGCTTGATAAAATATTGATAGTCATATGTATATGGAATAAATAAGCATAAAAATGTCAACTCATCAAAAAAATTAGAAGTAACAAAAATAACCAAGATCTTAGAACAGATAAGCATGAAGCCTACCCCATGTTTAAGTCATTGCAGTAGATCTATAGAGACAAACCACAAATAAAATATGCACATAATACTATTAGGAATAAAAGATTATTAG
Source organism: Populus simonii (assembly GCA_007827005.2). NCBI lineage: Eukaryota > Viridiplantae > Streptophyta > Magnoliopsida > Malpighiales > Salicaceae > Populus > Populus simonii. The sequence continues at coordinate 8,389,963 of CM017478.2, forward strand.
CAATGCAACTTACCTTGAGTAAAATGCTTTAACTTTTAGCATAACCAATTCCTTTCTCAAGAACTTCAAGAACTAGGTAAGATTTTTCAGTGATCATAATATTAGCTGACGACTTCTCTTCCTATATTTACCCTAAACATAAACAAGATTTGTGTGACATTCATTTTAACATTATGTATTTGTGATAATCTAATTGTAGAATATTAATTTTATTTTATTTAAATTAAAAAGTATCATGAAAAAATTATATTATTAACTAAAAAAATTTATATTAGATTTATAATAAAAATTAAATTTATAACACTAACTAAATACAAAAATAAAAATAATAATCATTTATATTATAAAAAGTGCTTGCATATAAAAGAAAATAATTGTATTGTTCATATCTTTTCTTTATTTGGAAAATAGTGAAAATTCTGTAAAGAAAAACTATTGAGGAACTCTAAAATTATGTTTTCTAAAATCAATACAAATATAAAAACCTACTTTTCTAATTTTTTAGATGGAAAAATATAGCAATTGAATTTAAAGTTTTAATTTCCTTTTTCCAACTCTATTTTTTTTCTAAAAATTAAAATATTACTTTATTTCTTAACTGCCCCATTGTTTTTATGCTATTCCAAAAATGATGGACCTACCTCAATTTTCAAAAGGTTCCACGTAGTGCTTCCTTTATTCAAACAAATTTTAGAGTATGGTAGGCTTCCATCAAATGATAACACAATATTCAAATTGAATAAGTAAATGAGTTGTATATTTCATATTCTAATTTATTTTAAAAATCAGAGTAAAAAACATAGAAAAATTAAGATTTTATGTTCAAATACAATGTTTCTTAATCTAAAAAAACTAGTTAAGCTCTTATTAAATTATGACTATATATATTATAATAGATCTGAATATTTGTTCTGTATCGACTCCCAAATCATAATTATTTTAATGAATAACTAATAAAATTAAATAAAAAATTAATTAGAAAAATCTCTAAGTGTTTCACTAAATATTGATAAAGGGAACACATTAAACAAATTAAAGAAGTTGATGGGTTGTTTAGAATACAATAATACTCTAAGTTTCAAAAAAACTATAATCATAAAAATTAAAGGAAAAACTTTTTATTCAAATGCAATATTTTCCTGTCTAAAAAACTCGAAACTAGTTTTTTTCAAAAAAAAATTATACTAAATTTAAAAAAAATATTTGAGATTTTTTTCACATTTTTTTCAATACAAGCTTTTCATTATTTTTAAAATGAAGAAAATACATGTGCAATATAGTTTTTCTTATATATAACATTTTTTTAGCAATTTTTTATTTTAATTTTAAATACAATATAAATATTTCTTTGAGTTAATAATATAACTATTTTATGGTAAGTTTTAATTTAAATAAAATAAAATAAATATTAATAATTACATTGTCATGAATATAAAATATTTATTATAAATTTGATTTTTATTTTTATAAAAACATATTTATAATCTTAATATTTTTTATTTTTCTAAGTGGAAAAAATTATTTTTATTTATAATAAATGAATAATGTTTTTAATTGAAAAAGAAAAAAAAATGGGGAAGGAAAATAGTTTTCTCAGCGAACACACCAGCGATTCTTTTGTTAAAAAAAATAAAAAATAAAAAGAGAGGGACTCAAAACAGGCACAGAGAATTAAGCAATTTATTATAGAACAGTTCAGGGATGGTAATAAAAAACCTGTTTGTTTTTTTAGTTTTGAATGTTTTTTGAAATAAAATAAATTTTTTTTTTGATGTTTTTATATTTTTTTAATATATTAATATTAAAAAATATTATTTTAATATATTTTAAATAAAAAATATTTTTAAAAACAATAATTAAGACAATAACTAACGGCCGGTAAGCAGTTAAAAAAAATTCACACTACTTCCTTCTCAGCGACTGCTCTCTCTGTCTCTGTCGCTCAGAATCTTTTAAAAGCTACCAAAACCCTCTCCTCTCTAACTATGGAAGTGGTAGCAGAGAGACCCTCAGTTCGTGTCACAAACATCCCGCAAACAATCACAGCCAAAGAAATCTTACAGTACCTCGTAGCTCAACTCGGCAAAGATTCAGTCTTTGCCATAGAAATCTCCACGGTAAGGAAAAACTGGAATTCCCGTGGCTTTGGCCGAGTCCAATTTTCTTCCCTCGAGGTTAAACACGAGGCACTCTCTCTCTCTCTAAAGAACAAACTCATCTTAAAATCCCAGAATCTCAAGTTATCAGAAACCTATGATGACATCATTCCCAGGCCCGTCAAGGACCAAAATAGAATGGAAAATGGGGTTTTGTATGTGGGTTTTATGAAAAAAGAGACTACATTGTGTGTACTTGAGTATTGGGAAGGTGTGAGAGGGTGGTTTATGCCTGAGAGGCGGAGGGTTGAGTTTTGGATTCGGGTGGGGCAGGAGTTCCGTTATAAGTTAGTGGTGGAGTTTGAGGATATCTTGGAGGCTGTTGGGTACCCTTTGGATGGTGACAAGGTTAACGCTGTTGTTTTAAAGGTATGGTTTTTTATGGGTTTTGTTTGGATTAGGAGAGAAATTAATATGGTAATGCCTGTATGATGTTGATTTGCATTTGCATGTTGAATTTTTTTTACATTATTATCTTTGTGGAGTTCCTCGCACAATTTTTGAATAGAAGTCTTGGTGTGGAATTTAAATGAAACAATAGGTTTTCATTTAGGAAGATTAGATGGGCATGTAAGACATGCTGTATTGAGCGCACTTGTATTTTTGTTGAAAGACTGGGTATTCTATCTACACAACCTTCACTAATCGAAGTAGATAGGTTGAATGATTTTGAGTATTGTAGGGAGTATTGTAGGGTTGATACACTTACAGAAAGTGGCATAATGCCCTCATCGATACCTTTTACTTGTTTCTGCAAAATATGGATTTGAATATGGAAGTATACAAAAAACAATTCAAGCTTTCAGGTGGTGTTAGATTAGATTCTGACTAAAGATTCAAGCTTTATCAAAATTTTACTTTGTTGGAATGGGGTTATGAGGAAAAAAGAGTGGCCTGTGCTTTTGCTATGGCCCTATATGGAACCAGCATAAAGTTTCTCCACCCATCTTCTAATAGTAGGATGATGTTTCTGAGTCAAATGGATGCGAGTTAATGCCACCAATTTTGTGCAACCTGTTGTAAATGCAAGATAATCATAGCAGCAAAATGTCAATTTGAACGCATCCTTACGGACCTTACCTAAGCTCCAAAAGTGAACACTCCTTGTCTTAGACTTCGAATCGAGGTTTTGGAATTGGGCCTCGGTGAATTTCCAGTTTACCAGAATTGTATGCTATACTGAATGGTCATTGCATATTAGATTGCATGAAGCTATGCTCAACCAAGAGATGAAGATTTTTATTTCTCTGTAAACCCAAGATATTTTTCAATTCATCTCCTTCTTTGTGCTCTTATATTTTCCCCTTATTTCAAATATGCTCAGATATGCCCAAACATTTGTGAAGTGTGACAGGAAAAGAAATACTCCTCTCCTGTGCAGAAATATTCCTCCCTGCTCTCTGTTCTGGTTTAACTAGTTTTCTTATTGGAAATCTGACTTTTTATCAGTTACTCTTCTTCTGTTTATTGTGTTACTTGGGTGATGTCTTAACCTAGATTGTATGTTTTCAGCTCAGGTATGGACCAAGGATCTATCAAAAAATCTCTGGACCTGGCATAGCTTCGAAATTTAGTACTAATCGGTATTTTTACTGCAAGGAAGACTTTGACTTTCTTTGGGTTCGAACAACAGACATTTCTGCCATAAAATCAATTGGACACTCAACGTCATTTTGTTGGGAAATCGGAGAAGGATTAGAGGCTTCAGATACTTTTAGAAATTTCCCATATTATCAAGAAGATATGAACAGACTTGATTTGGAGGATGGGGAAGAATTTTGTTCTGCTTCTGAAACAGTTCCACTCATAAGATGTGGATCAGATAAGTTAGCATATGAGGTCCTTTTCCAGCTGAATTCTCTTGTTCATACTCAAAAAATTAGTCTTGCTGCAGTGGACAGTGATCTGATTAAGATCCTTCGCAATCTGACTGTAAACACCGCTATTATAATTCTTCAGAAATTGCACAAGTTAAAGATGACCTGTTACGATCCCTTGTCTTTTGTAAAACAAAGCCTTAGAGAATCTCTCTCGTCACCACCCAAAAGCTTAACAGAAAATAATATAATGAGTTGTCATAGGGCCTTAATTACACCATCAAAGATTTTTTGTTTGGGTCCTGAGTATGAAACCTCCAACTATGTTGTGAAACACTTTGCTCAATATGCTTCAGACTTTATAAGAGTTACTTTTGTTGAAGAAGATTGGAGTAAACTTCCTGCGAATGCAATTTCAACGAGTATCCAGCGAGGTATTTTTGCAAAACCTTTCAGAACTGGAATATATCATAGAATACTGTCCATTCTTCGAGATGGGTTTGTGATTGGAGCTAAAAGGTTTGAGTTTCTGGCTTTTTCTGCTAGTCAATTACGATCCAATTCTGTTTGGATGTTTGCTTCTAACAATGATGTGAAAGCAGAAGATATTAGAAAATGGATGGGTTGCTTTGACAAGATACGCAGTGTGTCCAAATGTGCTGCCAGGATGGGTCAGTTGTTCAGTTCTTCTTTGCAAACATTTGTTGTTCCTGTGCAAGATGTAGAGATTATTCCTGACATTGAAGTCACTACTGATGGCATTGACTACTGCTTTTCTGATGGAATTGGCAAAATTTCTCTTTCTTTCGCCAAGCAAGTTGCTCACAAGTGTGGATTGAGTTATACTCCATCAGCATTTCAAATTCGGTATGGTGGCTATAAGGGGGTGGTTGCTGTTGACTGTAATTCCTTCCGGAAGCTATCTTTGCGTAGTAGTATGCTAAAATTTGACTCAGAAAACAGGATGCTCAATGTCACTAAATGGAGCGAGTCCATGCCTTGCTATTTGAATCGGGAGATCATTTCTCTCTTGTCTACATTGGGAGTGGCGGATGAAATATTTCAGGCTTTGCAACAGAAACAGTTGTATCGGCTCAGAAAAATGCTAACTAATAAAGAATCAGCTTTAGATGTCTTAGAGAATTTGGCGTGGGCTGATTCCAAGAATATTCTTGTACAAATGTTGCTTCAAGGCTATGAGCCCAATGTGGAACCTTACCTCTCAATGATGCTTCAAGCCTATCATGAAAATTCATTGATGGAATTAAGAAGCCGATGTCGAATATTTGTCCCAAAGGGTCGCATCCTGATTGGCTGCCTGGATGAAAGTGGTATTTTAGACTATGGACAAGTTTATGTTCGCATAACCATGACAAAAGCAGAGCTGCAATGTTGCGACCAGAGCTTCTTTCGGAAGGTAGATGAGTCAACATCCACTATAATAGGGGGAAGTGGCTGTCACCAAAAATCCTTGTCTTCACCCAGGAGACATTAGAGTCCTTGAAGCAGTCTATGATGTGGAACTGGAGGAGAAGGGCTTGGTGGATTGCATTATCTTCCCCCAGAATGGAGGAAGGTATGTTTAGATCTATTGAGGTGCCATCTATTAACATTTTAGTCCAGTGCTTTCATTTGTGATATGTTTAATGGTCATTTATCAGATACCACTGCTCATCAGGCATTGCAAAAATGTTTAATATTTTCATGAATTTATCTTTTGGTCACATTGTTGTGTTAGCAGTTGTACAACTTTAGGTCTTGAGATGATGAGGAACACTGGTTCAGGTCCATGTGGACTCCATGAATAGGCACATCCTTGATTTTGAGGTTAGAAGGGTTAATGTTTCATTTTTTTAGAGGAAAAATACAAAAAACATATAAAGGTAGGAGATGCTGGATGCCAAGGAACAGTTTTTTTTTTTTTAAATTTTTTTTGGGATCCTCTTCCTTCTTGGACTGCCTATTGTAACCATCAGTAGTTAACCTGACTTGTATGGGGAAACTTTTCCAAAATTAAAGTCTTTGTAATCATGTTTTTCATGAACCTTTTCCCCCTGACTCTGGTTTTTATGTCAATAAAGATGCTCCAATATCTGCACATATATTTGTTTTCTGACAGAAGCAGCTTCATTTCTACTCAACAGCATCCTCATGAACTCTTTCTAGTAAAAGGTAAAAGGATTTCTACTTAAACTCAGTTTTATCATGCATCATCATTGAGCATTTTTCATTTGCAATGCAATAATATGCAACTTCTGTTGTCTGGAGGTGTTTAAAGTAATTTGTAAATAGGGAGGAAGTGGCAGTGGATTCTTTTAGTAAATGGATAGTTTACTAAAAGAAATTGTACACAGGCCTCATCCAAATGAATGCTCTGGTGGTGATCTTGATGGGGATCAATTTTTCATAAGCTGGGATGAAGGTCTTCTCCCTTGCCATACTGAAGCCCCAATGGACTACGTTGGAGGGAGACAACGAATAATGGATCACAATGTGACTTTAGAGGTACTTCAACTTGCATTATGAAATTGGTAATAAACTGGCATTCTCTATACTCTTAATTCTTTCAATGATTCTTAAACCGACAAAATGTTTTTCCTGCATTGCTGACTTTTCAGGAAATTCAGAGATTTTTCGTGGATTATATGATCAATGACACTTTGGGTGCCATCTCTACTGCCCATTTAGTGCATGCTGACTGTGAACCAGATAAAGCCCGAAGTGAAAAATGTCTGCAGTTGGCAACCCTCCACTCCATGGCAGTTGACTTTGCAAAGACCGGAGCGCCAGCTGAGATGCCCCTGTATTTGAAGCCGAGGGAATTTCCAGATTTCATGGAGAGAGCAGAAAAGCAAATGTACATATCTGATGGGGTATTGGGAAAGCTCTATCGAGACATCCATGATTCAACAAGACTAGAAAGGTCAAACTTTATGTGGTCAAAAAAGATTGCTGAAGCAACTTATGATCAAGATCTTGAAGTGAAAGGTTTTGAGGATTTCCTTGGAATTGCATCAATCTATAAGGAGAAGTATACGGAGAAAATGAGCACATTGATGGATTATTATGGGGCTAAAACTGAGGATGAGATACTGACAGGTAATTTGCGACACCGGCCAACGTATTTGCAACGTGACAACAGAAAATACGGAGATGTGAAGGATAGAATTCTAGTGTCGCTGAAGAACCTGAAGAAGGAAGCTAAAGAATGGTTTGAGAGCAGCTGCAACCCTACTGAGCACCAGTGCATGGCCTCAGCATGGTATCACGTTACTTACCATCCTACTTATTTCCATGAAAGGATGAATTGCTTGAGCTTTCCATGGATTGTAGGTGACATTTGTTGAACATAAAGTCTTTGAATTGCAGAAATGCCTGAACGTGTTCACAGGTTCTTGATTGTAATGTTTCGTTTAGATGCCTTTCCGTACAGGTCCATGATTGTCTAACTGGGGCCATTTTGGTAAGTTGCTGGCTTTGGCATTTGGCTGTGACTGTGGTGGTTAGGATTAGCAGTAACTGTAGCTGTATGGATATGCAAGTATGAATATATTTGTAGAGAATTAATGGTTACATTTTCTAATTCTATTGTCAAAAAATACTGGTCAAGAACTCCATTTTGGCTTTCTGTCCAGAGCAAAGTCTTGGACTAGAAAAGAAGTCAGTTAAAAATTAATCAATGGTGATTGAAAGAGTTCAAAGGATTAAAATTTTGGAGAAAATTATTTATTTATTCAAAATTCTAATTTCTTGTTTATGCATTTTGTTCATGTTTTGACAATTTTTATTAATAATGTCTTTAGATTGCAAACACCAAAATTTCAACTTATAATAATAAGAAAATATATAAAAAAAACATTGGGAATAATAATCTCATTCCCAATCTTAAAACAGCCTTTAACCAGTATTGGATTAAAAAAAACACCTTAACAACCCTGATCTAAAAGGAAAAATATTAGCTTTTTGTAGCTGTAATGTGGCTAGCCAAAATCCTTTTCCCTCTTCTCTCTTTCTAGTGATTTTTTTTTCTCCTTTCTCACTATTTAAGGCCCAAAACACAAGGAAAACAAAGTTGTTAGACTGCTACTAGGTAGCGACTCCATTTAATCATAATTTTATGATTAAATCCAAAACTCTTTTAATTTAAGAAGGCAGGTTTGTCATTCGACATCATGCACGTCATAACATACATAATAAAACTCCTTTCAGAATATTAAAAATTTCTCCATATGAATTATGAAAGAAAAGAAAACCAAATTTAAATTATCTTAGAGTTTAGGGTTATCTTGCCTTTTATAAAGTTCCAGATTCTAAAATGATAAAATTGGGATCTAGAGCTTTAAAAAGCAATTTTGTTGATTATGCTGAAAATTCAAAAGCATTAGAATATTGGATTTGATTTCTAATACAATTGTGGAATTTAAAGATGTTGAGTTTATTGAAAATAAATTTCAAATTGATTCTAACTTAATTAGTGAACGAATCAATAAATTAAAATAGAATCAACAAGTAATGCAGGTTTTTATCCAAGTTCTAGAAATAAAAGAGTTCAAATGGATCATCCTATTGAACTTAGAAGAAGCCATCGTACTAGAAAAAAAAAGATTTTACATCCATTTATATATCTTCACAAACCATTGTTTTCTTAGTTTAAGGCAATAAGAATGATGTTCTTAAGAATATATTAATCTTATTAATAGTAGAAGACAATCCTAAAACATATAAAGAAACAGTGAGGTCTCGAGATATTGCTTTTAGAAAAGAGGCAGTTAATGATGAGATGGATTCATTATTATATAACAATACTTGGGCTATTGTTGATTTGCCTCGAAATTCCAAGGCAATTAGATATAAATGGGTTTTCATAAGAAAATATAATAATGATGGGTCAATTCAAACTTTTCAAGCAAGATTAGTAGTCAAGGGATTTAGACAAAAAAAAAAAGAGGAATAAACTATTTTGATACATATGCTTTGGTGGCTCTTATAACATTTATAAGAGTACTTTTAGCTTTATTATCAATTTATAATTTGTATGTATATCAAATGATTGTCAAGACAACTTTCTTCAATGGTGAATTAAATGAGAAGGTCTATATGGAACAACTAAAGGGCTTTACTCTACTAGAAAATGAGCATAAAATCTGCAAATTGATTAAATATCTATATGGATTAAAATAATGGCATGAGAAATTTGATTATGTAATTTTAAAATATGGTTTTTAACATGCTAGTGTTGATAAATGTATCTTATAAACTATTTTGATACATATTCTAAACTTATAAATGATTTTGGTGTGATAATATATCTTTATATGGATATCATCCTTATTATTAGTACTAATATGAATGATGTCAATGATACGAAGAAATATCTAACCTCAAAGTTCAAAATGTAGAGCTTAAACTAGGTAAATACAATTTTGGGTATCAAAATAAGAAAAACAGTGAGGGTTTTCCTCATTTTCAATCTCATTATATTGTGAAAGTCTTAAATAAATTTAATCATTTGAATATCAAATAAGTAAATACTCTATATGATGTTTTATTTAAATTGATAGATCAATATCTCAAATTGAATATGCTAGTGCAATTGATAGCTTAATGTATGTCATGCACTGTACTATACCTAATATTGCTTTCACAAGCTCAAATTGAATATGCTAGTGCAATTGGTACTTAATGCATGTCATGCACTGTACTATACCTGATATTACTTTCACAATATGCAAATTATCTAGATATACAAGTAATCCTAGTATGGATAACTAGAAAGCAATTGCAAGAGTACTTGGTTACTTGAAAAGGACTATAAATTTTGGATTATTTTATAATAATTTTTCAGTTGTACTTAAAGGTTATATTGATGCTAATTCGATAACTAGTGTAAATGATAATACGTCAACTTTGGATGAATATTTATTCTAGAAGGTGGTGTTATTTCTTGGGCTTCAAGGAAATAAAAATGCATAACTCAGTTTACAATGAAATCTAAATTCATAGTTTTAGCAGTCGTTGCCGATAAGGAAGCAAAATCGTTGAGAAATATGTTATTGAATATTAAGTTGTGACCATAACCGATGTCATCTATCTTCTTATATTGTGATAGTTAAGCAATTATGTCTAGGGTATTTAGTAAAATTTACAATGAAAAATCTAGATATATCAGCCTGAGACATGAATACATAAGATAATTAATTTTTGACGGGATAATTACCATTATGTATGTCAGATCTTACAATAATCTAGCAAATTCTTTTATTAAAGGTCTCTCAAGAGATTTAGTTAGAAGTCCTTCTACTAATATGAGCTTAAGACCATTTAATTAAACTTACTAATAAAATAAACCTAACTTTTACTAGTATTTTTGCTAGTTAGGAGTTTCATGTATAATAACAAATTATTAGTAAGAGTGATGTGTACTAATTTATATATGAAATCAAGATTTACAAAATTAGTATTCAAATTAAATGGGAGGACAAATGATTAAAACTCTTAATGAAATCTTTATGTAAAAAAGAAATTTCACCTACATGAACATAGAAAGTGGTGTTGCTTCAATAAAAGTATGAAAAACTTTGTAAATGTTCATGCATTAAAAAAGTAGCACAATGCCATATTATAGCTAAAATAATGGTAAACTTTTGTTTTGGATTAATTGGATCGTGTGTATAATATTTTCAATTCTATTGAATAAAATTTTAATTTAAGCTTTTTTGCCATCATAATTTCTTTAAAGTTTTGAAATGCTTATATTAAGAAATGTTTAATTCAAAAGATATCTTTTTTTTATGCATGAAACATGGTAAGATCCAATATTACAAGCTAAGACCAATATTACAAGCTAAGTGGAGGATTATTATAAAAAGCTTGTACATTAAATAGATAAACAAAAAGAACTTTATCCTATATTGAAAAGGTAATAGGTTGTGTTCTACCTTATAATGTGAGGGACACCAAGTCAATACATTTGGATATTAGAGGGAAAATCAAATATATATATATATATATATATATATATATATATATATATATATATATATATATATATATATCAATTAGAAAATAGTATTTTCTTTACAAATTATATGTTTATGTTTATCACAAGCAAAACATAAATTCTTTAAAAACTTATAAAAATTATTGTTTATAAATTAAAAATTATTCCATCCTGAAAATATATTGTTATAACTCTATAATAAATATATTAGATACAATTAATACCTTAAAAATAATAATTTTTATGTCTTAAATAAAATCTATTTGTTATACCGAAATAGCTGCTACAAGCATGCTGACATGGAGGTGATGTGCAAACTTTTTTTTTTGTTATTATTAACATAGATGTCCGGGTCAATTTACGCACACCTCGATTAATTTTATAGATCTTAAAATTAATAATCATGTAAATCTTTAATAGCTCTGAAAAGATTTAAACATCTAACCATTAAAAAATAAATCTAAGACCTAAATAATTTAACAACATGATGTACGAACTCTTGTTCTATATATATGCGCATTCATCTACACATGCTGGCACTATAGATTAGTCACCAGATATACGCGAAAGTGTCATATTTAGAATATTCATAACATCACGTGGAAAGAAAGAAAATGGTAGGGAGTAATTGGTAGTTTTTTTCTCTTTAAAATAGCATAGTAAAAACAAAATATTGAAAAAATAATGCATTTGAATTTTAAAAATTTAATTAAAAAATAGCATAATTTATAAAGCCACAATAACATGTGAATAATTTAAAAAATGTTAATTTAAAAAAAATTATAATTATAAATTTAAAAAATAAATATTATGTATTACTTTTATAATTATTGTGATAAAAGTAATATTTATTTATTTTAAAAAGATAATACTTTTTTAAAAAATAATCTTACAATTGGGAATTTATTTTGTAAAAATATTATAAATCTCATTTTCAAAATTTTAATTTTAATTTGAAAATTAAGTTTATAAGTTATTTCGGACGTTTTCTAGGATCAGTAGCAAGAATATAATTCTTAATTTGTAATTGTTTATTATTAAGAAGGGTTAACCGGTTTTTTCAATAAATAAATAAATAAAATAGGATATTACACCAGAATAAATAAATATGTAATTGTTTATTATTAAGAATTTATTATGTCTATCGATCCACTCAAGCCAGCGGATTTGTTCCTTTTGGTCAGTGGTTCCATCATTTCCTTCAAATTTGAAGCAAATATTTCTAATGAAATAATAATAATAATAATAATAATAATAATAATAATAATAATAATATATCATGAATAAAACTATCTATATATAACACAAATACATAAGGTCCAATATGAATATAAATCTTATTTAATGCTCCATTAAAATTTAACATGATTATATTAGCATTACTGGTTTTTACAAATCCTTTTATTTCAAAATTTTATTTTTTACTATATATATGACAAATATTAAAGGTATAGAAATAAATAAAAAAATCCATTTTTCTTTTTGGCTAACTAGTCTTTTTTTAATATTAGTATAACAAAAATTCTTTAAATAAGAGTTTATCAAAAAAAAAAAATTCTTTAAACTTACGTTCGGCTCGTAGTGTCTCAACCGTTGGGAGCTCTCCATCAGTATCGAGCACCCAATCTGAGGAGTTCATTGCCTTGAAACAACAATATCAACAACTCTTGATGAATTATGATGAGCTCCGTCAAATAGTCATGGAGATGAAATCAAAGATGGGTGATGATACTTGTGCAGCTTCTTTTTGGCCGTACGGTTTCGGGAACAACCAACCTCCTTCTCCTCCAGCTCCGCCGCTATTCTAGTTTAATTTTGTTTTTTAAACACATTAAATTTGTAATGAATATTATTTAACATTATTTTTATATTTTTAATGTTTAATCCAATTTTTTTTGTTTATTAAGTTTTTTTACTATTAATAAATTATTTTTTACATATATTTTAAATACATACCGACGGATATACCGACGGACATTATCCTTCGATATTTCACAGAGAGTTGCCAAACAATTACCAGTCATGCCATAATTACCGACAGACATATTCCGTCGGTGATTACATACAGACGGCTTTATCGACGGATAATATCTGTCGGTATTTCACAGAGAGTTGCCACACAATTACCACCAATGCCATAATTATCGACGGATAATCCGTCGGTAATTACCGTTGAAATTTCAGACGGATTTAGTCCGTCGGTAATGTTCCTGCGGGAAACTTTTTTTTTTGGCGCGCGCGTATCCGTCTGTAAGACCGTAGGTGTTCCGTCGGTGGGTGGTTTTTTTATTTGCGACAAAATTAGCGACGGAAAGTGGAATTACTAACGACTATTATATCGACGGACGTGTTCCGTCGATGAGGCCGTCGGTAATTATTTTACCGACGGCGTTCATTCCTGTCATCGACAGAAGCAATCCGTCGGTAAAACTGTATAATGGTATAGTGATTCCTTTTAACAATATATGTGACAAATATTAAAGATATAAAAAATATAGGTATGAACAAAAGTTTTATGAATTGCTTTATTTAGAAGAGTCTCTTCTTTTAATATTATTAAGGATGGTAAAAACAAAATAACACAAGTTTTATGAATCTTTCATCTAAAGGAGTAGAATATAATGCAAAAACAAAGGATCTCTTTCTAATAAATTTTGATAAGTTTTTATTAATTCTCAGCTTTTAATTTTTGGCTTTTAGTAACCTATTTTAATCATTTTTACAGTTTTAACCATAGTTTTCAGACCCGGCTTGGTGGCCGTCCCAGTCCAAAACCCTGGTTCTAACCGCGTCACCGGGTTGCTCGGGTCAATTTTTTTTTTAAAAAATCAAAAATATGTCGTTTTAGTAAAAAAAAAAGTCAACGGGTTGTAACCAGGTTTTTGACTGGGTCTTATCGGGTCAACGGGGTCACACCAGGTTTTTTCTACGTCTATTTTTTCTTCAATTAGGCTCGGTTTCAATCCCGAACCAGCTGGGTCTCAGGTTGACCTGCCAGGCTAGACCAGGTTTTCAAGACTGTGGTTTTGACCATCAAAATTGAGTGTCAAAAAGAGAGTATATAGATTGGAGGTGATTTTAGAAGTTTATTTTATATTATTTAAGGTTTTCTATGCGTTATAAATAGATATATAATAAAACAAACGATATTAATCTTCATTTAGGAATTATATTAATGTTTTAATTTCTTATTTAATTAGAGATAGAGTTGAATGTATAACATATATTTTATACTATGATATTAAAAAAATAATGTATATCTTCCTTTTATATAGAATAAAAGTCTTTAATCTTAGCGTATAGAATAATTTTAAGGTAAGATAATATATATGATATTTATCATTAAAGTTTTCTTACTACGAGTACAAATTCTTAAAATTTAAAGATGTTTTTATGGAAATAAATATTTTAACACATAATTCATGCTTTTATATATAGTATATAATGATAGGTAAAGCATTTCATGCTAAACAAATATAGTTTCCCGTAATGTCTTGAGTGTTTTTCATAAATATGTGAGCGAAAAGGAAGTATTTGGTTCTTTTTGGTAGACTTTACCATTATTTGCTTCGTAATATCAACTATATCCCTTATTATTTAATAATTTTAACTAATTAAATTAGAAAAAAAAAACTAAAAAAGCTCAGTAAAATATTGTGCCATTTGAGAAGAAAACCGTGGAATTGTATAGTGTTTACTCTCTTTTTTTATCCTTTTATTTTCTTTGGTTATTTAATTTTTTTTTTCTCATATCCTTCTATATTTAGTTAATTTAAGGTTAGAATTAATGTTTTTTCTTGGTTAACTTCACAAGGATTTCTTCCAATGTTTAAAAAAAAATTCTGATATTAAATCGATGCTTGATTTGAAAAAATCAAATCTAATTTGCTTAATTAATCATAATTAATACTCTAAGTACCAAAATTGACAATGGAATAAATTCCTAGACTATTTTCTTTAATGTTGTTGAGGTGCATTTTTAGCATTTTTAGTCTCTAAAGTTTTTTTTTTTTAAAAAAATTAATCCATTCTTCGAGGGCTTTATATTTTGATTCAGGACGTTATTTTCTTTTCTTTGAGTCCTTGAACTTAAAAAAGATGAGAGAGAGTTGTCAAAAAATTATGAAATAAAAAAAGAAGTCAATTAGACTAATTTAAAACTTGGTGTCAAAATATTTATCGCAACAAGAGAAGTGCTATTAAAATATTTGTGGCTTTTTAAATTGTCTAAAAAAATATATTGGGGCTGCGAAAGATCTTTTAGTTTCATCTTATTTTGTGTTTTTGAGCCAATTTGAAGATTGTTCGAGATAGGGTGTTAGTTTTTTGAATTATAAAAGTGTTTTTTTAATGTATTTTTAGATAAATATGGATTAGGATAAAATTTAAAGGTTAAAAATAGATTGTCAAATTTTTCCTACATGGTTGTCTAAGTGGAAAAGGTAGAAGGTTGAATGACATTTTTATTACATAAAACTCAAATAATTCTTAAAGTTTTTGAAGGGAAAAGGCGGATTTTGAAATTTTTTTAGGGTTTAAAAAAAATAATTAATTTACAATTGGTAAATAAAGCAAAATCAATCCACAAGAGAAAATAAATCGACTAAAAAGATATATTATGTTTTGATTTTTATGTTATTAAATAGGAGAGAGGAAATATATTAGATTCAAAAATCAATTTTAGATTTTTTTTTAAAGTAGATATTAGTTGTTTATGTTATATTATATATGAATATAAATTTATTTTTTTGATGAAACTTAAAAAAATTTAGAATGTTTACTGTAATTTTTGAAAAAATAAATATAAACTAAAAAATAACCAAACTATAAAAAGTTTAGGGTAATTTTTACAAAAAATAAAAATTCTAATCAAATTAAAGTTGTGTTTGTTTTATAAAAAATATTTTCTTGAAAAAATAAGTTATTTGATGATAATAATAATAAATAAAAAGGGAGAAGTGGAGGGGTAATAATGACAATGGTGTGATAAGTTGTGATTACGATAGTGACAAGACAACATTTTTTTTTTTCAATAGAGGGTCAATTAATTATTTAAAATTCAACATCTACAAGTTTACAAGTAAAATCATTTGAAAATTAATTTTTTTTTTAAAAAAAAGTCGAAAGTCAATAACTTAAAATTTAAAATTGATGACCCTCAAGAAAGGCCAATCAATTTATCATTAAGAAATTCATAAAAAGTTTGGGTACAAATCATTCTCCTAAAATATATTTGTTTTGATTTAAAGAATGTATTTATTAATACACACAAATGTTACAAGACAAAGCCCTACTTCCCTATTATTCTCCCAACAAGAAAACCAATTTATATATATATATATAAAAAAAAAATACATGCATAAAAAGCAAACTGGCCATTTTCCTGACACGTGTTTCCTTGTCATTGCCACCCCTACCGTCTCAAATTTATTTAATTAACCAAAAAAAAAAAGGTAATAAAACTCTATCTATACAGCTATAAGCTACAATAATAGTATAGATGTACGCGCCGGCACATTGCGTCACCGAGTCAGCAAACACTCGATCGTTATCCTGCACAGCCCGGCGCAAATTAGCATCCATTATGCCCTCACTCACAGCTCCTCCTCTCTCTCAAGCCATAACCACAACGTCTTTACTCTCCGAGGCATCCATAGCCACCGGCTGGCCAGAGGCCGACACGGAGGCGTAACGGGAGGAGAAATCGCGAAACCCACCGTAATCATCCAATTCATCGAAATCCCCCTTCTGTCCTCCCGGCCCTTCATCGAAATTCAGCGAGTAACTTAAAGGATCATACTGGAAGTTCCCATGGCGCCTTCCGCTACCACTGCCACTGCTTTTAGTTCGATTGAATCTTCGAATGAAAGTTTTCCATTTAGGACCCGCAACGATCTCTGACCACTCTCTGATCTTCTTCAACGCTCTTATCCCCTTGAACCACCATTGATTTTGATGGGGATCATAGCCGTGTGACTGTGATGATGATTGGATTCGTTCCCAGAAGGATAATCCGACGGTGGAGGATCGTCGGGAAGAAAAACAGGGAAAACAGAAGCAGCAGCGCGTGTTTGTTAAGAGAGAATTCGACGTCGTTTCTTCTGGGATCGGTTCTGCCCCTTTAAAGGCCATTTGGATTGATCCAGTTCTCTCCTTCTCTCTCTCTCTCTCTCTCTCTCTCTCTCTTTGTTTTTTCAGGAAAAGAGAGGTTTTTAAATGCGAGAGGAAAGGTGAAGAGAGGTAACGGAAAGATACCGGGAACTGGCAGGTGCCAGTTCAGGAAGATTTCATTTTTTTTCTTATAATTTTTATTTACGAGAATTTTAAGCTTCACAAATTTGTATGAGGTCGAAGTTTAAAAGATGACTGTTATATATGAGACTATAAAAAACTATCAAGTGATTTTAGATAAAATATTAGATTTTAATCAATTTCATCCCTATAAAAAATTACTGGGTATGTTTAATCATAAATGATAATAACAATATCAACATCAACAAAATTAAATTGAATTTAATAATTTTATCATACTCTTAAAAAAATGTTTTTTAGAAAAATCATGTGAGCTTGATTTTAGCATTAGAAGTAAAGTGAATAAAAGTTTCATGACCAATTCCACCAACTCAATACACTGTAATCGAGTTCTGTCATCTAGTTAAGCTAGTAGCTTTGGAACAAGTAATTTAAGAACAAATATATTCAATAATATTTTAGAGATACTTTGAAAATAAATTTATTTGATATTATATCATCAATGAGTTTTATTTTTTTATGGAAATGATGAGCTAGGATGTAATTTTATTCTAATATCATTAACGACATAAAATATCTCTGACATATATACATTAATGAGGGATAAATATTTTTTACATAAATATTAATACGATGAAAATACGGTGACCCTTAAAGGAATTTTATACATTTAAAGGTGTAAAAATAGTAAAATCCAAAATATAACTGAGTTCATGGAAACTAAGTTCTTTCTTTAAGTTGAGCTCATGTCGTTAGGCTCTTCCTCCAGGCCGAGCTTGTGACATTGGGCTCTCTCTCTAAGTTAAACCCATGAATACTGAGCTCTTTTTCTAGATTGAGCTCATGACATTAAACTCTTTTCCAAGACTGAAATCATGAAGGCTAGTCTCTTCTTTTAAATTAAGCTTATGGATGGTTTTGCCAAGGCAATTATTTGAGACTATAAGTTTTGGATTTTCAGGATTTTTTACTCCTGTTAAATTTAAGTTTATCACTGTATGCAGAGTTAATTAATTATTTATTAAATAAATTGTTTTGATTAAAACAATTAAGATAGTTTTGGCGTGAAATGAGAAAAAGAAAGAAGAAAAAGGGTATGATATTTAATAGATTTAATAATTTATTTGAAAAAATATATTTCGTGCTATCTTGGACAAGAGATGGTTTTTGTTCACGGTGGCATGTGAAAAAAAAAAAAACATTTTTTGGAGACAAAATTCGGTAGTTTTAATAATTGTAGAGCAATATTTCTTGGCTCTGAACTTTGAAAACCTGATTGTAGTCCAGCTACATGATTGGAGGGCAGAGTATCTTACTGTATTTTTTATTTAAAAATATATTAAAATTATTTTTAACATTATTATATTAAAATGATATGAATATATTAAAAATATTAATTTAAAATAAAAAAATTAAATATTTTCAAAACCATTTTTAAAATATAAAAATAAACATGCTTGTAGTGGGTGGGCAGTGTGCGTAAGATATTACGGGGAGATAAGGGAGGATATGAGCATTATAATCCGTGTGATAATTAATCACACTGCTTAATGGTTGCGTGTGTGTATGGGCTACTTACTACTGGGTGCGGAAGGATTATTCGGGAAGAGCCGTTGTGGAGTGAGTCTTTGTGGTAATCAGGTCCTTTGCGAAGCACAATAGGTGCGTGGGGTCCAGATGAGGTGTCATGACGAGGAATATTGATTGGAAAGGAAATAATGGAAGTGTGAGTGAGCAACAAGAGTCCAATTGATTTATCATGGAGGACCCACCACTGCATCTGCCAGCTTTATCATCACCAGGACAGGACAATGGGATTATACCGCTCTTTATCAACCTTGTCTAATCCTCTTTTGTTGACACGAATTCTTTCAGTAAAATCAACGACTTTATAAACAAAAACTCATTTTTTCTATAGTATTGACGGCCCACGGACCAAATTTTTTTAAAAGGAAACAAAATAATTCTAATCATTACTATTATATTTTTCTAGTAAATAAAATTTAAACAGTGTAAGAATTTATTTAATGTAAATTGATAATTTTGATGGGTCTAAAAATAACCTTGAAGACTAGTAAAAACATAGTTTGAGTGAAAATAAATATTTAATATGATATGTTTTTAATAAACATTAAAATGACAATATATTGGATCGATTCAAGTCAACTCGGAATAACTTGTTAATTCGCATACCAAGTTATGAGACCATGATAATCTCATAAAAAACAAATCATAATAAATTAAAGAACTTAATTTCCAATAAACCTACTATTGAATGATGAAACATAAAAAAAAATAATTAAAAATAACAAAAAAAGTAACTCAATTCAACCCAAGTTAACCTGCCAAATCCACAACCCGGGTTATGAGACCAAGATAACTCAATAGAATGCAAATTGAAATAAATTATGAAGCTTAATTCTCGATCAACCAAGTGTTTAAAGATAAAATTGAAAAAAAAATCAATTAAAAAAATATAAAAAAACAACTCGATTCAACCCGGGTTAAACAGTCAAACTCGTAACTTGAGTCATGAGAAAAAGGATAACCTCATAAAAAAACCGAAACAAACCACGAAGTCTAATTCCCAATCAACTTAGTATTGAAAGATAAAATTGAGAAAAAAAGAAGTCAATTAGGGAAAGGAAGAAAAAACTCGAATCAATCGAGTTAACCTGTTAAACTCGCAGTCCAGATCATGAGTATGAGATAATCTCATTAAAAGTAAATTGAAAAAAAAAAGTCCAATTCTCAATCAATCTAATGTTGAACGATGAGATTGAAATTGAATAAAAAACATAAATTAGAAAAAGAAAGAAAGAAATACACTATTATAGTGAATAATGTTATGTGACGAGGGATACAATAAAAAACCCTCCTCTTTAGTTTATTGTTATTTTTTAATGAAGATATCTTTTATAGTTTTCATTAGATCATTAGCACGAGCTACGTTGCGGGCCAGATAAAAAAATTAACAAAAAAAATATCTAAGCATTGCTAATGTTTTTTCTGGTAGAAAGAAATTTTAAACTGTGTGGAAATTGACTTGGTATGACCCAGTTAACTTGATGAGTCCAAAAGCAACTTGGATAACCGGTAAAAACATAATTTGACTCAAAACAAATATTTAAAATGATATTTTTTATATAAATATTGAGATGACAATATATTTGATTGATTCAGGTCAACTCGAATTAACCTTCTAATTCGTATTTGGGGTCATGAGACTATGATAAATTTATAAAAAGTAAATTAAAATAAATTATAAAATATAATTTCTAATAAATTCAATGTGGAATGATGAAATTGAAGAAAAAAACCAAATAAAAAAGGATAAAAAATGATTCGAGTCAACTCGGCATAACCTGACAAACTCGCAACCTTGGTCACGAGACCAGGACAACCTAGTAGTTTATGAAATCCAATTCTCAATCAACACAGTTTTGAAAGATGAAATTAAAAAAAGATAAAGAAATGACTCGAGTCAACCCATATTAATCCATCAATTTGCATTTAAGGTTATGAGACTATGATAACTTCATAGAAAGTAAATCAAAATAAATTATGAAACATAGTTTCCAATAAACCCAATGTTAAAGGATGATATCGAAGAAAAAACCAAATAAAAAAGGATAAAAAATGATTTGAGTCAAACAACTTGACAAAATTGCGACCTTAGTCATAAGACCGAGACAACCTAATAGAAATTAAATTAAAATAAATTATGAAATTATATTTCCAATCAACCTAGTTTTGAAAAATAAAATTAAAAAAAATGATTAAAAAAAGATAAAGAAATGACTCGAGTCAACTCGGGTTAATCCATCAAACCTATGACTCGATTCATGAGATGGGGATAACCTCAAAAAATCAAAATGAAACAAATCATGAATCATCTCTAATTAACTGAATATTGAATGATGAAAATGAAAAAAAAAATTAAAAAAAACACCTCTCTAATCATAAAACACATCGAGTGCTTCTGGATGACGACAATGTTGTCAATCTCCTTTCCATAGCTGTAATGAAAAAATGGGTAAACAACTCTCCAAATTGTTCGTATTAAGAACTCTTCTAGTAAAGATTGAAGGAGGCAATTTGAAAGTGGAGGGTGTTATATACTTACCAATAAATATTAGTGATCAATTTTAATATTGCATACTCCAACAAAAATTCATGGTGATTAAAATGAAATTACCCTACAACGCTATCCTTATAGAACCTTTTCTCCATGAAATAAAAATTGTAATTACTACCAAGTATTTAGCTATGAAATTCCCTACTTAAAAAAGAATCTCCACAATAAAAGGAAACTAAATAATATCCAAAGAATGTAACTCCATTTATCTCATGAAGAAGAACTCACTACACCTCAAGAATCAGGTACAATCCTAAACAAGAGGAAAACTTTACAAACTTCCCAACATCTAAAAGAAAGACTTTGTCTCTTATATGACGATCCTTTTATGTACTTTGAACTTTTGCTTCAATGAAACAATATTGGCTCCATAATTGATTTTGATTATGTCCTTCTCCATCCATCTCTTTATCTTTAGATACACATATATCTCAATATTTATTGTCTTCATACCATTTATTTATTTTCTCCATTAAGTAATAGCGAAAATTGTCTCTATAACACAAATAACATGAAATGATATATTTCAACATAAAAGTTTTTTAGTACAAGCAAAATAAGAAAATAAAAATGTAAAATAGATGTAAGCAATACAAACTAAACATCACCCTCCTCACGATGAAGGTATGCTCTACGTGTAGTATCCTCAGCACGTCTATGAAAGAACTCATCAAAATTAAGAGGTTCATATAGATGAAAAGCTCAAGTGAAGTTTATATTGATATTCCTAGTCTTGTTATCAAAGTGAAGATACTAGCTCATCATCAACAAAATCCCTACACGTATGAGTATTTCTAAACATAGCCTAACACTTCCTATGATGATTCCTAATATCTTGCAATCTAGAAATCTCATT
Source organism: Populus simonii (assembly GCA_007827005.2). Taxonomy (NCBI): domain Eukaryota; kingdom Viridiplantae; phylum Streptophyta; class Magnoliopsida; order Malpighiales; family Salicaceae; genus Populus; species Populus simonii. Next base: position 8,412,182 of record CM017478.2, read on the forward strand.
ATGGGTATTAGCGAGTTTGGACTTTAGCTCGATAATATTTTTGAGGGGGAAAAGCCAATTGTTGCTTATTGATCATAATATCCTCACTTGATCATAATATCCTCACAGGATATTAAGATCAACTTAATAAGTATTTATTCCTTGGACCATGTCGTGATATAGTAATTGTTGTTCTCTAATCTTACTCTCTAATTATACACAAGAGGATATCAAATCTTCAAGCTCTCTTTGATGTCGACACACTGCATTCCAACACTTTAGACATGTTCTCTCTTTTGGCTTTCCATCTCTTTGATATCGTGGATTGCATTTGGAAAGCTTGTAAAAAATATCAACATGAAATTTTATTTAAAGGATAAAGAAAAGACTGAGTGTACTCACTTTAAAAACAATCTCTATATGGCATTGAAATGCTCAATCAGGTTAGGGAAATAACTAGCATTTACCTCTCTAAAAAGTTATGATATTCTTGCAATGATGTTCATTGACTCCATGTTTCTTGCCCTTTAAAAATATAGGTATTCTATTAGTAACATAGTCAGAGCTTCACTCTATTATCCTAACCATACAACATCAAGAAGACGTGCATAACATATTACCTGCAAGTTATATTATTATGAATATGAACTACTCCTAAACTTATATTTGGAAAAGAGTGATGAAGGAAAAGGTTGTAGAGGAAATTGATAAGAACAGGTTGAGTTAAAAGAGGAATCACAAGAATGGATGGATTATCATGATCTTTAAAAGAGGATGGATGAATAGAAGTGTGTCTACTTCTATTACATGTAATTATCCTTTTAGTTGCACGATTAAAATTTCTTTGTGATTCCATAGATGATGATTGAGTTTTAGGTTTTATTTTTATCTCCTCCTTAGTATCCTTCTCTTTAGAGTTCTTAGATTCCTTGTTATCTATTTATCGCACTGAAGGAAGATGTCTCCTAGCTCTCCTGAGGAAACTAGGACCATTTGCCACCGAAAACATATATGATGAGATATGACTTCAATAAATAATTCAAGTTACATATTAAGGTATCTCATACCCCATTCACCATTTCCTATTGAATGTCCTTATGCTAAAAACACCACATAATTTCTATTTAGGCTACACTTCAATCTATTGTATAATAATTTATGTCCACTATTAAGAGATGGTACTACATTGTACTCATTTCTTGGGGCTTTTCAGGTAGCAGGATTTCCCCAGTTACCAGGTACATCTAATAATACAACGGTTCTAGTGTACTTGACTACTATCCATTTAATTTTTTATCTTATGATAAAAGACTATTGTTTCTACAATAGAAGGTGTAAAACCAAGATATACCTTGAAATCCTCTTACCCCGCTAACTTATAACAATTGTAGAATATATCAATAGATGGAGTCTCTCCGAGTAGTTTCATGAATTTCTCAAAATCCAACACTATTTACCATCCATTTAGATGCAACTAACTTAAAAATATAACATAAATAAGAAATATATCCTTAATAAAATCTTAAAGAGAAAGAATGTACCCATACTTGAACAAACACATGAGCATGGTGATCATTAATTGTTCTTGTATGGTACTAACAAATGGTGTGCTAATCTTCTCGTATGGAAGAGGAAGCCTAGCTAAATAATCATTTTTTAGTATACTATTCACTCTCTAGACATTAATAGTAGTTACAATACTAGGATAGGGATCAAATAATTATTATTGAGATGAAAAACTAGATGGTTTATTATTGTATGCATCCATATTCCTAATTATTTGAACTGCTTAACTATTATTGGTCGTATGACCTTATCCTCTCTCACTGCTCTTATTACTAAAAGTCCTTCTAAACCACTTAACCATTTAAAAAATAAAAAAATCCAAAAATTATCCCCTAACCTATGCTACCAAAACCAAGGAGGATAAAAGTTTAAGTGTAGAGAAAATGGTGGAGAATACAAGTGTATTTATAGAACCATTGGACTCAAATTTGAAATTTAAAAACTAGACTTAATTTGAAGTTCATGAGTTGCCCTCATACCCTTTCACTTCACCTGCACACTTGCATGACCATTCATGGCATACGTAACAGCTATAATTTATAGGTTCACTCACATTTCCAAATAAAGAAAAATGGATAAAGAAAGCATGTAAAGTCACAATCTAAAGTCATGAGGCATTCCTTCTCATCACCCATCAATCATAATATAAAGAGAAAATGACAAATAACTCACGAGTCCAGTCCTCCCCTTCATCTCACAACTTCTTCCCTCTCAACTTTCATGGGACTAAAGATAAAGGGAGAGGGATAAAACCATATCATAACTCCAAGTCCTTTCCTCCAGCTCACACATAAGATCATCTCACTTATAAATCCTATACTTGTATAAATTCCCTACCGCATGTCCATCGCATCTTCAATTGATGGGAATATAAATTTCTTACCTTGAAATTAGACTCACTCACTTATCTATATGATGGAAGGAATGTGCAGGTGTTTATCTTCCCATCAAGTCTTTTGAAACATATAACATGTATAATATGTTTAAAAGACTAGAGGCAACTAATGGACCTGAAAAATAGACTTATAGCAATGGCCCAACAACTAGATTTGGCTTGAGCCCAACTACAAGACTGAGTAGCCAAACTACTAAGTCAACAAGTTAGGCCATAGCCTAACCACAAAATCGAGTAACCAAATCTTATTTATTAGGTTAGGGATTAAATCCAACCATAAGGCCAAGCAACAAAAACTTCTTGATAAAAAAGGTCAGGCCTAAGCCTAACCACAAAACCAAGCAGCCAAGTTGCTCGGTTAACGGGTTAGGCCTGATCCCAACACAAAAACTAAGTAGTCAAAGTTGCTCTATTATTGGTCTTGACAATAGAGAACTATCTCCACAACTAACAGATCAAAAATATTTTCTCTACAAAACCCCACTCATTGTATTATTACTTTTTATATTCATCCTTCTTTTCGTTGCATTAACTTAAACATTAGAGGGTCCTTTACAGACACATAAGAAACTCATTTTATAGGCTTTTTAGGCCCATTTAGATAAGTTTTTTCTTCATTAGCCCATCATTAATCGTGAGAAGCCCAATCCTTTATACAGTTTTATGCAGCCTCATCACTTATGAATTTCTATTATTCATACTAATACTAAATTACTCTAACTTACCATGAAATATAGATAAGAACAATGATAGTTCTTTTACCTATTGGAATGGAGCTTGTTAAAAAGAAGCTTGGTAATCAACTATTAGAATAATTCTAAATCAATAAAGCAAAAGGATAAGCTATGTGGAATCTAAAGATTATAGAGAAATAATTTGTGCTCATCACTGAGGTTTGTGGATTATGCTCACATTATATGGATTCTTTTTTTTTTTTTTTAAATATCAACTGTAAAACTAGAAAAGAAAAATTAACTAGTTTTAATTTGGTTTTATTTATTTATTTATTTTTATAATACAAGTAGCTAAGGCTTTAGAATAAGTATTTAAAGAAAGCCTTGATAATATTTTTTACTTACCCCATAACAATAATTTCAATACAAGTCTTTTTTTTTAAAAAAAAAATAATCTATTTTCACAAGTTCATTATTTTAACCTTATGCTTTATCCTTGTTTAGATGTTTTTTTTATTATTTTCTTCACATGCTTTATTTACAAACTTTAATTATATCTACTACTTTTTTTATCATGCAATTTAATGTATTTTTTCATTTATTATAAAGAAACTAAATCAAAATAGTGTCCCATTGTTGTTTCTTTTATTGTGGTCATAAAGACTATTTCTCTATAAACTGTTACAATTCAATTGTTTTTGTCCTGTTTTTTTTTTCATTAAAATTTATTCATTTACCATCACTGAAATTTTTTCTTTTCAATTTTATCCTCCCATATTATGTTGACATGGTTTTAAGTTGTATAATTAGTTTTGATTTGCATGTTATAAACATATCCATGGTTACAAGAAACTTCTCAATATTAAACTAAAGGTCAATATTATAGAATAGAATTTAAGTTGATAATCTTAAGCAATTGAAATAACAATAACCAAAGTTAACACTTAAAAAAGCTTTTTTTTGAGGAACTAAAAACTATAGTTTGGTCCCTAAAGTTTTTTATTCTTGTGTTTGATCCCCCTATAATTTTAGGATTTTAAGTATCAGCCATAAACTTTTATTTATTTATTTATTCAGTCTTTTGATGCTAAGAGAGAAGAGAGAAAGCCGCTAAAAGAAGAGAGCATGAAAAAAGTATTTGGCTGGCCATATTTCGACCATAAAAGAAGCAAATCCGATGTGAATGGGTTTGATTTTGAGAGGAGTTCAACAAATATGTTTTTTTTCTTCGAACATGCCATAAAAGGTAAATCAAGATCCACAAAGTTGTTTTTATTTGGTTAGGTTTTGGATTTTTAGATTGATTATAGGTTTGTTCGGGTTGAAAGTAAGTATACTGAGGTTTTTATAGTGTTTTTTTAAGGATAATTTAGGTAAAATTATGCTGAAGATTAGTTTTTGAAGTTTCAGAACTTGGATCCAACTTTTGGTTGTAGAATTTAACAAAAGATGATGTGTTATTTTTCTAAGTAGGATGACATGCCTCACACAATCTTATGTTTGTTCCATATCAAAATTGCTCCTATATTTTTGTCAATTCGACAAATAAGCTCATATAAAAATGCAATGATAAAAAACTGTCCTATGTTTATAAAATTTAATCCATAATTCAACCTAATTAAACTAAATTGCAATATATTGTAAGATAACTAGCAATTAAAACTTTGGACAAGCCTATAATACAAATCCAAAGAAAAAGACATTTGTTTTTTTTAAAAAAAATAAAAAGTCCAGGATTAAAAAATATTTTCAAGAAAAAAAAAACTTTATATATATATATATATAGTGAATATTATAGATTGAAACTCAAGAAAATAATATTTTTTATTTTTATTATTCTCTTTTGATCTTCTTAACAAACAAATGATCTATTTTTAAAAATAAAAACAGGGTAGTGATTAAAAACACTTTATCTACTTGTTACATCCATATAAATCTACTGATTTGGTTCATAATCATTGCCCTAATTTTGTTGCTTAAGCTCCAACGATGGCGTCGCTTAAGGTGGATTGAAGCTCACACACACACCCCCTCTCTTCTGACATATACCAAGATTTCTCGCCTACCCTACCCTCTTGCGTCAACCTGACAATCATATCATAGGTATTCAATAATATTCGATTCAAGATACGTATAAGAAAATAATAGGACGAGAGAAAGACTAACAAGAAACAATGACCAAAAGCATTATTAAAAGCATGATTGAAAGTGTAATTATTATTATTTTTTAAAGTGTTTTTTGTGTTGAAATATATTAAAATAATATTTTTTTAAAAAAAAATTATTTGAGATTAACACATTAAAACGATTCAAAATATATAAAAAAATTAATTTTTAATAAAAAAAATTATAAACCGCATTTCCAAACGAAATCTAGCGGACTTGAATGAATACTAATATTTCTATTTATTTCCTCTCATTCATGAATGACTGTTAAATATTATTTGTTAAAAATTTAATATTTTTTAAATCATTTTAAATGTACTAATATTAAAAATAAATTTTTAAAATAAAAAATATTAAAAAATAATTATTATCATAATATTAAGCATTTTAATCTATGTTGTTATATAGTGGGGGCTATGTGACCCGTGATAGGGAACATGCAAGTGGATTACATGGTTTTTAATATAAGCAAGCCAATCAGATATGCCAGAAGTGAAGAAAGACACCGACAACTGAGGAGGCTGCAAGGCTTAATAAACCTCTCGTCGGAGGACAATCCCGGAGCAGGTGCAGATTAATTTCAGTAGATTGGACACGACCAAGACATAAGATATCTCATTCTCACCCTTTTCTGGAGCTTGTACACGCCAAACCCAATTAATGAAAGAGCTGTGGGCTAGCCATATTGGAAGAGCTGTGGGCTAGCCATTTGTAAGCTGATTTAGAAGAAAAAACCGGTCCAGGACAGAGCAGAATCGAGATCCAGGACAAGCACGAAGGGTGTAAATTGAGGAATAGGAGGAGTTCGAAGAACTCTAAAATCCCAATTATGAGAAGCAGAGATCAAATCAGAAACAGTAAAATAAGCATCACTGCCATGGAGTTGAGGTAGCATGCACAGCTTATCAAACCATAGTAAAATCTCGTTACCATTCCCAGCCCACCAGATATATCCATCCCCCAACTCCAGAAAGCTCTTGTGAATGGACTCTTCCAGGTATAAGGAGAAGCAAAAGAGAACCGAAAATAAATAATGGACTCTTCCAGAAAGCTCTTGCATCCTAATGCTGAAGGCCATCCAACCCTAAATTAAGAATACTTCCTATCAATGGAGCCAGATGTCAAGGTCTATGGCATCATGGCGATACACGCAGTGTCAGGGCCAGAAAAACATCACCAGAAAAAACTGATATTACATGACGGGAAATACAGTGTTTTTTTTTTTTTTTTTGTTACTGTGATTTGGACCCTTCAAAGTTTGGTATATAACATTAATTAGGTTATTAGTTGGGAAACAAGTAGATAGACTCATCACCTAGGCAAAAAACGAACGCCTATAACCCAGTGAAACGTGCTGAACTACAACAAAATATGCTTATAGCCCCTTCTAATAGAAGTTATTCGATACGCTCCTATCTATCATCTAGTTTGCCTTGCCATGTAAAATCCTGACGATGACAAGCCTCGGGCGTGAGGAGAAAATTTCACTTCTATGACGCAGATGAAGATAATTCCAACACTATTTAGATCAAGGCTCACGCATTCAAATTTTCTATATCTAGTACAGGCAGGTAGACGCCAAACCAAATACACAAAATAATCTTTGTTTTCGAAATTCTGGCACACAATCAATCGATACTTTCAAAATCCATAAAGGGAACTCTTTAAACAGCATGGTCAGAACACCAGGTCATTATGATTTTCATAATCTGGGACTCTAGCTCATAATTCCTCTTTATGCTACGTGACAAGAGAAACCTAACTACATATGATGGTTGGAATGCAAGTCAGGATCCATAATAAGACAGGCTAATCGGTCCATTAGACTCAACAGACTAAACTATTTGCCTCACATCTGCCCATTGACGGTGTTAAGAGTGAAAGTATAAAAAAGCCAAGTATCTGCTGCTCGGCGTTTGTATTCTAGATGAATGATAGGACAAGCAGGCATCACTTTTAACAACTTCACTGGTTAGAAAGTATACTTTTACATGCACAGGGCACAATATTGCACACATTTCCCAACAAACATAGCTGAAACAAGGTTCCCGAAACCTACTTAATGTCACATGAGTCAGAATGCAAAACCAAATCAAAGGGTATTCTGTGTACAAAAATATTACTTCTCCGACATAAACATACATATTTCAACCAAATTCAGAGTCAGGGGAACCAAATATTAGTTACATAACCATATTAACAGTCAACCTAATGTAGAGTCCCCTACCGAGGCAAACACCACTTCGCATACACTTTCTATGAACAATGATAAGAGAAAGCTCACTTACATAACCATAGCTTTTCCAACCTCACGACCGTGAACCTTCCAAAACACAATGCCAGCATCATCAGCCTTCTTAGTATCAATAGCAATAGCCCCAAATAACGCCCTGAAAGCACTGCAAACCACTAAGGGAGTCGTCGAATTAGTTTTGGGAGAAACTCTAACCACCTTGTGCAACCCCAATCTCATCCCATCGACAGCACATGAAGTATCCACTTTAGAGTTATCTGCTATCCGGCGGTTAAGGTCTTTCGAGGAGATCTCAGCGTCCTTTCCAAGGTAATACATAGAGACAGATGTGTCAATCACATTTGATCCCAGAATGCTCAACGCCTTATTGTTTTCCTCGGAGAATGATGAGTGTGTCATCGCTCGGCGAAGATAACCAATGTTCTTGAAGGCATAGCTGCAAATTTAAGAAGCAAAGCAATGATAAATCTTTCGGTCCACCAGGAAATAAAATACACTCAATCACTACGATAAAAGATGAAATATGTATACCAGTATGGCAACTAGCTATACATTTAGCACAAGTTATGGCTTTTTTTTTCTAACTTAATAATTGGGTCCAATACAATAGCAAATATATTTCATTTGAAGATCCCAATTTTAAGATGATTTTCCTGCTTTTTCTTGGCAACCAAATACAGTTCTATGATAGAGAAGGCAAAAATGAAAGGGAACCCAAAAAACCTTACCCGGTCTGATTCTGCAGCGTGTCCAGTGCAGACTCAAATGGCGATGATTTGAGCTTGTTTGCAGCTCCAACCTGCATAGTAAATGATATCTTTCCAGTTTCATTCCTTCTCTTCTACATTATAACAACAGAAACCAAGCAAAACATTTTGGGGTTTCTAACAATAGGGTTTCGCCCAAATAAATATACCTGTGAGAGGGAGAAGATGGAAAAGACGGCTAGCGTAAAGACAGTGAAGCGAGAAGAAGCCAATGTTTACTTTTGCGATCTATTAAGGTTGGTTGTTTTAAGACTTCGCTCTAGGGCTAATGGTTGAACTGGGATGTCAGATGTCAGATGTCAGATGTCAGATTGTTGTCTATGGGCCCTTCCTAATGTTTTGATATGGCCTTTGCATGGGCCCATTATAAATTTAGTCTACAGATGGTGGAATCCTAGGATGCCTAGAAAAATGCAAATCCAAAATGAATGAAGAATGCCACGCGCCATGCAACGACCGTTTTTTCAAATCCCATGCAAATAAATCGACATAAACCAGCCAAGGTTTGGATCCTCTTATGTTTTTAGGCAAACATTTTAATCATGTTTTATATCTCATTATTAATCTTCAATAAAATGTTCTAAAAATAAATTCTAAGGAACCTAAATAGGGTGTTTCTTACACTACGCACATTTTAAGCACTGATTTTTTTTTTTTATCAAAATTAATAGCCAATAACTTTTGATTTATTAAAAAAAAAACAAACAAAGAAATAGGGTGAAAAACATGGAGAAACTAGGTGGTGATTTTAAAAGTGATGCACAAAATTCACTTTAGTTACCTTACTTTCCGATTGATACATTATCGATCCTTCTAGTTTTTAAATATTTGATTTTAATAGAAAACTTCGTTTTTTTCCTTTTAAAGTTTTTAGTTTAGAAAAAAAATAATATGAATTCTAATTAAAGAAAGAAATCATCAGTTAGCACTGCATGAAAAAAGTTGTTCTACACGGGTTCCATTTAATAAGATAAGTTTCAATAAGTTGTTTTTTTATCTTCACCTTACCTGAAAGAGTATATTTGGACTCAAAATTTATTCAGGTTTATTCTTAGTCTTTTAACCCATTTTTTGGTTATTCAAAGCCATGGGTTTATTTAGGTCTCTAGGATGACTTTTAGGTGTTTTTGAGAAAAAAAAAAATGATTGAGAAATGGATTTTTGGATCCAAAATACCTCCCCCAAGGATTGTGTGTATCTTTTTTTTTTTTAATTTTATCATTTAACGTTTGATTTTTCTTGATTTATTTTATGGACTTTTTATTTTTTTAATTTTATTAAATTGATCTCGTAATCTATTTTGATTTAATTTTTTCAAGTTTATTGTGATCTCAAACTAACATCCTGATATTTGATCGATATTTAATTTTATACGTGTCCATTTTTATCATATAACTAGATGAAAGATGATTTTAATAACTCATAACTTTTTTTTAATTAAATATTTTTCAATTTATATTGTATAAATTTCACACATATTAACCCAATTGTATCAATATTTATAAAAGATCTTGTAAAATATTCATCAGATTATGAATTCATAATCATTTTTTTTTAATCATGTACATTGAATGTTAAATTTTAATTTAACAGTTCGGACTTAACTGAACATGATGGCACATAATAAGAAGAAAAAAACATTAAAGAATCTCCTTGCTAAAAACAAGATAGATAAGTATGGCCTCCTAAAGAATGCCTTTCTTTTATAATAAAAAACATGTATACAAAAAACCTAAATAGTTCTCTTATCAGTAAACACTACCTATGATGATGAACATCTGAACCTGTGAACTACACAGTATCTACCCCCCCTCCAAGCCAGAAAATTCACACACCAGCCCTCATTTCCCTGCATTTTTTAGGGTAAAAAAGAAAAAATGTATTAGTCATGCTTGATTGAGACCACAAATTCTTCATCATCCCATCTTGCATTATGCAAGGCACCAGCATCGATCCCCACACAGCATGCAACAGATGAGTTAATATCAGAAACCAGCTTCACGAGAAACCTACTGTATAAAAACTAAGGATTATCAAAACAAGCACCCTTCTTGCACCCAACCATACAGACACCAAGGTGTTTGTTCAGCCTGTGTCATTGCATGGAAAGGGCAGAATCACAGTTCCTTTCGTACAACATTATCGAAAGAAACTTGTGTTTCTGTGCTACTCAAGTTTGAACTTGAAGCATCAGCCAAGCAATGAAGCAAAGCTAATACATCAACAGTATCATCTAGATAGTATCTAGCTTTGCTTGGCTTTTGGCCAACAGTGCATGCAAAAATCGCTGGAGCTGAAGGGAGTGATGAACTATATGGTGTTTTTGATATGCTTTCAAACATGTCTTCATCAGATCTGTCATCCCCGATGCACAACACAAAGCCAGGAGGTTTCCCACTAGCGATCATTTTGGAAAGAACCTTCTCTGCAACAAACCCTTTAGTTACTCCCTGCACATTTTAAGGTCAATGTTAGACCACTTTCAAAACAAAAGGGAAAAAAAAATCAGGAACACAGGAACAAACCATAAACAAAAAGCACGCATACCTGTGGTTTTACTTCAACAATATTCTGGCCCCTCTTAACAGCTACTGGATCATTTGCAAGGACATTTTCCAGATGATCTAACAGTTCCTTGGCCTGGCAAGATCCAAAATCTGGATCAGCATCTTGGTGGTGCCATACCAAGGCACTCTCCTTAACCTCTATATAGGAACCATCAGTTGCCTCTGTGTACAATTTCATGACAGGTTCGGCAATATTTTTCCAATCAAAATCCACAGCCAAAGAACTCGTTTCCCAGTCAGACATCCCACTCCACCTACAAGAAGAAAAGGCAACAACATCTTAAAAAAAGGGATCCTACCAAATTAATAGAAAACCACTGGCTTCATTAACTATTGCAGCCACCTAAGAAGTGGAGAAGTTAACTTTCCTTGAATGACTTCTGTGTTTGAACCTTACAAGCTCCATTTAATAGACAAAAAGTTTGCCTTGCTAGCAAAATTAGTAAGCTAGACATTCAATATTTTAATAACTATTAAAATACCTGAAGAAGTATCCATGCTCAGCTGCTATACCCAGATTTTCACATTGAACAAACCAATCGCTCAGGGACTTTTTTCCTCTGCCACTAACTATAAACACGCTGTTCATGGGATCAGCGCAAAGATTGTTTAGAACAGAGATGACTTCAGGAGTGGGGGTTTTAGCAAGAGAAGTATGAGGCACCATTGTTCCATCATAGTCCAAGAATATTGCCCTTTTAGATGTTCTCTTGTATGCTGAGATGATATAGTCATTGGAAAGCTTCCTAAAGCTAGGAGAGAGTGCTAAAATTCTGAAATTCAGACCAAAGCCAATACCCCAGCAACGTTTGCTATAATGATCTTTGCATGCTCGCTTCAAATCCTGCATAAAACTGCGGGCCCAATAAGCTACATCATGGGAGCTAACATAGCAATAGTGCTTTCCATGCCGCAACTGCTTCTCTAAATCAGGCATGTTGATGGCAGTACTCACTGCATTGGCTACAGCTTCAATATCCCATGGATTTACTCTTATTGCTCCACTTAATGATGGTGAGCAGCCTGTAAACTCTGATACAACAAGCGAGCTTGTATGACGTGACCCAGAGGCAACTCCTAAAGCTTCGTCCATCTTCGGCGTCCCCTGCCTGCATACAATGTACTTGTATGGGATCAGGTTCATTCCATCCCTCACTGCATTCACAATGCAGCATTCAGCCAATGCATAGTAGGCAGTTTTTCTCACAAAAGGGAACATGACGATCAATCAGGACCACTGGTTCATAGCCTGGAAAACCAAAAGTATTGTTTATCCTTTTGGTAATTGAATATATCTCCATTTTTGCTTCTTGCACATCTTTCCCTGAGCTCCTTGCAGGATTAACAATTTGAACCAGGACTAATTTTCCCCGCAACTCTGAATTCTGCAGCAAAAGATGCTCTACAGCTAATAACTTCAGACTAATGCCCTTGAAAATGTCCATATCATCAACTCCAATGACAAGCCTTTTCCCCTTAAACTGTTCTTGGATCTCTTTGACCTTAATGGAAGAAGAGGGGTGATTTAGAGCAGATTCAACTCGACCCATATGAATCCCCACAGGCAAAATTTTTATGTACACTGTTCTGCCAAAATACTCAAGACCAATATGACCACGTTTCGATTCATAGTCTAGGCCCAACATCCGGCTGCAACAGGATAGAAAATGTCGAGCATAATCAAATGTATGAAAACCAATCAAATCAGCATTCAGCAGCGCTTTCAGAATTTCATCTCTAACCAGCAGAGTCCGGTAAATTTCTGATGAGGGGAACGGGCTGTGCAGGAAGAAGCCAAGCTTAATACGATTGAAACGCTTCCTCAAAAAAGTAGGGAGAACCATCAGATGATAATCATGGACCCAAACATAATCTTCTTCTGTATTATTAATCACTTCCGTGACCTTATCTGCAAATATCTTATTAGCAGAGACATAGGCCTGCCAGAGCAATCTATCAAAGCGATTGCCATGATCCGAACACAGAGGTAACATGTAATGGAAAAGGGGCCACAGATGGTGCTTACAGAAACCATGGTAAAATTTTTTATAAATATCAGGAGGAATAAATGTGGGTACGCAGTTAAATTCCTCCAGCAGTTTTTGTGAAACTTCTTCTTGTTCACTTGAATCAACATCGACTCTGAGAGACCCCACATAAACAACCTCAGGAATGGCTGAGAAGCCATCCTTCATCTGTAACAGAAGCGAGTCCTCATCAAAACTGAATGACCATTTGCCAGAGTTTAAATCCTTCTGAGCATTCAGAGGGAGAAAATTTGACACTATAATCATTTTTGCACCGCTTCCAGTTGATGGAGCATCAGAAATGCCATCATTAGTTCCATCAACATCCACGTCAGATATTATTCCTGGAACAGTCATTATCCTTGGAAGGGATCTAGGAGACTGACTGAAATTCATCATGTTCCCTGATGCAAAGTCTAATAAACTTATGCAAGATCTCGACACCATTGTTGTACGATAATAGTATTCTTGTTCCTGGATATTGAGTTAGAAGAACAGAGATGGTGCAGAATCAACACCTTCCTGCCAAAAAGATCTTGAAGGAGTAGTGCAATTATTAAAGAACTAAAGACCTGCAGGGAAAGGGGGAAAATATATTTAACTACCATGTGATGAGATGAGCAATGCTCAGCCTTGTAACAACCAAACAGAACACAAAGCGAATAAAAAGATAAATCCGTGGACCATAAATCATTCATTTCTGATGCCCTGTATATGCATAAATATTATATGCAGTTGCCAACAAATAAAGGTCCACCGTTTGCAATAGATCTTTACACCTATCACAAGTTAAAAATCAGGAAAAAGCAAAGGCCTGGGATTTTGAAGCCACATGACATATCTAGCTCCTCTGGACATCTCTTGACTACCGTGCATATAATCACAGGCATTACTAACTTGAAAGTTATAGAGGGAAAAGGAAAGGTCCTAGAGTGTGTACATCACTCGGCAAAACTTTCAAGATCTTGGCCAAGATCTTGATCATTTGTATGAGTGTGATACTGTATTCAGTGTCCCAATAAATATCCTTTGATTCTTTTCTGTCAGCCAAAGTCCTCAAAAACTTTAATGGAGAATAAACATTTATAATCAGACGATCAAATAGAAGATTAGAGCTAAGATTCTAATAAAGATAAACCAGTAAGCAAATACAAAGATGTGTATCATCATAAAAAGAGAGTAAAGTGACCAAAGTTTCATAGTGAACTAAAAAGGTAATTAAGTTGTCACAGAGAAACTGCTTGTTTATATATTTTTGTCAATAATAGTTTTTATTATTGACTATTGACCTAATCTTAGCATTTACTAAACAAAAAGAAAGATTAAAATTATTAAAATGTATCTAGTCTTATTACAATTATCATCCTTCCATTTATCAAGAAAAATTAAAAGAGAGACAATTGTTCACTGTTAAATCTACGAAACAATTAAAACACAACTGGATGGTCAATCGCCGGAAAAAGGTGACAGACTGGTTGAATGTATCCAAAAAAGAGTTAGGCCATACATTCAAACTCAATCTCAAAGATTTAAAGTCTAGCCAACAAGTAAATAAATTCATGATGTTGATAAATTGATTGAAGGAAATAAACAAGTTATCTAGCCATGCATACAGAAAAGTCATAAACTCAACCGAATGATTTATATACATACCTAGATTCAGTGGTTCAAACGCAGGCAACAGATTGTTCTCCTATAATTTTCTTATTCCTAGCCTTATGCAACTCACTGGAAATTGCTTCTTAAGAATTCATGGTTGAGCACAAATTTATGACGGTGATAAAATGAGAAGGAGGGATATGTTTTGAAATGATAAGGATATCACAGTGAGTTTTATGAATGCAATATAGTCTTCTTGTACATGCCTTTATTATACTTGGTTCCAGTAAAACAATTAAACTCACAGAATCTGTCCTCCAAATCAAAATCTCGGACTAGGATTACATTTTTATGAGTTGGATTGGCCAAATAAATTCATCCTTATCTCCTCTTGCATCGAAATCTTCGCACAAGCCAACAAAAAATCCAGAAAGAAGAAGAGAAACGTGGACGTACTTGATTCATGGAACAAATGTTCGTTCTCTAATTAAATATTCCAATTATTTCAACATAAAAATCAATACTAAACACCATAATCTGCTAATTAAATTAATTTATCCAAGCACCAATAATTCAAAGTATAAGATTACACCCAGCTATTCTTGGCAAATATATAGAAGAAGAAACACAATGCTAGTTGCAATTAATTGATATATATTACTTTATTTCCAAAGTCTACAGTTGGACTTTATCTGCAGCAGGTAGAAATGATTTTGCCTTCAAGGACCACAACTCAACTTCAAATACACAAGCATAAACCATGTAAATTTCTCTTATCCTGAAATTTCACTATTCTTTTATCGGAAACTATCTAGACTAAAAAATGGTAATAAAAGAGACTGTGATAACAAGAGAAATCATAAATAGTGGCCTGCATACACAGATTGCAATCATTCCTTGTTCCCTACCAATCGTTTAATTTTTAAGAAATTGAGAGCCTAAAATGTCATTACACCTTATAGGTACATAAGGCAGAGAAGAGTAAAGACAGTCTTGAAAAACTGTCTTGAACAGTAAAAACCGGAAACAAAGAGAGACATTATATTTTAGAAAAAGTTTTTGATGCAATAAGAATTGGCCTTTCTAAGAAGAAAAAAAAAGAAAAGAAGAAGTCATGAACGATTCAACATAAGAGGAAATGCACATCAAGACGCAGAAAAAAGGGAGAGAGGTGATCAAAGTTCCTGGGAAAGAATTAAGTGTTAGATTTAGAAAAGGAGTTCAAAGGCCACACCTATAGATCTCACCGTTCCTATTTAAAAACATAATCCAAAAGGAGCAAAAGTTACCTGAAAGCAAGGAAACTGAATCAACAAAAAGAGCTTCCTGCCAGCACTAAGAACCTAGAGTTACCCTGCCACCAAAATCAATATCATCAAAGAGTTAAAAAAGAACAAACTCTATTTAGTTGCCGTGAAAGAACACAATCTACTCACTATAGTAAACCCAGAGAAACAACACAACATGCTAAAGAAAACCCAAAAATTAAAAAACATAAAATATAAAACTTAATATAACTCATCATTTCTCTCGCACCTTTGATAGCATGCAACAAAGCTTACAAATCAAAACATAAAAGAAACCCAGAAACATTTGGATAATGTGAAGTGCTTACTTACAAGAAATGAAGTAGATGTTGTCAGAGAGAGAATAGTAACAGTTTATTAACAGAACAAAGATGTAAAGAAGGTGAGAGAGAGAGAGAGAGAAAGGTGCAAAACTGGTAAGATTTCACAGAGGAGAGTTTCATTTATTGGGTATGAAACCGACAAGGCAATGAAAAAATAGAAAGTTCTAAACTAAACGAATAGAGAATTGGAGGAAAAAGAAGAGAAGATTGAAGCTTTATTTACAGTTTTTGGGTTTGGCGTTTGGTGATTCAACATAGGAAGGTGGAATGGATTAAAACGTAGAAAACATAAAAGTCAAAAACAAACATTGGATTAGATTAGAAAGAGACTCTGTACAGTTTGATTGCAACTCTGGTTGGTCTTACGTTATAGTCTTCCCTACTTGTCTTTGCTCATTTGCCCTTGTCTCTCCCTTTTTTCCCCCCACTGTCACCCTCCTAATTTTCTAACTATAAATCAACTGACATTTTTTATATATATTTCAAGCTTTTCCATCCTACCATCAGAAACATTTTTTTTTGTTTTATAAAAAGGGTTTATTTTTCCTGTCAAAAATTAAATGGGTCTATTGAGAGGATGCTACAACTTCTTATGTGAGTTTGCATCTCAAGTTTGATGAAATTCTCTTTCGTTTGCAAAAGAAAATAAATGTTTAAAAGTATGATAAAAGTTTTATTTTAAAATATTTTTTATTTGAAAATATATTAAATATTTTTTTATTTTTTAAAATTAATTTTTAATATCAATATATTAAAACGATAAAAAAACATTAAAAAATTACTTTTTTAAAAAATAAAGATTTGTTTTGAGGTAAACAACATTTTTTTAATAACGTGAGTGTCCGGATCAGCTTGCGCGCATCTCAAATAATCTCATGTGTCTTAAAGTTAACGACCATGTAAGCCTCTAGTGACCATCATATTAGCAATTACATGATTCAAACCTGAGATTATAGGGAGAGTAAATCTCTCAATTCCAAACTCTTATCACTGGACTGTGATTCAAACAAATAAAATATAAAAACTGATTACAAACATATTATTATAGATAAATATATTTTATACATTGTTTTCAACTTTATTGGCATACGCGTTATAGTAGCAAAATGTATATACCACTCCACTCAAAAAGAAAAAGAAAAACCTTTAGAAAATATTAAATATTTATGAATGCTAACAGCTATCAATGTTGAGGTGTAAATCACATTAAAGATCGTATTTTAAAATAATTTTTATTTTTATTTTTTTGTCCATATTTATTTTCATTTATTGTCAGTTAAAATGTCAAAGTTAAAGAAATGAAAAATATAAATTATTCTCAAAGTCAATATCACGTGACACACTTGAAGATGTGTTCCGCAAGGCATATATATATACATATACATATACATATATATATATATACATATACATATACATATATATATATATATACGTGTCAAATTAAGATAGAGATTCCAGATATTTATAAATATTGGCTAAGACCTACTTCTTTAGGTACCAAAAGGTAGGCTTCATTGTTTAATAAATAACATTATCCTTCAACAGTGCAGTCTTTACGAAGTTCCAGATTTGTGCAATGGAATTCTTTGCTGCCTGCCTGCCTTAGGATAGACATAGACTTCGCCTCGTCGTCTCTTCCACGAAGCTGCTTTGTTTTTTAAAATATATTAAAATAATACCTTTTATTTTTAATATTAATATATCATAATAATTTAAAAATATAAAAATAAATTAAAAAAATAATTGAACAGCAATATTTTTTATTTTTTTTTTGCTAAAATTTAATATGATTTATACGTTTTGGATCGTTTTGATGTGCTGATGTCAAAAATAATTTTTAAAAAATAAAAAAAATCATTGGCATGCATTTTGATACGAAAAATTATTTGAAAAGCACTCGCAACCACACTGCCAAACACTCTCTTAGAGCTACCAAATCAACGAAGAAAAGCTAAAAACAATAGTTTTTTATTTTCTCCTGCTCTCCCATTGAAAATGACCTTGCACCAACATGTAGAATATTTAACTACTTGAACATAAATGCACCGCATCTTTAAAAATCTGGTGCAAAATAAGCTTCATTCTAGCACATGAGCTAGCCAAGCTCACTGGACTTCTCAAAGAGATTTATTGAGAGAATATCGTATCATCAAATCTTTGCTAGCACAAGCACTGGTCAAAATAATTATTATATAGTATATAATATATCCGACGTACCAATTAATGATTAATTTACTTGCATGTTTTACATAGGCTAAATTCTCCTTCCATGGCGTGCAGGTGTAGGCAGAACAGAACCCCATTTGGAGGAAGAAGAAGAACAATGTTCGAGTTCAAAATGCAAATGACGCAGAAAAAATAATTTATTTTTGATATTAACAAATAAAAAATCTAAAAACATTAAAAATGAAAAATATTGTTAAACTAAAATTACAAACTTTGAGGGATGTAACTTAACTGGTCAGATTCTGAATTCACTTTTTAATAGTCACTAATTTGAATGTCACAAATCTCAGGATCACTGGAAGTTTATATAGTCATTAACTTTAAAGTCTTAAAAAATTAATTAATATGTATGTAAGTAAATTAATTAATATGTATGTAAGTTGGCTTGGATATTACAATTAAAAAAAAAAATAATAAAGAATAAGAAGAAGAAGAAATTGTCTCATGCTAGTCAAGAATATGAGCTGGGGTACGATAATATAATAATAATGACTAACAGCTAGGTGCAGCTCAGCTCGACACAGCTGGGGGTAAAATGGAACAAACCAGCACTCTTGACGCCCTCGTTATTCTTGTTTTTTTTAGAATTTATTTAGATAACAGATTCATAGGGACAAGGGCGGAGAGGGAGACTGTGAGTCTGTGAGTGGTCCGACATCACACGCGGCTGCTCGACCTCGCCATTTTCATATCCGGCGTCCATTTTGGAAAAGAGTACCCATTTTTTACTACTACGTTTTCACCCACTTCTTCTTTTTACCAACTTACCCTTTTCTCCCTTCTCTTTCTTTTTCTCCTTTTGCTTCTATTACAAGAAACGATTCTTTTCCTTTCTTCTTGTTTTGTTTTGTGGACAATGCCAGAATATTGTACTCTTTTTCTTCTTCCTTTTTTTTTTTTTAATTTCTGATTGAGAATAAAGATACTTTCAAACTAATTCTCTTGATTAAATCTTTAACTTGGTATTTAATTTTATGCCCATCCTCACACATGTCACTATTTATAAACACTTTAGCATTGCCAGATTTCTTCTCGATCCCTCAAGTTTTTTTTTTATATATACAAGTTGCGGTTTTTTATTTAAATTTATTCCTCGAATTATTTTTTGTAATCATTGATTTTTTTTACTACTATATTTCCACCCACCTGTTTTCTCTTTCCCAACTCACCTTTCTTTTTCTTCTCTTTCTTTTTCTCCTTTTGCTTATATTACAAGAGATGATTCTTTTCTTTTCTTTTAGTTTTGTTTCATAAACATGGCTAAGGATTTGTACTAGGTTTTTTTTTTTAACTTAAGAATAAACATACTTTCAAATTAATTTTCAAGATTAAATCTAAGGCATTTACCAATAAATTATGTTCATCTTTTTTAAAAATTTAAACTATTGATAATATGAAATATTGAACAGCCACTTTATGCGTCTAAGGATATTAAGAGATAATCATTATTAGCTTTTAACATTCTAAGTTAAAAGACATAAGAATAAACAAATAAATTCTTATAATTCAATATGGAGCCTAAAAAGATTATCAACCCTATGTGTATTTCAACCTCAAATTATTCCAAACTCAAGGGTGTTGGGTTTGGCTTTGTCGAACCCATATGCATTTGGATTCAGTGCATAGCTGAACCCAAAAATGCTACGTCTGACATCTTGTCAGACCCATGTCATCTAGACTTGGTATTCTACCAAGTCTAGATACGTTGGGTAATTACCTTGCTTTTGACCCTTTTAATTATGAGTTTTTAAGTAAACATATAACACACACTAACACTCTAATCCATTAAGTTGTCTATTCACCAATTTAATTTTAGATGAGATATTTTGAATTATTGAACTAGTTTTTTTTCTCTATTGATAGTTAATAACGATACAGTTTTCGTTATTTTTATTATTATTATCAATGTTATGTCACATGTTGGATGGGATGGTGTAACATTTTAGAATAAACTAGTTTTTTTTACCAATGTTATGCTGCATGTTGGATTATTATTTTTTATAACCTTAAAAAATATAATGAACTTAGGAAGTAAGATTTATAATGCATATTGGTCGGAATATTTTAAAACAATACTTAAATAATAACATATTAAATAATATTTTAAAAATATATATTATTAAAATAATAACATATTATATCGAATCCGGATTAATTATAATTAACTTGCGATGAAAATAACAGGGACAAAGAAGGAATCCTTAAGATTTCATTTCCACAAGAATCCTTCCACTTTCCACCTCCTATCCCCTCCTGCTTATAATATAATTCCCACCATCTCGTGTATAGACTTTTCTTCCTTATTTAAGGACACCCACTTTTTTATTATCATTACTAACCTTCTTATTTTCTTTCTTTAATTGAAAGGCAGGCCTATACCAACCAACTAACCTACTGCCCTTGCCCCTGCTTTTGCTTCTGAAACCTGTTCTGGTAAAGTATTTTTTAATTAAAATAATATTTTTTTTTAATTTTTGATAAAACACATAAAAAAATATTGAAAATCATAATAAAGAATATTAATCTAATGTTTTTTAAATAAGTTAAAAAACAATTTAAAGAATGAGTTGAAACTCAAGAAGTAACAACAGATAGCTCTAAAGCCACAGTTGCATTCCATGCCATCGCACCTGCTCCTTTCTGGTCGATTCTCTCAAACCTATGCATGGACTTTTCGTCTTCTCCTCCTCCTCCTCTTTTTCTTTTTTCGATTTATATCATGGTGCTTGCAAATGGGAGGACATGGTTTGCGATGCATGCCGGTTTCTTTTTCTTTTTCTTTTTCGGACCAACTTTGCGGCTTGATTAGAATTAGGAACATGAGTTGTCTTGAGGAGTCAAATTCCCACCAGAGAATTTAGTCAAATTAGAATTAGAATATTAATACCGACAGCCCGAATTAGGTTGCTTTGTCCTTTGGATTATCATTCAAAGTCCCTAGCTCCATCATTATCCCAATAATTATTTATTAGTCTAATTATATTAGCCATTATTTGTTTTAAATTCCCTCTCTCGAGTTTTCTTTTAATTTCATTTGTTTTTGGTCAAGAAAGCCCCACTAAAGTAATGCCATGTTGGTATTTAACCAACACTTAAGCAAGAAGTTAACAAATTAATGCATTAAATTAGAGGAAAAAAAGAGTTAAAAATGAACACATTCAAATAGAAAAAACTTTAAAAACGGATTACACAAAGACTGTACGTAATGATCTCTTTGATCTTCCAAGTCTCAATTCACACAATCCCAAATGCTAAACTAATCATTCATATTGATTAATTAGTTTTATTGTAAAATATCAACAAAATGATTATTACATTGTCACAAAATAAAAGGTTGGCTTGATCAAGGATATATACAAGAAAACTAAATTTCTAAACCCATCTGAATACACTGATAAATTAAGTTAGGCTAGATATATATTTATCTAAACAAATTATTTTTTTTATTAAATTAAGTTTTTATTCTTTTTATTGTTATTTTTTTTTGTTTTAGTGCTTTTTTTTTATTGCATTTTCCCTCAATTTCATCTCTCGGTGTTTTGTTGATTTAAAATTTTTATTTATTAATTTTTAGGGTTTGTCTTTTATGTGATTAGTCCCGAGCTCATGACCAGGATTACGGGTTTCAAAGGTTAACACGAGTTGAATTTGGTTTTTTTGGGTCTTTTTTTTAAATTATATTTTTAATTTTATATTTTAACATTTGATTTATTGAAAATTGATTTTCATATTTTTTTGTAATTAATATTTTTTTTTAGTTTCATTTTTGAACATTGACTTATCTGATAATTGAGCTTCATAATTCTACTCAATTTGCTTTGACGGGGCTACCTCAATAGCATGACTAGGTCGTGGAATTGATATGTTAACCTGGATAGGTTCGAGTTCAGTTTTTTTAACCTTTTTTATGTTGTTAGTTTTTTTGTTAGTTTATTTTTTGTTATTGTATTATCTAAATTAGTCGAACTTATTAAACTTATGTAAAGTTTATTATCTAAAATTTTTTTATTTTTGAAAATACTTGTGTTTACATAGAAAAAAAGCTTTTGGCATAGCACAACCCCAATCCATTACTTACAATTACTTATGAAATGAACGGAAGGAGGATGAGAATTGAAACTAGGAACAAACGTTACAGGGGATAATGGATAGAAAACATACTTTTAAGGTGAAATTGAGACATTTTTTAAAGCTCAACGGAACAAATTATAATTCTTCATGATGAAACTATTTTATTTTTATTTAAAATTTTTTTAACTATAAAAACGTGTTGAATAAGTTTATATATGCAATTTTTTTATTTGAAAAATAATATCTGACTCGAAGCGCATATCAAATATCTAATAATTTCTTCTTTTTATTCATATTTATTTCATAAAAAAGTTTCATATTAAATCACATATCAATAAATTTATTCATATTAAAAATTAGTATATAACAACACATAAAAAATTTATATTGTAATTATATTTCAAAAACTCAAAAAGGCTAAAATCATGATTAAAGAGATTTATTTCCTTTCTTAACTTAATAGTATGTACCTTCATAATATTTAGTTTTTTAAAAATAATAAATGACTGTTTAGGAATAATAAATATTGCTTTTTAAAATATATTTTACTTGGAAATAGATTAAAATAATATATATTTTTTTATTTTTTAAAATTCAGTCTTGATATCAACTCATCAAAATGATCCAAAAATAAAAATAATAATTTGAAATAAAAAATAAAAATTTAATTTTTTATAAATACATGGTTGGACCACAATGTTAAATAAAATCTAAACCAACATCGTTAGTACTTTTTTAGATTTGTTTTTCTTTTTCTTTTTTTTAAAAAAACTTAGTTTTAGTTGAAATATAAGCAAACTTGATTTTATTGTTGGGTCACGTGCTCAATCCATCCCCACCAGCCATATATGTAACATCCAGTAGGCGCTCTCTCTTCCATGAAATATTTGTGGCAAGTCATCAAATGAAGAAAAAGAATAGAGGAAGTTTTTGCCGAAGGAAAAATGGTGCATTGATCAACGCTGAATTGACGTATTTTTGTTTTGTAGTATATCGTCTTGTTATTTCTAAGTAAACAAAAAAACAAACAGAGAGCACGTGATGGGAACCGCATTTGACAAAAGTTGGTTTCTGCCACCATCTCAACATAGAGTCGTGGAGGCTGGTGGTGGTTGGTGGAGATCAAAAGATTTTGGTGAGAAGTTGAAAAGTTGAGAAAGAGACGGAGGAGGGAGTGGTAGATGGAGGCTAGGGTTGGTTATGGTGGGTGGTGGCCGGCCTTTTGGGAAGACAATGAGGGTTTTTCTTTTTCTTTTCTTTTTTTATTTGTTTTTTACACGGGGAGGTGTTTTTTTTTATTCCATTGCAAATTTGTAATATTGAAGTTTTTTTATTCAATAGATTTGTAATGATTAATATAAGGGTTGTTTAGTTATTAAATGAAAAATTATATCAAACCTGTAAATAATTATAGTTAGGGTTGGTTATGGTGGGTGGTGGCTCGTCTTTTGGGAAGACAATGAAGGTTTTTATTTTTCTTTTCTTTTTATTTGTTTTTTACACGAGGTGGTGTTGTTTATTCAATTGCAAATTTGTAATGTTGAGGTTTTTTTATTCAATGATAGATTTGTAATGTTTAATATAAGAGTTATTTAGTTATTAAATGAAAAATTATAACAAACCTGTAAATAATCATATAATTTTTGTTAGTATTTTTGAATAGATAACGAAAACTATTTGGTTAACAAAAAATTATGATAAGAGACTAGTTATGTTAGAGGAAATATAATATCACCCTAAAACATCTTAATTTAGGTAAAATACATTGCTGATTTTGTCTTAAATTGTTAATAGTCTGTTATGTCTTATCTATTGATGGTCTATGCGTAAAATGATAACGAGTTTACTATAACAAGTTAAATCCTTATAAAATATATTAACAATGCCATCTTTGTTTTCCATGTTTTTTTTATGATTATCCGATTCAATAAAAAATAAATTATAAAAAAATAAATTTATTCAACACAATTAGGTTTATTGTTCATGTTACAAAATCGTGTATCTTAATATACATTTATTTATTGATTTTTCAATTTAATCTTTAATTATATCAATGACTTTTTTATATATATGATTTTTGATTTATTTAATTAAATATATGCATAGAATTATCATTTGTGATTATAATTGTTTCCTAACTAAACCATGTACTTAAATGGAAAATGCTTTTTTTAATCATTATGCGTGTTTGCCTATAGTTTTCACACGCTCCTGTGTCAACGGGCTTGATAATTAAGAAGGTATTCTGCCTTCTTAATTATTGAGATTTAAATTTACGGTCGTATACCTTGTAAAATCTTCTAATTTTAATACAAGTGGTCTCCATGCATAGAAGGAAGAATTTAGAAAGAAAAACTATGCCTTAAAAATCATTAATACAGCTCACCAAAAGATTACAGATGAAAATTAATTAATATGAGAACCAATTTCTAAGGAAAAATCAGACAAAAAAATTACTACTTTAAGAATTATTTTAATTTTGAATTTAAATCAGTTTCAATAATTAATTTAACAGCCTTAAAAAAAAAACAAAAAACGATGGTAATAAAGAGAAAAAAAAAACGTTTCTTCATACAATCTTCTTGAAAAATTGGGGGACCTGCCTTATCCGGGTAGCCGTGTTTCATGGCGGGGTGTCGTGGAGAGAGGCGCGGGTCTTCAGTCCTTATCCATTAAAAGTGAAAAATGTTGAAACCCGTGGGCTCCACTGAATTTCTATAAACATTTTTAATTTTTTCTCTCTCTATCTTTCTCTTGTTTGTTCCAATTTCCATGGCCCGAGTCCTTATCCTGGTTAAGAGACCAGACCCATATACAGCAGGCTATAGGCCCAAGGCCCTATCAACGCAACTTTGCTTTTACAAGTATCAGGTATACGTAAGAATATGATAATTTTTTAAAATGTTTTTAACTCATATGTATTAAAATAATTTTTTTATTTTTTAAAAATTATTTTTAATATTAGTACATCAAAATGATTTAAAAAAACTAAAAATATATTAATTTAAAATAAAAAATAAAAAAATTTCAATTTTTTCAAAACTACTTTTAAGCCCTCACCTCCTAAATCAACAACTTCCATGCACACCCAGGCAGCTCGTCGACAAAACTTGGCTTATTTGATTAGACCTACTTATAAACATATATATCCCAAGTTTTAATTTGAAATGAAATGCTTTCATATGTGAAAATGAACTAATGTTGTTGTTTATACAAAGTATCTACGTGATAATACATTAAAACAGGCCTAATCGAGGGTCCATCCTTTGCTTGATGCACCATATTTTTTTATTATTTTTTTCTATCACCCATCTTTTATTTTTCTAGGTATATCAAGTTGTATATACCCACTATAAGATTTTACAGTTTTACCAACAGAAATATTCTGTCGGTCTGTGATTTAGAGTTCGTTGGCAATTTTTTTACAGATGAACTCCCCAAAGAAAAACGTCCGCCGGCTTTTCTTTAGTCGGTAATATCTAATTCCATCGTTAAATCGGTCGGTAAAAAAAAAAAAGCATTTATCAATGGTTTTACGAACGGAAATTGCATGCAAAAAAAAAAAAAAATATTCTGTAATAGGATAAACTATGCAATAAAATTATCATCTAATTAATTTTAGATTTTTCTCAAGTAAGCTATACATTCTAGAGTTTAGAGAAGAAAAAAATGATTTTTTTATTTTATCTCAACACAAAAAAGAAATCCAATTCTCTTTATCCTCGTACGTTTTCTATATAATATCTACTAGAAAAACTCTAAGTTGACTTCAACATCATAGGATTCTCTTATAAATAATACCAACCACCCAACCTATTATTATCCAAGAAAAAAAAACCCAGATCCATTGAAGTTTTTTTTCGAGTTCATCACTACACAATCGTTTTGTGCAAAAAAACCAAGATCTTTTGAACAAATTTTCTTTAACCAAATACAACCTGCAAAGTAAACACACGGGAAGCGGAAGGGAAACATGCCCAAAACAAGAAGATGGAAAAAAAAAAAAAAAAAAAAAATCAAAGCCTCGGATCCATCCAACATGCAGCCCCTGAGGACGCCAGGAATCTCACTGGAACTGCAAAGGCTTCACACAATGTATGGTTGAGAAGAGAATTACTCCATAGAAAACAGAAAAATAAATGCCGTGATCTTTAACTTAAAATCATTTTCCCCTCTGTTTTTACCCATTAATTTCCCATAAATTATGAAAGAGATTCATCTTGATAATCCATGGCAAAATTGTATGATTATGTCTTTTCTTGAGTAATTTTAATAGCGCATCTCTAACACCGGATAATCCACGACATAGTTGTATGATTATATCTTTCCTTGGGTAATTTTAATAGTGCATCTTTTGGTGTATTAAATAAAACTCATAACTACCAATTCTAATCCATTAAAGAAACAATCGAATAATCCCATCAAGATTGAATTAATGATCGAGGGCTCAATTTTATTCATTATTTTCTTATAATGTTTAACCACATGGCATGTTTGGAACCCTAGTTTGCCTTTGATTTTCCAGCGGAGCAATGTAAAGTCTCACTGTTCTTAAGTATTCAACCATTTTCATCTCAATTCTTCCACCTTCTAGAGGTGCTTTTATTAGTTATCGAACAGGGAAAGTTGCTTCTCCCTCTCGTATTTGTTAGCAGATATGGAAAGTAATGTTATCAAAATGCCATAATTTTATAGCAAGTACTGCTATAGATTGATGGGAATTAATCGAAATCATTTCCCATTCATTAACAACTTAATACTAGCACAATTCATGGAAAGTAGAAACTAGAAGCAACTGCCTGAATATCCATTATTCAACTTACTCTAATGTTCTTCAGCAAGCCTTAAGCGATCCAAGTCTAATTCATTTCTGCAGTGCAGCATATATTTTTTTCGTTTTGGATTCAAACATCTTTTTTTTTTGCGAAAGATGGCAGACAAAATGCAGCGGTATGGACCTACAGTGGGAACAAGGAGAAATTGAAAACAAGGTCAATACACATTAATGAGATTGAGATCAAGAGAAAAACATTGGCAGAAGAAGCTGTTGTTTTAGAACAAATACCTCCCAGTTGTAGAACTTGGGGGGTCCTTTAGCTACACCGTAATGCTCCAGATTCAATGGATTTATTGGATTTTTGAAATCTACTGGTGGCCCCTCGGCGGAGCAAAGCATGAAACCCATCATCCCACTGAAATGAAACGCATTAACTCCACAAATGTGTTAAAATAGAATCAATCAAAGCTGGAAACAGTTCAATTTCATGCCTGCTATATGAAGGAACCGTGCACCAAGCGTAGCTAACGGAGCCTTTGAACGTCTTGCCGCATCTTGCTACGAAATATTCTGCAAGGGAAAATTCTTTGTGCCACAAGCTGTCTGCTGGACAACTCATGACCCGTCCAGGTCGAAGAGCCCTTGCAACTGATTCCATGAAGCAATCATCAGCTAATTCTTCCGCCTCGGGTCCTATTAATAATGGCATGTAATCCAGTAATTAAGAATAGCTCGTCAATATTTTTAAATTAAGAAGAGTTGCAGTGACTAGATAAGAGGAAGCGAACCAATACCCATCATTTGGAAAGCATCCAATGTAATAGCATCGTAAGCGCCTGAGGAACATGCTTGAGAAACTTAACTCCTACGTACATGGAATTTGTAAAGACACAGGGAATTATAAAGAAAGATTGACGAGAGCTATAAATTTAGAATATTAAAGTTTAATCAATGTACCATCGCCTAAATGCAGAGTCACTCGGGGATCCTCGTATCCAACTGCTATGTCAGGAAAATGCTGCCTGTAGTACACCTGACACCAACCATGCATCCAATCAACACACAACATTGCTTTCTCAAACACTTGTCTTTATTTGTCTCCGAACCAGCAACTTAACTCTCGGGAGAGACCAGCGAGATAACAATAATGAAAATAATTGTTGTCGGGATATATTAGGTTGCCTTTAGTTAGTATCACGAGAAAAATGGATAAATACTGAAGATATAAAAATATATTTAGTTGAAGAAATAAAAATAGAGATAAAAATATAAAATAAATTCATCTTTGAAATTGTTTTTGAGTGATTTTCTACACTTTTAAAATAAAAAATATAGAAAAATATGCCTGATGTGTCTCCATTATCTCTATCTTTTATCTTTCAAAAAACAATCAAATACTAACTGAGAGGGTGTAAACAAATTAAAAGTTGCCAATGATTGTTTTTTTTTCCTTAATAAAATGATATGATTGAGAAATAGTGTAATAAATAAGGGTATGTTGATAAAGTTTGAAATTTGAAAGTTTGAAGGAATACTTTTTTTTGTTTTTTTTTTTTTGTGATTCATGTAGATTGTGTTGTATTTAGTATATTTGATATTATGGTAATTTTTGCGGTTGCGATTTTAAAAAATATATTAAAAAAAAACAATTTTAGTTGTGATCTTAAAATGGTAGGTTTTAAAAAATATATTTGGTTAAAATTGCTTTGAGATGAGTTTTTGCATGCAAAATAAATGAAAATAATATCTCTAGAAATGAAAATAATAATATTATTATTTTAGCTTTTATAAAAATATATTTAAAACGTAATTATGTGTAAAACACGGTGCAAAAAAGTAAAAGGTATTTCATTAACAAAATAGTTTTTTTTTTATGACTGATTAAAAAAAAAAATTACCACAATACCAAACAATCTAAAATCTTAAAGACTTATAGTTTGATATTTTTTTTACTAAACAAATATTTGAGAATTTTTTTCTTTTTAAATTTTTCAAAGAAGGTTACTTATTAGTTAAACTTTTGAAAGACAAATGACCAATAAGTTCTATATAAAAAAATTCGAATACCTATAATTTAAATTTTGGAAATTTTGTTCTAAATAAGTTCATATTTTATGATAATTCATGCAATACCCTAACAATCCGTTTTAAAACTTTTTACTGCCTTTTTTTCTTGTCTTTTTTTTAATAAAATATTACAATCCATTTCAGCATGTAATTTATTTTTTCACTTATAAACCTTTTTAGACTTGTTAGCTAAAATGATATTTATTTTTATTTTTCACAATATTAAAACAATTTTACATTATGGAATAATTTTATTCTTGCAAGGATTATGAAGGAAAAAGAGTTCAAAGGACTTTATAATAATGATCATTGCACTTAAAATAATATTCACAAAAATAAGAATAACTAATATTTTATATTTTATAATCATAATTTGATATGAATTTACTAGACATATTGTAGTAAATTTATGAAATAAAATATATCATAATTATAAATTAATTTATAAATCAAAATAGAAATTAAAAATTTAAAAATATCATAAAATTAAATTTTTTTAGACTTTTAGAAATTCAAGCAAGCAATCAGTATTAAGATTCAATTTTAAAATTTAAAATCCACGGATCATCATAGTTTGACAAGCTTCTCACACTAAAAAGTGAAGGATGCGCATGCATGTGACAGAATAGCCTGAAATTCATTGTTTCTGCAATTAAAAAAATTTATTTTTATGTTTTGAGAGTGTTTTTGAAAACTTTATTTTTTAATTTATTTTTTAAATTAATATTTTTTAGTGTTTTTAGATCATTTTAATGTGATGATATCAAAATAATTTTTTTAAAATAAAAAAAATATTATTTTAATATATTTTCAGGTGAAAAACATTTTAAAAAAACCATAATTACACTCTCAAATACGCTCAAACAGGCAGGTTCTTAACTTTTCTTTTCTTTTCTGTTTTTTAAAGAAAAAAGCTTATTAGAATGGGTTAAAAACAACCATTAACAGAAATTTGATTTTCTCACTTTGATAGATTTTTATCACTTTGATAGATTTTTATTTGTTTTCTCTCTCTACTTCACTTGTTTATATTTTTTAAGCGAGTCTAAAAAAAAAATGTCCTATAAAATTTTAATGAAAAAATATGCAACTAACAAGCTTAACCGATCATTTTCGATTCGGTTCAGTTTTTATAAAAAAAGGTAACTAAATCAAAATTTATTTTTTTTAAAAAAACCGAAACCGAGCTGAAACCGGTTCAAACAGACCGGTTTCGGTTCGGTTGGGTTTTTTTGGACAAAAACCGGTTTGGCTTGGTTTTTTCTGGTTTGGCTCGGTTTTTTCAGTTTTGGATCGGCTATTTTTGGTTTGGCTCAGTTTTGGATCGGTTTTTTTCCGGTTTGGGTTCGATTTAGTTTGGTTCGGTTTTTTCGGTTTCAGTCTTATAAAACCGAAACCGAACCGAACCAATCGGGTTTTTCAAAATTTTAATTGGTTTTTTTTCACGGTTCGGTTTTTTTCGGTTATTTTTTTCTGGTTTTCTCGGTTTAATTGGTTTTTCGGTTTTTTTGCTCACCCCTAATGGTAACAATAGTTGTGAATATTTTTTCATTCATGGACTAAATTGAACTTATTGTCAATACAAGGACTAAAGCAAGTTTTTAAGCATTAACCAAAAAAACAAAATATATAAATAAAACCAATGATATTGATTATATAAACATTAAATAAATATTCTATAGGAAAAAATGAAGATTGATTCGGAACATTAACCTCGAAATTCTTAAAAAAGCTCGTAATCTCAATAGTTAGACAAAGAAAAAGCGTAAAAAAAAGCGGTAATCTTAAATTTCTTAAAGTTGAACGCTTTACTCCTACCGAAAGCATCACTTTGCGTCAGATTTTCACACTCCAAGAAGATTACTGCGCGTGAACTGGCCCTTTCTGTGTACCTGAATAGCTTTCCATGGAAATCGTGATAGAAAATGAAAAGAGCTTCCCCATTGTTTTTAGCAGAAGACATGCATGTTGCTTTAAAAAGAAACTTCTCCATTTTTCTTTCGTACTCCACATGGATGGAAATAAAATAAAAAAGTTAAGCACACATTTTTCATGCATTTAAATAGAATGGAAAAGTAAAATATAATGAAACGATTTTGCAGAAATATGTAGTTGGACGCCACAGAAATTGTGCAGTTGGACGCCATAGAAATAGTGCAGGACTCCCTCCTTATGGATATGCAGTACTCGAGATCATGGCCTCTGACATTTCACACTTCTACCCCAATATATTATTCAATCTGTTCTAAACATGTTTCTAAACCTATTTCGTTCCTCTTCTCCACAGTATACACATATAACAATGCCCTTCAACTTCCATCTGTTCATGCGCAGAGGAATTATCCAATACTGTCCTTCCAGTGTCAATGCTTCATCACCCGGTCATAGATAGACTGAATAATAATAATATAATAATAATAATAATAATAATAATAATTACCCGGGACCGTTAAATTGGTTTGACTGGTGGGTTAACTAGTGATCCATCGACTTGGTACTTAGCTCGGGCCTATTTCATATTGAATTGGGTGAAACTTAATCCAATTAAATTCGGTCGATCTAGGTAAAACCTACGTGAGATTCAATTTGACTTTTTTAAATATTTCTCAAAATAATGTTGTTTTGAATTGACCTGTGTCAACTCGGGTTGATTCACCCAACCCTTGCCCCAGGGTCTTGAGCTAAGTTGTTGTAGGAGACATCTCGGCAAGCTTGATAGGATTGATAGGA